>VYXC01008630.1:323245-352469 GCA_013397175.1 Platysteira castanea
TCCCCTCGCTCGTCTCCCTCACGTCGGGGAAGGGGCACCTCTTGGACAGCATGAGCAGGCGGGCCAGCGCCTCGCCCAGCCCGTCGCGGGCGGTGGGCACCGGCAGCCCGTCGGCGGCCGCCCCGGAGGCGATGCTCTCGGCGCGGCGGAGCACGGCTTGCCCGATGGTGTCCAGGGCGGCGTCGCGGGCGGCGGCGTCGCGGCNCGGCCCTCAACCCTCCCCGCCGGGGCCGCCACCGACCCCCGGCAGTCCCCTCACTCAGGGTTGGGGGGAAATAGCCCCGCCCAGCACGGGGAGCGCGCGTGACAGACACGCCGGTTAGCCAATCGCCTTTCAGCGCTCGCAGCCGGGGGGCCCAATCGCAGCGGGGAGCGGCAGTGGCAGGAGGGGGTGCTGGGATATATAGTCCAGCCGAGAGGCGGTCCTGGGGCCCTCTAGCGGGAAGACTATATGTCCCGGCAGGCAGTGCGGCGCACGGCCAGGATCCCGCCGGGGAAGGGGAAAGGAGAGCGTTCGCTGTGGGATGCGCGCACGGTACTCCCGTCATCCTGTTTGTTAGGGTTTTGGGGGGTTTCGCGATCTGTCGCGACGGGTTATGAACCTTCGATGACTGGCGGCAGCCGGGGGCGAAGCAGTCCCCATAGCAAGTTTGCCTCAGGGCATTGCACCGGCAAGCATTTAAAGCACGCACGTGGTGTAAGCGACCGCGAAGGCTTGCCGGGGCGGAGCCTGGGATGTAGCCTAAATCAGCGCGTCAGCGGGAAGGGGAAAACTGTCGGTGCTAGCGAAACGCAGTCCCGTCATCACTTTGGATAAAAGAGGGATGGAGAGGGGGAAATCCCCGGAATATTCACACTGAGCAACAGTTCCGCGGTGTTTTTATTTAAGTTAATCCAAGGGGATTTTTTTTTTTTTAATCCCGGTTGTGCAGGGGCTGATGAACCTGGAGAAGAGAAGGCTCGAGGGGAAATCTTACCCATGTATATGTCCCTACCTTTATTTGTACCTGGAGGGAAGGTGCAATGAGGATGGAGCCAGGGTGTTCTCGGTGGTGCCCAATGACAGTGTCAGAGGCGAGGGGCTCAAACTGAAACACAGGAGGTTCCCTCTGAACATCAGGAAGCACGGTTTTTACTGGGAGGATGACCAGGCGCTGGCACAGGTTGCCCAGGGAGGTTGTGGACTTGCTATCCTTGGGGATATTTAAGAGCTGCCTGGATACGGTCCTGGGTAGCTGTGTCTAGGTGGCCCTGCTTGAGGAGGGAAGGGGGGCGGTTTGGACCAGATGGTCTCCAAAAGTCCCTGCCAACCTCAGCCATTCTGTGATTAAGTGTAATCTGCCGCTGAAGAGGCTGGTATTGCTGTTTCCCTTGTTTTTCCTGCAGGGGAAAAAAAAAAGTACTGTTTTTGATATTTTTTAATTTTCAGCGAAGTCAGTTTCAGTTGGCAGAAAAGAGGAGAGGAAAACAAGGGCAGAACTGTTTGCAGCTGTCGCATTGAAGCAATTGTGAAACTACGATTTTGAGTATACAGAAAGGCAAAAGAATACTTGGGAGTAAATTAGAAACAGGACACTGGGCCTATATAGGGTCTTGCATAATTATTTTTAGCTTCTCACGTACACATTTCCCACGCTAAGATTCAGACCTCAAAACTGAAGGTAAATTCAGAACGAGCTACTCTTATGCCACAGAAAGACACAGAAACACTTCTAAGTCCAGGAGCAGAGCTTGGGCTCGCTCACCAGCACCATCCATCAGCAGGCCTCTTATTTGTAAAGAGTCTGGTTTCTTCATTTGACATCCCTTTGTTTTCTGGTACTGTTTATTTAAAACTTGCATTTACCTGTACCTTTCTAGAAAGACCAGTCTCTTTTTTTCCCATAAAATCCTTTCTGCAAGGAGACTGCATTGCCATTGTTCGGTAGGGTGGACAGGCCTGGACTGCTTCATGCAGCTGCTTCCTCCAGGCCTTTGGCACCCTCATGAACAATGTATCTGCTGAAATCATCACTACCTGTAATAAATATGAGTCTTGACTTCTCTAAGCATTCGAGGCCTCCACCCATCATAACTGATGGGTTCAAAGAAAATAGTTCTGCCAGTGCCTTTTATGTTGTTGGGGGGGGTTTTTTGTTTGTTTTGGTTTTACATTAGCTACCACTTAAGCTTCCCATCCTATTCTGTTGTCGCTCATTATGGTCTCCCATTTTCCTGTGAATGGGCATGTCACATCTGTTTGCTTTATCTCTATCTAAATTTTGATCTCCAGAAGTTGGCTAGATCTTTTTTTTCCCATCGTGAGTTGTTGAGTATCTCTGACAATGACTACATACCTCCAAGATCAGCAGACTGAACCAGAATCAGAACTGGAGCTTTGGTGTTTTAGACTTTGGTACAGCTATATTCATACACTGAATGCTAAGATTGAAAGTCACAGCACTGCCTTTTATCTTTTAGAAGCTGTTTTTTCCACTAACTCCAAATGAACTCTGGCTACAGGAAACAGATTGTGAAACTGGCTCCAAGGCCTAAACTTCAGATTTCAGCCCTTTGTTTTATAGATTTTAATGTCGTACTTAGGGAATAGCGATGAGGATGGCTTTATTTTTTTCCAAACCAAATCTCTGCAGCTTTCTGATACCAGGTCAGGCTTCTTTATGCACTGCAAGACATTGTGGAAATCAAGGTCAAAGGCTACCAGTGGAATTAATCAGAGCCCGAAGTTAGGGGAATGTGTTTGTTTGATTTGCGTGTTCACTGACTGAAGTTAATATGCTTGTTTTTGATCCCTAAAGAATGGATAAGAGAGAGGCAGAATTATGAAGGAAACAATCTGGCAACTCATCCAGGATTACAGCAGTTGAGTTTTCAAAATGATAAGCTGAAAAAAACACAAATTTGTGGCTGTTTTAAACCTCAGTGTTTCCTTCCTTCATGATTTATCAACTTCCCTTTTTTTTTTTAACTAGAAAAGGACTTCTATAGCCATGACATCCAACAGCAGAATTATTTTTGAAAATACAATATCTAGTAATTGTATTCATGTATTTTCTAAGATGTAAAATATATTATATTTACTTTTAAAAGTTTATTCCAGTTTCTGTATGTCACAAAAGAGCACTTTACTCCAGAATGCATTTAGTCAATATACTGGACAACTAATAATATTACAGTAAAACTCGTGCAGTCTAGAAGGAACTGCTTTGTAGATTACATTCCTTCAACTGTTTTCCTTTACATCTGGTTTTGTTAAGGCTTACTTCATTCCAATTGCTAAATACCTAGAATGGGATGACTCTCTTCTAAAAGTTCACCCTCCCTTTTTAGATCTGGGTTTTGGCATGTTGCCACAATAAATGGCACTCCACAATGAAATGCATTTTTCTTCACAGCTACCCTCTGAGAAAACAAAGTTCTGTAACTCCTGTTTTGCAGAGAGACATCAGAAAGCCAGAGGTTACTCCTCTATTGCCTTTGAACCGAGGCTCAAGCTTGGTGTCAAGCCCAAACCATTCTATTCGGGAGAAGATGGGACCTTTCTTTTCTTCTGAGCATGTGTTTGTACATTTAATGTGTTCTGACCTATTATGTGTTGCAGGTGTACATGTGCTCCAAACCCTGCCACCCTGCCTCCTTCGAGGTCACAAACACAACAGGGATGGGTAAATTAGACACCAGCTTCTTCTTAGGAGACCAAATCTTCCATGCAGAAAGTCTGTGGAATAGTTCATGTTGGAGAGTGGGCTGCTTTGAGAAGAGCTGGGCTATGATGTACCAGACCTACAGGCCTCTTAAAGTCCTGCTGTACTTTGCCAATTCCCTGACTAGATTCCACTTAACTGTATAAATGAAAACTGAAACACTGAGGACTAGGAAAACAGTATGGGTAAACTAAAAGTGCAGTTCTGAAAAACTCCTCTGAGCAGCCACCTGAGCTCTTGTTAATCTGTTTCTGGATAGAAGTATTCAGAATTGCCCCAAACCGTGCATCTTGGAACCTGTCTCCTCTTTGTTCCCATTTGTGATCTAGGAAGTAGGTGGAGCAGCTCTAAGAGAGGTCCTGCTGAGTGGAACCTCTCCAAGCCCAACAAGTCAGGTTCTTCTGTTGTAGCCACAGGTGGCTTCAGTGCCTGGCAGTATTTGGTAGAGTGCTCACCTTCAGTACAGTAACCCAGGAACTAAAGAATTGCCTTTTAGCGCAAAGGCATTTACATCAACACCCCCTAACTACCAGGAGAGTGTCCCAGGTGCTCAGGAGGATTGCAAGATTGAAGGGAAGCATTCATCACCTCAGTTGTTGGATTTGTGCCCTATTGGAAAGGATGGCAAATGTGTGGCACTACTGTGAACTAGAAGGAAGGCAACACAGGGAGCTGTAGGCATTTATTCCTGGTTTCTGATAACTTTTCCCAAGCCGATGCTGTTTTTTTATCCAGGAACTATTTATTACAAAAATGCATGAATTAACCCCAGGACTCTGTTTTGGTGGTTGAACTAGATGAGAGAGACACCTCCTTGTTTTACTCTGCATTTTGCCTCAGCTGCCTTGTCCTTGTTTGAGACTGATATGCTTTTTGGAACAGGGTCATAACTTCAAATGAAAAGGTGGTGACTCCCTGTTTCCTTCCTGCTCTTCCTCCTCCCAGTCTAGCATGGTGGTCAGGGATGAGGCATGAATGCTCCTCAGGAACTCCCACTTCCCGGCCAATGCTCTGACCACTGGGTAGCAGCACAGAGAAGGTGGACACTGTTTCCTCCAGCTGCACTTTAAAAGAAAAGGAACATTGCTTATTGGGAATTTTATATCTGCTGACAGCCCAAAAGGCCCTTTAAGCACCTTTGGCAGGCTGTTAACACCGACCTTGATGTTTTCCAGCAATAACACAAAGAAAAATGCTGTGACCAGCAGCCACATGAAATGAAGTCACAGACCAGAAAAGCTACAGGGACTCTTTATTCATTGTTTTAAAGAACAGTTTTTGGCACTCACTGCCAGAAGAGGACTCCAAGTTCTGAGTCCAAAGAAGATAGAGGTGCCAAGCACCAGGGTGGGACTTCACACATGTCTGTGTTCATAGAGTTTCCTCACCCCAAACTGAAGCTCTTGTTAGCTCCTCACGGGGCATGCTGCTTGTTTTGGATCTATACCTGCGTTTCTTCTATGTGCAGGGAATGTAAGCCTGTCATTACCGCACTCAGCCCCGAGGCTGAAAGGATCATCAGTCCCTTATCAGTCCCATCTCTCTGATTTATTAAGGTCACACAAAAGGGCAAGAATTGAAGTCAAGAACCTAGAGATCCACTAAATTTCCTTGTATTCAGAAATTGCATATAGTTAATAGGGAAGAAATACCTATGAAAAACTTAATAATCAATTGAAGTTAGTTTTCTACCCTCAACATTGTTCAGGATTTTGTAGCATCTTACTCAGATTTACTTTTTTGGTATCTCCGAAGTCATACAAGTTTAAATATACAGATTATAAGAACCAAGTACTGGCTTTGACTGTTTTAAGTCTCCCCAGGCAACTTGGGGCAAAAATAGTGATAAAACCATTTCTGCATTTTTGAATACTCATTGTACCATATGATAGACAAACTATTTGGCATTAATACCTAGGATATTGTGCCTATTCAGGATGTGCAATGTGGATGTGTTGGAATTGCTATGATTATTTTGAGCAATGTAAACAGATAATATTATTTAAAATTATTCTTCAACAAAATAGGTCTCCAAAATAAGATTGAGGAGTTGCTCTAACTCAGATCTGCTTGCAATTTTTCTGCGTATTGAAAGACAACTATTTCTGACAAAATATGATTTTGTATGACTTTGTATGAATTTCTTGCTTGGAGTGAAACTTATCTTTTCCTTGCTAACTTTTTTTTTCTCCCTCATTCTGTTTCTTTGGCTGCCTGATGTACAAATGCAGAATGAAGGTTTTGTTCCTTGCCCAGGTGCCTAGCTATCGGTAGCACAGAAATATATGAAAAAAATGTAGGCGTGGTAGTTGGTAAAAAGAGACAAATCCTATGAATAATTACCCTCTTTGTGTTTCTCTGCTCATCCATGTCAAGCTTTTATGGTTATCTGTCTAAAGATCTACCTCCTACTCCATCTTCAGGCTAAGTTAAAGGATGTTGGATGAAGAGACTGACACTTTCCCTGAGAAAGTATTGGTAAAAACAAAAGTTTACTTTAAAAATAAATTCCAAGACAACAGTGGGGACACAATCTGTGTGTTTCATCTGCCTAGAGGGCAAGTTGCAACATTCAAAACCATCTTTCAATGATACCATTAAATATTTGAGACATAAAAGGTGAAAATTATCATGCAGTAAGTGTTTACTGTGAATGAGTCAACACCTGCAATAATCATCTCCTACCTTCTTACATTTCTTCACTATGATTGTCATTTCAACCCACCCTTATATTTGCCCTACCCTAATATGCCTTTTCCTTTTTGCATTTGCCTTTCTAATATCTAATTATTCTACTTGTGCACAGATACAGTCTTTAATACTGGAGTCAGTTGCCCTTGAAAACCTTCCCTTTCCACAACAGCAAAGCCTTCCTTTTTTTTTTTTTTTCTGTCAAGAGTCTATAGCCAAAGCTAGTAATTTTTTCCTGCCTTCCAATCTATCAGGACACACGAAGTTAAACAAACTACATGTGGAAGACTGGGTGATGGCATCAGCAGGAAATAGCAGTGGACTGAAAAAGCAGCTTTTTACATTCCTCATGTAGAGCACTGAGGAGAACACCTTCAATTTCCACATCAGTCAGTGTACTAAGATCAAGCAGCATCTGTTGGAACTAGATCTTAAGTATAAAGGGAAGAAACTTGATTGTTATTTGGGGGGGAGAGAGTGGGGAGATGGGTATTCTTACTTTGAAAAAATCCTAGCTTTTTATGCTAGAAGAGGGAGTGGGAGAAAAAGAATACCAATGGGCAAGGAACAAAGCTATAGGATCATGTAAATACAGTATAGAGAGGAGATGAGGGACAAAACCCAAATATAACAGAAGGTGCATGAAGGAAGAGGAACGGAACTATGGGTGAAGTGAGGGAGTATATTAGTGACCATTTATAGTATTTCAGTTTTGTTTGATGCTTATTCAAAAAGATTATGTTTAATTACTTTGGACTGATTAAAGATACATAAATGTAATTCTTTTGATAGCACAGTATTACAGGCTAGGTGTTTTCATGCTAAGATAGGAATTATTACTAGCTAGGAATTTGCAGTCTTGCTCCTCTAAATACCTAGTTCAGTTATCATCTGCAAGTACAGTTTAAAGCAGTTTGCCCCAACTTGATTTCCCACAAAGTGTTGATTGTGACTATATCATGTACTTTTGGATGAAGGCCCAATTGAATGAGGAATTTGGTCTGCTGTACTCACTGAAAAAGCAGCAAAACTCTAATAGCATTTGCACCCAAGTTTGCATGCTTGATTCACTGCCAGGTTAGAATCTATTCCCCAAAAAATTATTTAAAAATCACAGGTTTTTTTACCACCAGGTTGTTTCTTTGCCTTATTCACAAAATACTCATGTAACGCATTCCATTTTCTTTCTTTTTTTTTTTTTTTTTTTTTTTTTTTTTTTTTTTTTTTTTNCTCTAGCAAACAGGAACTAGAGAAATATCAGTGTGAATGCTTAGAAGTGAAATGCTGACACAGTGAAAAGTCTTAGGAGTTTTGGGTATGTGTTGGGTTGTTTGTGATTTGGCTTTTTTTTTCATTAAATGCCAGATTTTTTCCTACTTGACAGTACATACGGTGTCATGAGAAAACAGAGAATGCTATTTCTTTCCTTTTCTTCCAGGAATGAAAAACAGTGATTGTATGAAAGTTCTGCATAAGACTTGATATTCCGGAATCGATGGGCTTTGTTACAGTAGTATCAAAGAAGAAGCTGGGAACTTAACCTTTATGTATCGAGTTGTGAGACTGCCAGTGTGTATCTCACAGTTTGTACAACAAACTGCCTGCCCTGGATTTGTCTGTGTCAGTTTTTCAAAACACTCCCAGGTTCCTTAATTTCTCTAATAAATTTTTGCCATTTGCTCTAAACTTATGTGAAGTGGAACTTGACAAAACTTAAAAAACACGTTGAAATGCTTTACTGATTCAGTGAGGTTTCACTTCCTATTAGTTTTGCAGCTGCCACCATTTTGTGTCTAACCCACTTTGATGAGAGGAGACACGGGAGTATCAGTTACTTGGATATGTCCTGAGTGATGTCATGTGTTTCAGGCTGATTAAAGTGTTCGTGTCAGGATGCTAGAGACTGGGAGTTCCCAAAACAACAATGCAGTTTGCCCCTAACATTATTTATTTCTTTTTTTCTCTGTGGAAGGGCTGTTCTTTGTCTGTTGGGAATAAGGCTGAGTGTTGCAGCATAGCTAGTACAGCTGACCAAGCTTTTCTCCCAGTTCTCAAAGGAAAGTGAAAGGGGAAAAAAATAAGCCAATTTGGATTGTGTCACAAAAACGGCCTCTCACATAACCTTTGGCCAGCAAGGCTTGGCTCAGGTAGACAAGGCAGCAGCCAGAATTGTGGGAGCTTCTCGGTATAGCCCGTGTTCAGGCAGTTCTTTAGAACTTATCTTATGTTAGATAAACACTGAATCAGTCTTTGGTTCATCCAAGATTTTGTTTTCAGTTATCAAAAAAACCACTATAAATTGTGCATGCCCAGTAGGTCAGGCCTGAAGATAGATGTCTTTGTATTTCTTTCTGAAAAGTGCTTTGATCTGCCTTTTTTTCCCCCTCTTTGAAGGTGTTCTGGCAGCACCTCTTTCTTTGGTTCTAAAAGGTTGCCCTCAGAGCAATTTGAATGAACCAGTGTCCATGTGAGATAACGAACATCAGAGAATTTAGTGAAGTATCCCTTACATTTTCACATTACTCCTTTAGTGTATATCTTTTGGGAGACTGTTAAGCCAGCATTATTCCCTGAGTCTGCTATAGTTTACAGGTGGAAAAAGCTTTTCCATATGCTGCTTTACAGTATGAGATGTAATTGTATATGTGCAAAATGCTTCTGGATTTTTCACTTCAGAAGACATATTTTTAAAACTTTGTAATGATGTGGCTTTCATTGGAGGGGAGAAACAGAAAGGAGTGGAGAAGGATGATGAAGAGCTCATAACTGGTCTTTCTGTAACACTTGGGATTTCAGTTGTGTTCGGTAATTCTCCACTGCTGGTGTGCTTACTTGGGCCAGACAGCAGTAACTAAAATGTCAATTGATTTTTACAGCACCCCAATCCAGTACTCTGGCATTTAATGCAGGCCATATTCAGCAAAAGAAGTAAAAGCAGTATAATAAATAAGTAAATAGAAACAATAGTATAAATGTAAATAGTATAAAGGTAAATCATATTAGTACTTAGATGCCTGTGATGAAATGGGAAATTCTCTGTTTGTCTTAAGATACCACACTCCAGTTTGCTTACTCTCTTCTGAGGCATGAAAGTCACATATACAGGGATGGACCTGATGGTGGGATTGCTCCCCAGCATACTTTGTGCAAGCTCACTCTCAGCCTGCATGTGATGGTGAGCCAAGAGGCAGAAGTGGTCCCACTGAAGGGACCAGCTCTTCTCATGCTCACACCCCAGGGATGAGCACTCCAGCTGCAGCAAGGCAAGAGGTAGGCAGTGTGCTTGCACTGGTGCAGTGCTGTCACAGATCTAATGTGCTATGCCTGGCATCATACACCATGCACAGGGTTGCAAATGTGTGGCACAGAACTCCCTGAGCCTCCTAGCTCAGACCTGGAGAAAAACACAGCTGGCTTGTCCAGGCTGATGTTTAATTATGGAATATTCCGAGTTGGAAGGGACACATGGCAAGCCCATGGGCATAACTAAGTTACCCCATGCTTGATGCAGCCGGTGTTGGAGCCAGTTTCTTTGTATTTGTCTGGGTAAAATAACACTGGGTGTCTGAGCATCACTTCTGCATTCACCAACAGAGGCTGGGCCATTTCTCTTTAAAAAACCCAAGGGCCAGTGTTGACCCCAGATATGACCTGCACAACACAAGTTTCACCCTGCTCACTGCAGCAGTGCAGGCTGCTGAGGTGGAAGTGAGGCATTTCTTCCTTCTTCCCCTCCCCTCTGCATGTAACTGGGGTATTTTGTCAGCCTCTGTTTAATATGCATACTTCTCCCTTGGCTCTTGCCCAAACTTGGAGGAGTGCATTGCTTTCCTCAACCAAGGGCTTGTCTAAACAACAATGTTCTGGCTGCTTTAATGAGTGTTGTTTAAGTGCTAAATCCCCCTAAGCCTTGTGGAGTTACATTAGTACAAACGTTGCTGTTTGGGAAGCAATATCTGCTTTAAAGCACCTCTCTAGGGCTGTGTACCAGGTGTCCACGGCAGCAGCAGCATGGAATAAGAGAGTGGTTTAAACTTGCTGTAGAAGACTTTAAGAAGCAAACCTGGTTGTGATGGTTTTATAGAAGCTTAAATACCTGGGGGGGGGGGAAGTTGATGGTAGGACAGTTGATGTTCAAACAGACGTCAAGCTACTTAATTATTTCCTGATATGTTTCTTGTTGCAATGGGCTGGAAGTGGCCAGGATGTTTAGCGATGTCTTGCTGATGTAGAGTGACCTGGTCCTTTTCCTGGTGCGCATCTCCTTGCTTGAGGTCTGCAGTGTTGTAGACATTGCTCCTGTGCAGTATGGTTGCTATTTACCTGCTAAGATATTAGGACTCATCTACACCAGAGCACCTCCACCACAGTAATTGTGCTGACACAGCCTCAAAGCACTATAGCAACCATTGCCTCAGCTGCTTTGCACAGCCCTTGTATCTGAGGAAGCTGTGGTAAAGCAAGGCGTCTGTAACTGTGTCTGCAGCGGAGTTTCTGCAAACACAGGTGTCTTGGTCCTGTGGTGTTTTCTTTCACACCCTTCACTGAGCCTGTGCTCTTAGGAGCAGCTTGGGGAGGTCCCCCCTTCAGCTGGAGGGTTTGTATGACCCTCCACTGTGCTGGCAAAGTTGTGGGGTTTTGTGCTGAAGCCCACGCTGGATTAGCTGGATCACCACCGCAAGGCAGGTGAGCTGGCCTCTTTCACTTCCCTTTGGTTTCACTTGCAGAACTAAAGGGGTTTTATTTCCCTTTCTGCCAAATAGGTGTCCCCCATGTCCCCCCACTTTTGTATTACTGAGCTTGTCCACAAACTCTCAAATTCTCTGCTGCTTTATTCCCTCCTTTATTCATTACTTGCTTCGGATCACTGCCCTCCTTAGAACTGTCCACAGACCCATCTCCTTGGAAACAGCTATACTTGTTTATGTGAAAGTAATAAGGAAAGTAATTGATGTATAGCTGTGCAGGCATGCAGGGGAGCCATGTTCCACTGGACTATGTTGGAAAAGCAAGTCTCCACTTATGCTGACTGCCAGAAGGTTGGATGGTGTGAGCAAAAGCCACCTTCTTCCTCTGCTGTTTCCAAAGTTGCCTTCCTTTATTCACAGCAGTGGTAGGAAACTTCTTGCATGTGCTTGTGCATATGCTCATTTTTGTGGACTTTTTTTTGCGAGGTTTTTTTTACCACCAATGTGAAGGGGTTGAATAGCAGCAGGAAAATTTTTGAGTCTTGCTTATCTTTTATTTTGTGGAACTCCATGCTGATGCACTGTGCCATGACAGGACCATCTGCTCGCCTGTCTTGGCCCTGACCACCTCTGTGGCCACAGGACTTTCTCATCCATATTTTGAGGTTTCTGCTGCTCCCTGCTTTGTGTCTTTCACTGCCATTGCCCCTTGTGCTGTTGGACATGGTCGATAGAGCTGGCCAGCTGTTAAGGTCAGGTGTCCCTGGATGGTCTTTCCCAGTCCTTCAGGACAGAGGTAGGGAGGCCCATAAACAGCTTTTGTGGCCATAAATGTGGTGGGGTCACCAGGTGGGACCTCTTGCAAGAGATGTTGCGGTGCCCGGCTGGCTGCTGCTACCAACCCAGCACTGAGAGCTTGTGGCCTGGCCTTGGGTAGGATGGCAGCGGGGCTCCATGGAAAAGACCTGTGGCACAAGGGTAGCCTGGCTAGACCCCCTCTTTGGGACCAGGGCTGCTCTGAATACTCGGGGGTGTTAGCGCACAAAAGTGGTGGTGTTTGGGAGGCCCCAAGTCAAGCAAGCCCTGGCGAAGAGATGCTCCTGTTGATGTCTCTCTGATGACAGCCTGGAGGAAGAAAGAAGGATTTCTGCTCGCCTTCAGTTTAGTGCATACCTTGAAGAGGCAGTGTGACTGGAAGATGATTTTTTTGGGTCTTTTATATGGCCTTTGAAACAGGCTGTAAGAGGAGTGCTCCTGGAAACTTTTATTGTTATTGAAAACTTTTTTCTCTGCTTGCCACCCAGTATGAATGGCTTTTCCTGGGATGTGCTTCATCATCAGGCTTGTCTTCATCTGTTTCTTCCTCTTATTACTAGATACCTCCTTTGGGCGATTTTCTTGGGGACAAACACATTGAAACAGCCTTACCAAGCAGCAAGACCATTCCAGTTGCATGCCTTGTATTTTAAACACAAGTGATATCATTATTGTTATATCACTGAACCTTCAAATAAGCTGTTTGTCTATTAGCTGGAGCTGTATAGACTCTTCACTTCTTACATTTTATCAAGTGAAATGCTTCATACTACTTTGATAGGTAGCTGTAGGATGATTTCAAACTTGCTTTAACTTCCTAGAGTTTGGATTAGCCTAAAGCACCTTCTGCACATTTCACTGTCCATGTCTTGCGTATCAAGAAAAATTCCTATTTGACAGGGTGTGAACTGTCTTCAAATGTGCTTCTCATAAAACAAAGAATGTGAAAGGGTGGAACAGAAAGAGAGTGAAGAAACAGGACTTAAAACATGCGCCTAATAATGGAGATAATGCTGGGGATATTGCATATTAAATACCCTCTTGTTATCTCAAAACTAAGTGTGGAGAATTATGTCTTTATTATGTAATAATGGTACATTACTTACCATATGTAATTTGGTTTTACATCCAAAAAGATGGGGAGAAGAGCACTAAGGAGGCTGCAAATGGAAACCGGCTGTAAAACTTGGAATACTTGCTCTGCAGGGAGCACTTAGAGTAAAGACACTGAAGTCTGTAAAACAGTTAGTAGAAAATGCTGTTAATACTTGGGTTTTAAAAGGACAAAAATCAGTATTAGTTATTAGAAAGCACCTAGAAAAACCTTGGAAGATTTTGGTCAGTCAAAGGAAGCAATGTTTAGTGTTATGAAATACATTGTTTTGGAACTGCATTAAAAGACAGGATTCTTCTGCTGGGGTGTGGGTATTATTATTATTGTTGATGTTGTTGTTATTATCATTATCTTTATTATTATTATTGTTTTGGTGCACATAATCTGGTTTGATATAAACAGAGCCAGGGACTGCCCAGTGACATACTTTTGAAAAAGAGACTGTTAAAGAAATAATAGCATTAAATAGCTCTCTTTCTACAGGCTATGGATTCTGAATCAAAGAACAGTTTCATAGGAAGCTTTCTTCAGCCACCAGATCAGATGCTTCCTGCAGCCTTTGTTTATACAGAATCAAAGAAGTTGGCAGCTGCTGCTGGTGACAGGCCTTCTCTCCCAAATAACCAAGGTATAGCCAAAATATGTCCTAGAAATGGTCTTTTTAATGGTTCCCTGTGAAATCTCTCAAGGAAACTCCCCATCCTATTTTACTGAGTTCAATGACTTGCTGCAGTTATCAGTCTGACATTGAGACAGGATGTATATGTGTCCTGAGGGAGTAGTCTCCCTGAAGTCATACGTCTAGAATGGAAACCTCTGCAAGTCTTCTAACATCCTTGTAAACTTTGGCTTTGAAATTTGTTTAACTTAAAATCATCAGACTTCCTCTGAAAGCAAAGGAGAATGCTCTTAACTCAGTAGAAGTAGTTCATGACTTCAAATACAGTAAAAAAAAAAATCATTAGTATGGTACACTGACTTGAAATTGGCTTTGCATAGTGCTGTTTGACTCCTTCCAGCTTAAAATCACTTCTAAGGGGTTTTTTTTTTGTGTGTGTGTGTGTGATGTGTGTCCTTGGGAGAACTTCTGAACAATTCAGACTCCCAGGAAAGTTAGCAGCGTGAAACTTAGTCCCTGTGAAATAGGGTTGTCGTGTGCCTTAGTGGGTGACTACTCTCTGGAGCTCACAAGGCAAATGCCCAGTGGCTAAACATGTCTGGAGAGCCTGAGGAATCATGAGGATACCCATACTCAGACTTACTAACATGAACAACTTTGCAACATTGCACAGACACAGCCTATGAGTGTGCATGTGATCACTGTTCTTCACTTGAAAAATCTGTGATTTCTGTAGCAATCTTAAGTCATACAGAGTTTGGGCTTTTTGGATTACAGTGGTCAGTTTAGTGTTACGTAGCTAAGTGGTTAAGGAAATATTTGGCATACCAACAGAAAGAAGGAAAAGGTGGTCCCACTTCATCTTTCTGTTTTCTGGTATTTGCTTTTTGTTTTGTTTTGAGTTTTTGCTGTTGTGTGGTTTTGTTTGGTTTGGGGGATTTTGTTTTGGTTGTTTTTTTGGTTTTTTAATGGGTCTATGATAAGATGGTGAAAGTTGTTAAGGAGGTAGCTATATGTGATGGTATTCTTTTGATGAGAGAGTTTGGAATAGAGAAGCAATCAACTACAAAATGGCAGAAAATAACCTTGACTTGTTACAGAACGTGTCTTAAGCTTCCACAGGTGTGTATACTTTATGGAGAGCTAGCACTTTTTTTCTTATAGCTGAAATTGCAGCTTTTATTTTTGGTGTAATTTGACACATACTGATTTGAGGCTGAAAGCAAAATCTCCCAGACTTTTTCCTACAGTTTGAAGAATCATCAAATACAAGATACTAGATGTTGAAACATTACCTTTGGAAACAATAAAGTACTTAACAATGTATCCTTTGCTAAATTGTCCCTTTGTATCTAATTTCTCCCCCTGTTCTGAGCACATTTTCTCTTTTTAATCTGTCCAGATCAGTTGCATTACACCAGAACTTGTGACTTCACTTGGATGCCTGTGTTCTGTCCTTGTATTTAAAGAGAAACCCCAGGGTTTATTATATTCTTTTGCCATGATTTCTCAGTGCTTGCTGCCATTTGGAGTGAAAATAGTTTTGCTCATAGGGCCAGAACTTCATACCTCAGTTATGCAGGAAGCACATCCATTTTCTCCCATTTGTGTTCTGCATATGTTACTGTACAGCTGGGGAATATAATTAATTTTGGGAGTGATCCTAGGAAGAAAATTTAGGTATTACACTGTAATGTGAAGTGTTTTCTAATAATGATGATCATCATCAAAATAGGAACTATTACTTAAGGTGTAGCTGTTGCATTGTTTGCTAGCTGTAGTGGCAGCCCTGAAAACTCTGCAAGAAAAAATCCGCCGTCTAGAGCTGGAGAAGTCACAGGCTGAAGATAACCTGTGCAGCCTCTCCAGAGCAGCTGCTCAGTACAAGAAGGTCTTAGAGCATGAATCCTACAAGAAGGATGCAGCACATCAAGAACTGATGCAACAGAGGAAAGGTATTTTTTTTGAGTGATAAGGTGTAGCCACAGCAACACTAAGACTGTATAATCCAGGGAGTGTTGTGTTTTGAAAAACTGCTAATTAATGCAGCCCCCTTTCATTTTTTGCTTCACAACTGAGGAGGAACAGGAGCTTGATAATTGTGGATCAAGTTGAGATATTTTTTATATGCATCGACCAAGTATTGCATAAGCCATAAAGCAATTTTAAAGACTAAGCATGTTTCAGGTGGTATGTTTAACTCCTACAATAAGCAAACAGCTGCTTACATAACACTGCTAACTTGAGAAAAGATAGGAGAAGAGAAGAAACCAGATTCTGGTTAGGTATCTGCTGATACAAATCAAAGTAACTGCAGTGCTCATGCCTTTGGAATTCAAATTAGGGACTAGCTTTGAAAAAACATTTTGATTATCTGTAAAATACATTTTAACCACATGACTCGTTCAGACTAAGAACTATTCTTGCCTGTTTTGAAGACAGAGAATTCCTCAATGAAATGACAGTCTGGCTAAATGTGTAGCTCCCTTTGCTGTGCTGAATGTCTTGTTTCTCTCTGTAGATGCAAGTGTGCGGTTAAATGCAGCACAATCCCGCTGCTCTCTGCTGGAAAAACAGCTGGATTACATGAGGAAAATGGTTTCCAGTGCAGAACTGGAAAAGAAAATGATTTTAGAACAACAGGTGAAGCCCTTTAGCATAATAACAAAGTAGTGACAGTTCAAAAGTATAGAAATGTGCAGGATCCGAAGTTTTTTGTGGCCATTGTTTTTCCTCAGCTCTGCTCAGGCTGCTAGCAAACAGAAGCAATTTACTCTGACTGATGACAACCATTCAATGAATTGTATGAAAAGCTCCCTGGGTGGAACTCCTAATGAGTAAAACCATGCTAATACTTGCACACTTGGTAGACAAAAAAGCTGTTGGAAGCTTAAGTTGTCTTTGTCTGCCTGGTATTTTTCATCACTTTGCAATTTAAAAAATATGGAATTTAAACTAATTAAACACTTTACTGTGGTATGGTTTGGTTTGGTGGTTTTTTTGGCTGTCTGAAACAATTTCAGTCAGCTGCCAACTCCATTCTTGATTATTTTTTGCAGGCTCAGCTTCGGAAAGAGGAAGATCAGAACCGGTTGGAACTGCATGCAAAACTTGAAAAGCTTGAAATGCTAGAAAAAGAATGTCTTAAACTTACTGCTACTCAGAGAATTGCCGAAGTAAGCATGCATGGAATGACAGTCTGAAAGTCATTTGGTATAATTTTATGGCACACTATTAATAGTACTAAATTTTGCAAAAGTTACCTTTGTTAAAGCATACCTGACTGAATGCCACCTTGGCTTTGTGTGCATGAGGTTTTTTTCAGCCTGGGCTTTAAAAATTCCTTCAGCCCAGTTTTATCCCCACATTACAATTGCAAGCTCCTTCAGACTTCTGATTCAGCATGACAAATTGAAGTGGGACTAATCATTCTTGCCTTCAAATTCAGGACAAGATCAAACACTTAGAAGAAAAGCTTTGTAAAGAAGAGCATCAGCATAAGCTAATGCAAGATAAAACTGCTCAGGTAGACTGAAAAGATTTTATTTTACCTTATTTTTTAGTAATGAAGAACGCTATTCTCTCTGTTCAAAATACCCTTCTTTTTTTATTACATTTTAACTCCACGTGTTTATTACCCGGGCAGAACTCGTGGAGTACTACCTAGACCAGTTATAAACTACATACTAGAAAGCTTGCCAGGTGTGTTGCATATCTCAATAAAGAAAGATCTACTTGGGTTGTATTAGTGATACACTTCATCAGCCTCAACACTGCTCTAAGTGACCCAGGTAGAAAATTAATTTCTAAAAAATCTGTAACTGAAGCAGATAAGCTTAATTTACAGTAACTCAGAAGTGGTCACATATGAAACCTTATATCCCAAGTGAGGTTGGTTATTATGTTTATTTTCCTCCCTGTGTTAAGACCTGTAGAAATCTAATACATAGGGCTATATTTGAAAAAACCTTAATCAGTGAAGTGTTGTTCATCAGCTGAGATCTTGTATAATTCATTATTCTGTGAAGCCATAATCAGTTTGCTGGGCCACTATCCATCTGAGAGAGGAGTATTTGCCAAAGAGAGCAAAATCAAAGAAACCTTTTATTAAAGGGGCAAAGTAATCGTATTCCAAAGCTCACTTTGTGCATAACAGGCAGTGTGAGAGAGAGACCAGCTGTAGGGGAATTCCCTTGGGGTGGGGTGGGGGAGGCAGTGCTGAAGAGTAATATTGGAAGAACCTAAGCAAAGCTGATGCTTTAATTTAATTCATCACTGCTGTCAGCTTTTATACCTCATCCAAGGATGATGGGTTTTCATCAATCCAGGAAGCTTTAAATAACATGCAGATTTGTAGCCCAGATGTCTGACCACCTCCAGAACCCAGCAGAATGACACATGAAAACTGGTGGGTTTTTTGCTTTCTTGCTTAGACTGCTTGCTGCTGCTGAGCAAAAGGCCTAGTACAGAGATTTTAACTTCTGAGAAACATGGTAAGAATGACTTGCCCAAAGGAGATAGTCTAAATATTTGCTCAAGAAAGGACTTAGGTGCAGTAAACTGAGTGCTAAACTGAGTGTTAGTACCATCTTAGTATACTGCAGGATGGATTTAGGTCTGTTGGATCTAGGCTGGGAAGCACAGGGTGTGGTGTGGTTCACTTCCTCTTGATGACAGAAAAGCCAGAATATTCTCACTTTAGTGGTGGAACTCCAGCATTGTTTAGCCAGAACTGTAACACATGCCAAAACAAAGTCCTTGTCCTACATTTAATTGGGAATGATTATCATCCTGTTTATCATGGGCCTTGATAACAACTTCGAAGCACCGAGCAATCTGAGGATTGTCCAGCAGGTTTGACCTCAATGTTACACAGATAGGCTTAGTTCTCTCTGTCCCTAGATTGTAAGAGCCGAATGTTCATATAATTTGGATTTTATTATCAGATCCTCAACATGTGGCAGGATTGGCTTATCTCAGTTGCTGGTTGTCACAGTGGAAAAATACAGCTGCTGCTGCAGCTGAGTATGAAAATGAGGAATACTAAGACAGAGCTGCAAGATCTGCCTGATACCCTGCCTTCCTAGTAATCTGTTCAGTTTTTAAGAGTAGCTTATGCCTTCCAGGAAGGACAGTTCATCGTGCCCTTAATTGGTTCTTACCCATGCATGAAAGAGAGAATTAATTAAACCTTGCTATTTCGTACTTCTAATATTACATTAAATGGCTGTTTTCTCTGTTGCTTATTGCCACAGCTTCAGCCCGGATATGATATAAACAGAATTTTGATGTCTTCAGTAACATCTCAATGTGAATCTGAAAAGGAAAATGGGAAGAAAAAAAACCCTAGGAAGGTAACATGGAAATTTTTATTAGCATACTGTTGCTGATAGCATGTGACTCACACAGAGACTGGAATTTGTGAAAAATGGTGACGTAAGAGGCACTTGATTAATCTGCTGCACTTTGCTCCACTTCTAAAGTGACAAACAGCACTGAATAGCTCTTTCCCCCCCCTTTTTTTTTCTTTCCTTCATTAATAAAAATGGTACTGGGGCTGGTAGGACATCACTGGAAAACCTTCCGTTACCAGCTTTACAATTGCCTCTATTAAAGTCTTACTGCCATCCCCCATGTCCTGTCTTAGCTGCCTTTCAGTTTATCTGGCAAAGTTAGTTTCCAAAGTTTTAGCTCAGCATCTTAAGATTGTGTGTTTTGGGGGGATAGCTGAAATCAAGAGAATTTATTTTGCAACACGTTACAGATCAGTCAAAATTTTTCAACTGTGTAAGTAAACAAGGTTCGATTGTTAGCCTTTACTGTTAGCCTAATTGTTAAACAATCTCTTACATGCATATGGAATAAAATTTACATGTGTCAGCTATTGGAAAGTCTTACTTGTTACACATACAGGAGGGAAATGGTTTTTTTTGAAACCAAAGGAAAACAGAGGTGATGCATTTCACTGTGTATTTACTTGAATTTTACTTAATAAAAAAAAAAGTTTAAGATTGTACTCTTGGGTGAGCAGATTGGAATTTCTTGTCTTATATTTTCTTATGGCAGAGAAATCCTACAATGAAGAAAATGCAGCTTTCACAATTACACGTAAAGGCTGGTGAACTACCTTTTGTGGCTGGGAAGGTAGGTGAAAACCACTGTTCTCACTAAAGTGGCATCTACAGTTTGAGTAAGGCTCTGTAGTGTTAATGACTTCTGTAAGCCACTAATAATTCTTCTTTAAGTCTGTCAGCTCCAGCCATTCTGTCAGTGCAAACGTACAAAGTGTGTTGCATATTATGAAGCATCGCAATCCATGTATCTCATCACAAAGACAAGGAGGAGCTACGTCTGGGATTTCAGGACACAGTGCACTTCCAAAATATGTATCCTCTTGTTCCACATCACCCACTGCCACCAGGAACTTTTCAGACCTTCTGTTGGCCTTACAAGATGAGCTGGGCCAAATGAGCTCGTGAGTACCCATCCCTGGTGTTGTGCGTAACCGTGACTTCAGCAGTAGCCCTGAGAAGCGACAGGGGTGCTGTAGTTGAGCCTAGCCTGTTTTAGCTGTAGGGCTTTCTGTTGACAGAATGACCTGAGCAGGCTTGACTGGTAGGATTTTTCTCATTCAAAAAATTCTTTCTGTCCTGGTGTTTCATGGGTTTTGTTTTTCTGCTTCTGCATCCCGTATTTAAACAAGCTGCTACTGAAGTAACGGCTGCAGAAAATGAAAAGCCTTTCAGACCTGTGCTTTTTAGAAATTTTAAACATACTCTGAGATATACAGAGTAAACCAGAATTTTTCTCCTGGAGAAGGCTGCAAAGGTAGTGGTAATACTGAGTAGGCCTGCAGGATGCAGTCAGTCTGGGTGGTGGAATGGGTTAGTACAGCTCTGGCATGAATAGCCCTGTCCCATCTATCCTGTTCCTTTGTACTCGCTCTGTGTTCTTTCCTTACTGGTGTACCTGCTGGGTCTTTGTGCTGAGTCAGTCTGGTGCTCGTACCCTTTGCTTGTTGATTGCAGGAGAACTTGCTGGTCCTGTAAGGGGGTTGTGAAAGAGGGACAGTCTCCTGCCAGAAAATGGGAAGGGTGTGGAAGAAGCTAACACTTTAGATGGGAGTGTGTGTATCTCTCTAGCCATGCAGGTAAATGTGGATTACAACCTGCTGTGTTCTTAGGCATCTTCCCATTAATGCAGGCTTGTGGGACTGTGGGCCAGAGCTCTGTAGCTGGTCATAGCAGATGTTAACATGATGAGCTCTGCGGTTTGAACAGAGGAGGATGTGCTGATTAAACCAGTTAGGATGTTGACACTGATTTGAAATCCTTGATGTGGCAAAATTTAAACTGGAAAGCAATCTCATGTTCAAAAAGCAATGTCTGGCTTACTCATGGCAGTTCAAGGACAGGCTTTTTTTTTATATAGCAACAACCAGTTGCTTCAATTAAACTGTCAGTGAGAAGCAATTACTCAGAAATCAGAAGAGAAGCTCTGACCCTTGTAAAGGGATTACTTATCTAACAGGGGGTCTTTGGCTTGAACTTGTTCAGGTATCTGGGTACCCAGATCTACACCATTTCTTTTACTTAATCTGGTTAGTTTAATTAAACAGCCCACTTTGCTGTAAGTCTTTTTGAGTAGAAAATTTTAATAATTTGTCAGAAAAATTCTAACTTGAATGTACTAGTTTTAAAAATACTTTTGTATATTACACTAAGCCTTCAAAGTCTGTGCTAAATTGGGCAAGAAGTGAAAGTGTTGTTCTGCATAGCTGCCATTCACTTACGAAAATCTCATTTTGCACACTATTACACATGTAGTTGTTATACCTGTGGGAAGAGGGAGAAGTAAGATGGACATCAGCTAAAAATTTGGAATGAGAAAATCAGACTCATGGGAAAACCTCTTCCTTTTCTCATGTTAATATATTCCAGATTAATGTGTATTGTGTGAGAGTGAAAATAATGCTAGATTTCTGTACTCTGCACAAAATGGCTAGCAACTCTTGCCAGAAGAAATCCTAGAGACTATATCATGAATACTTAGATTGCCATTCTTGTCTTTAATAGTGAGCATCAAGAACTTCTGAAGCAGATACAGGAGACTCAAGACTCCCAAGCTCGTGAGGACCTGGAACAGGAGCTGGATTGCCTTGTAAAACAAATGGAGATGAAAGGAAAACAAATATCCAAGCTGAAAAAGCATCAGGTTACTGTAAGAATGAAATGTAAAGTCTCTAGCTAGTAACATTCTAGTTGAAGGGCTGCCACAACTCTGCCTCCTGTTGTCATCAGCTAGAATGTCACTGGAGTGTTCAAGCCAAGATGTTCCAGTATGGCTGATTATAATTCGACTGCTAGCTCATATTCTTGTACCTCCAATTCCTTCATTTAATCAAGAAAAAGTGCTTACAGCTGGCAGTTAGGAATGTGTGCTGGTGGGAAAGCTTCCTGCCCTGTGGCAGTTCTGCAATACAGAGCTGGGTTGCTCTGTCTGTCACTTCTGCTCACCGTGTTAAGACAAACTGTTGAAATTTCATTCCTTTGTATCCTGTCCCTCAGGGGAATGAGAAAATAGAAGCTGTAATTCCTGTACAGACTGGATTAAGTGTCTTTTATATTGCTGAAACATTGAAGCTTTTTTTATTAATTATTCTGTTGACCAGAGCTTCTTCAAAATAATAGCTGGAGAAGCCTTTAAGTTTTGCTTAACCCTTAAACTGTTCTTATTCTGTCAGTATTTAGTTTAGAGCCATAGATAACAACTTTTCATACATACCTATATAAAATCACTATTCTGTAGCTGAACAGCTTAACTCTTTTGTAGCAATTTGGTTTGGACCATATGATTAAACATGCAATCCATAGTTCTGTCTGATTGTTTTCTGTTTTTTCATCTTATGTTTCAAGATAATAGACTCACCTGAGAATTTTGCTTATACAGGAGACAAAATAAAACTCAGTGTGAGACTTTATGAAAGGGGGAGGTGATAGTTAATTTAAATCTGACCAATTTTATTCCCAGTCATTTTTTGATAGATTTTTTATTGTCCACGTAATTGCAAGCATAGAATGCTTTATGTCATAGCAGATGTGTCAGATTTGCATGTTAGCAATATGGACAAAAGGGCATTGACTGCTGAGTCCTCGCTGCCTCTCTCGTCAATGTCAACTGGTTTTTTGGATAAAATTCTTATATTCTTGGAGAGCCAACAATTACGGTGTTACTCCTTGCCTCAAAGTCTTGCTGACTTCATCCTCAGGAACCTAAGACAGTAGACACCAACTGCACCTTTGTTTCTTTCTTTTTCGTATCTTAATGGCTACAGCTTGCCTTTGTTTTGGGATGATGAGGAGTAGCACACACAATGTGGTGCAACCTTGTTGTCATCTTTGTCTTTTATCAGTGTGCAGATTTTCTGGCAAGTCCTCTGTGCCTCTGTACAGCCTGGTCAGAGCACATCCCTTAGGGTCATGTTGTAAATAGTAGTGTCTGTATGATTACTGTCCATCATGCCCTGGTTATCAATATAGGCCATTCCTCTAGCTCCTTGGCCTGTATTGGTTTTTTTCTGGTGCTTTTGCACATAGACACTTCTATTTGCATTTTGTACAGACCAGTCTTAATATTTCTGATGCATATTTCTGTTTCTAGAACCTGCCACACTAAAAGTGTCGTGCTTATCTGTGTTTCACATTTAATAATATGTTCTAGAATGCAATTAAAGTTAATTATTTTTAGAAATGGACTTAAAGCCTAAATTGGCATTTGGAATGCTTCCAGCCTAATTTTATCTTTGGGAAGTGACCTTTTCATGCCAAGTGCTAGTCATGACTCATTATTTGATATTTTAAAAAACATTCTTTAGCAATTAACCCTATTTATTCTGTTTACCACTTTTGTTAAGGAGGCTTCAAAATAAGCTGCTTAGATCCAGTAAGTGATAATTAACAGTATACATTTTAGAGGTTTATTGGTTGTTTAGTTTTTTTACTAGGGTAGTACAATCTGAAATGGAAAGAAACTGTTATAAATATAGATTATTAAGAGATGTTATTCCATCTCTCTCAAGCAAGCATCTTTATGTTAGGGAGCGATGGGATTCAACAACCAATTGAGTGTGGGTGAGGTCAGTTTTCTGTGGTTTCTGTATGGGCAAGGTCAGTTTTCTATTACAGGGAGACAATTGTCCTAGGTTACTAAGTTTAAACTTTTCTTTTTTTAAGTGCCCCTTGGACACCTGTAGTTTGCAGTTTGGTAGAAGTCCAGTCAGCTCTACAGCTGTGGGTCTTCAGAGTATGTAACATGCTAATTAGTATTTTTTTTTTTTTCTTAGGTGCAGAAATTAAAGACAAAAGCTCAGAAATTGAAGCAAGAGGCAACTCATGTCAAACTAAAGCATGGTGAACAAAAGGAAGCAAAGGACATTGCAGTCACTGTAAAAGAAAGTATGTCTAAACCTTGTCCTTGGCAGAAAAGCAGAAGCTCTCTTCAGCTGCTAAAAGCTGCGAGGAAGCTTCAGTTATCTCTGAAAAAAGATGATGTCATCTGAGAGGAATAGTTCTGAAGTTTGCTATGTTAGAAGTTTTTGAAGCTGTCTGACATCTAGTAAATTTTTTAGTTGTACAAAATACCTTTTAAAAATAAACTGGATACAGTACATGTACATTCTAAGCTGCCTACTCTCTAGTAGTCAGATTATTCACCTTAGAATTAATTTTCGTGTAGTGTAGCTATAACTCAACTACACTTCCTTGTAATAAAGTGTTTTAATGGACTAATGAAATGTTATTATTTGTTAACTTGTCAAATAAAATTTTATGCTTTTTTTACACTTAAAATAGTATGTGATCTTTGGTGTCCTGTTTCTCCAGCTGCCAAGGAGATATTTAGAGCTTGCTTTTCCAGAATGACTTGGGCTAGTGCTTCTGTACAAATAAAAACAAAAGCCTTCCTTTTCTCTAATAACTGAAGACTTAGATCACTGTGAATGAGGCAGAAGAGGTATTGTCTATTTATATATATATTTTCTTAATTATTAATATTATTACTTTATAAGCTCTATTGACAGTCACTATTAGGGACAGCTGGGGTCTGGAACCACAACCCATGACTTGGTTTAGCCACAATAATATGGGAGCGTTCTTGATAGGTGCATGGGAGGGGCCACTGCCAAATGCTTGAGTGAGTGCTTGTCTTCTCTTTAGCAGAACCTGCTTCTAGCACAGTATGCAGTGACTGAGCTGTCATGGAGGAGACCTTCAGCTGTGTACCTGTTACCAATCTTCTTATTTTGGATTATTTCTGGCTTAGAAAAGCACATTGTATGCTTAAAGCTGCTTAGACAAAATTTGAAGCATGGTATTTTTCCATGGTGCAGATAGCTCTTCTGAGATAGGTTTATGCATTTCTGAATACTGGAATCTCTGATACTGGTAGGGATACAGTACATATCTCTCTGGCTCCCTCTGTGCCTTGATCTGGTATTTTTGTTGCCTACAGAATCCTGGGGAGAAGGGTTTATTTTGGAGCTGGAGAAGCAGGGCTCTGGCTCCCTACTTGGGCAGGAGCTGTGGCAGAGGGCTGCAACTTTGGGTCCATCAACCAGGTATTGGATGGGGCAGTGTTTGAACGATGACAGCATTGAATAGTCAGTCTCCAAAATGTATGTGCTGACAGGGGCCGTCCAGTCCCAGAATAAAGGTGTGTTTGCCCTTTTGTGGGGTGAGTGGCTGCAGGGAAAGGGAAACAGTTGAACCTGGTCCTGCTGGCGGCTGGGCGTTTCTCATCTCTGCCTGCTTCAGAGCAGGGCCAGGAGCTGAAAAAGCTGTCTAGCACAGAGCCAGGAGCTGGGATTTGAGAGAGGAAAATAGGAATGGATGATATATGAGCTTACATTGGCTGACTGGTTACATCACTTTGTATTTCAACTCAAAAGATTTAAAATACATTTTAATTGTCTTCTTTTTTGCTTTTTCTTTCTGAAGCTTTTATTTCTGTAGTGCGTGTGTTTTCACATACCAAATCAAAGCAGATGCATTTCAGCATCGGCTGAGGGATTCAAACCAGATACAAATAAAGTGTATCCCAAACCAGTTTTCTTGCTTGAAGAAAGGCACGGAAGTTGTTTTCCAATTGTATCTTGGGAGAGAGGGGTAGGATAGGAGGTCAGCTTATGTATTCATTTATTAGCATATTCGCAGTTTGAGGTAATTGTCAGTCATATAAAGTAAGTCTTCAAAGAAATATCCATCAGTGAATAATTCTCTAGAAGCTACATTGGGAAGGTAAGCTTGTGCATAACTGGTGAAGTTCAGTTCCATGAGAATTAGGCAGATCACAGTGAATTTTGCTGGGATCCAAATGCTTCATGTCTTTATGCGCCAAAAATGTTCTGGCCTGGAACTCCATAAACGTACATTTGGAGAAAGCACAGTGGTCAGAGCAGGCTTCTTCACAAGAACAATATGTTTTTGGCTTAGTAAGTGC
Source organism: Platysteira castanea (assembly GCA_013397175.1). Classification (NCBI taxonomy): domain Eukaryota; kingdom Metazoa; phylum Chordata; class Aves; order Passeriformes; genus Platysteira; species Platysteira castanea. The sequence goes on from VYXC01008630.1 coordinate 349,373, forward strand.
TTACTCTATTCTTTTGCAAATCTTTGTTTTGATTTATATCGTGCATGTTTTTGTTTGTCTTCTCAGATGAAACTCTATATATCTCTTTTTTATTAATGGTTTGGATCTACTCTGCGGGGCAGCAGACAAAAACACACAGTGATCCCCAAAAAAGACTTATTGGTTTATTGACTTGAAATCTGGGTTCTTTTATGCTGAGTTATGCAAAATTGCGACAACAGGTTTTATTGGTATTTGAGTCAAGGGTCATATTTTATGGTTAGATACCAAGGAAAGTGGACAAAAGATGTAGGTCAAACAGTATGATTAAAAATACAGACCAACAAATTACATCCAACAATAGTTCACTTTCCTGCTGCTAATGGAATATGCTAGCACATTTTAATGGCTTGTTACTTGAGCCTGCTGGAAAGACTTTGTCCTAGTACAAAAGATGGTCAGTTTGAGCATGTATTACAATCTTCTAACCAGCAAAGCTGGAGGTTGGACATAGCTATAAATTCAGCATGTTCTGGGAATAGAAGCTGGCAAAAACACTCAGAGCTAAATAATCAGGGCAGGATCTTGCTGGGATTTGGATACTGGCTAATATAACTAAGTGCAGATGTTTATGTGGGCTGAAATACATTCCCAGAATAAGAATATTGTACAAACACATGATGATTTTATAGCAGGAAAAATAGCCAAGGAAGTGATGATAATGAAACAAGTACTCTTACTTTTGATGAAGCACGTTCTGTTTCCCTCTGCTTGCGTGTACTGAAGTGGTCAAGGCTGCCTCTACTGTGTCCTCTGCTGGGGTCTATTGAAGATTCTGCAAGTTGGTTGGGTTGTGGCTCTGGTGCTCACCTGAAAGTCTCCATGGTGTCCCATGTGAGTGCCTCCGTCTGTCTTAGACGAGAGGAGAGATGCAAGCATTTCTGAAAGTGTTACTCTGAGGGAACAACTGAAACAGGTCAGATTAATCTTATCCCAAATGCCTGGTCATTAGTTTTACAGCTATATCTGTGTTATTTTTATCTCCGCTGGCTACATAGTGACATAATTTCTTTTCTCTTGGTTCTTTCTTTTTTATACAGCTGAAGGACTGCCTGCTCTTTATTTCCTTAGCAATTTTTAATTTAGCTGGTGTTTCTTGCTTTAGTTGGGCTTCCCAGCCCTGACTTTTGGGTTAGCTGTACCAGTGCTTTTTTTTTTTTTTGGTCACAATTGTGTCAACTGTTCAGTTTTGAGACCTGAATACACACATGGGAGCCAGGAATTCCACCTTTTTCATTGTGTTTACCACAGAATTACGGTTGAAATGGAATGGAAAGGAATGTCAAAACATAAACTAAATTCATTTCATGTTGCATATTGTAAGCAAAACTTTAGATCTCCCTGGCAGATCAAGTGCATCCTTCTTAAAGTGAAGAGGAAGCAGCTTCAAACATAATGCTGCAATGTATAAACAGAGTGGTCACTTAGGAGACCTTCCTCGATGATGATGAGGTGAAAGCTAAGATGGTGTATCCAAGTTTAGCATTACACTTCAAGGAAGCTGCAGACTACTTGGAGAATATGTGGAGGAAAAACAGAGGTGAAGAACACTTGACTAGGACACTTGAGACAAAAAAGAAAGGAGCTGGACTTCTATCTCCACTCTATTTTCTCTAAGTTATAAATCTTAAGAAACATAGGACATTGCTGTAAAGGTGGAGAGAATAAAATTTTGTTTGCATTTATGAATAGGACATAAAACAATGGGCTAAAATTCAAGCTTTCCAAAGATGGTAAGTTAAACACTGACATTTGGCTAGGAGGTTGTTGACCATCTGTAGTGACCATCTATTTTTAAGAAGAGGATAAACAAATACCTTTAGGGAACAGATTTACTTTTTCCTGCCCAAGAGCAGTGAAAAGTAGTAGACGGATCATAAAACCTCTCCTGGTCCTACCTCTTTAGGGCTCTGAAGTGTTCCAGCAGTTTGCCATGTTTTGCTTTTGGGTGAGATCTGGGGGCCTTTTTTAATGGTCCACATTTTTTCACCTATGTTTTTAATTTTCATGCATTCATTTTACTCAAATAGATAAAAATTTATATAACATATACTTCTTGTAAGTAAAGTTACCAAAGTAAAGAACCTTAGAATATCTCAGGATGGAAGGGAGCCATAAGAAACAATGAGTCTAATTCCCTGCTCCTTGCAGGACTACCTAAAGCTAAACCAAATGAGCAAGAGTGTCATCCAGATGCTCCTTAAACTCAAGCAGGTTTGGTGCTGTGACCATTCCCCTGGGAGCTTGGTCCAGTGACAGACCACCCTCTGGCTGAAGATCCTTTTCCTAGTGTCCAGTGTTGATACATGAGAGTTAAAAAACATTTCAACATTTCTCCTCCAGAAGCTTTCTCAGCTCTCCCTTCTGTGATACAGGTGCACTAGGAAAGTGACAGAATTGTGAAGGACGCTTGTCAATGAACTCCACTGCATAGATGTGCATTGTAATATGTGTTTATAGGATTGACAGGTATCCAGATGGGCTTTTTAAGGGCTTGGGAAAAAAAAAAAAAAAAAAAAAAAAGCTGGAAGACAAGAGTTTGCCAAAAAATGTCTTCTAATTAAATAAATTCTGCTGTTTTAATATAGTCTTTTCATATCATTAAACTTGCCTACTCATAAATTCACCATCTGAGCATGTTGAGCCTGATGAATGTTTGGATTATACCAGCTTGTATGTAGCATCCTGTTGAACATTTTTTTGTCTGTGGTTCTGTTGGAATTCCAAAGGATGTCTCTTGTTTCAGAAAAGAAAGGGAGTTAATACTGAAGAAAGACTTATGGGCAGGCAGATAAAAGGTACACTGGTTTAAAAAAAAAAAAAATTAGAACTGTTCCAAGAAGAAACTGAAAATTAAAACCGGAGAAAGAAATATGATTTTTTAAAGCTGAGCCTGTAAAGACAGAATGGGAGGGGTCATAATGCTGTTTTCACTGTAGTAACACAGCATAACCCTTCTTTTATTTGAGTAGTAATGTGGACCTGGCTCTGCAGCACTTATTTAGGTGACAACTCCCAGTTAAATTCAATTCCTCATAATTTTTCTGTATTTACCACT
>VYXC01008630.1:352495-399974 GCA_013397175.1 Platysteira castanea
TTTAATGCAAGGTATGTTCCTTTTGTAGGTGCCAGAAGCAAATGCCCTTGTTATTCAGGCTGCTGTCATGCAGAGGGAGTTAGAGAGCTGGGAATAACCCGGAGAAGGGCGCACACAAATGGCAAGCTTGCTGCTGCTCCAGGTAGGGCTCCCGCTGACTGCAAGGACCCAGGAGCTTTCTCTGGCCCAGCAGGTTGTACTGTGCGCATTTGAAAATAAAACCAGTATGAAACTCCTTCCTGAAAACAGGCATGAAAATGCCAGTGTTTGCAGTTCCCTTGTATGATGTGAAATTTTTCTCTCTTCTTCTATTTCTTGAAAAGACAGGTGCCAGATCAGATGGGCTGGGCCAAGATTCTCTTAATTCCCTGATGGTTTTGTGCCATTCTGTGACATCTGCATTGCAGGTTGTTTTTATTTTCAGTTTTTAAGAGAGTTTCGAATCTCTAGGTTCAGTGGTCTGAATTCTGCTGTTTTCATTGTATTAACTGCGGGGTTTTTTAAACCTATAATACTTCCACTGGGTCAACTTAAGGGAAGCATGCTTCATGAATAAGTCTAATAGCACAGTGGTCTTTGGTGGCTGATTAGCTGTTGTTTTAGTGCTAATGATGATATATAGGCTGTTTAAGCTTCCTATTATGTCAAGTTAGTATTGTTTATGAATGTGTGATTTGCTGGTTATTTCTGATTTTATTCAAGTTTTTTTGCAGACAGAATTACTCAGCTAGTCCAGAGTAAATATTTGCAGATACTAAGGTGGAAGAGATTTTGTATGCACGGCAGTGTTATTGGACAGTTTTATCCCCTTTATCAGGAGGGAACCAAACCTAGGATCTATCATGTATACATCTAGCACAGCAGCTGTTCATGAAAAACAGTGTGTCAGCAATGGCTTTTTTCCCACCCAAATAAAAAGCTATTAACATTGAGGATCATTTGTCCCTCGACTTTTACTCTCAGCTGTCTACTTATGATCAGAATTAGCTGCTCAGCAAGATTCACTATTGGGACTGAAATTCTCTCTTCTTCATTGGGTTGGAAATAACATTTCTAAGCACTTAGGAAGAAAATAAACCTTTGAGATTACTCTCAGGCTAGGATTCTTCATGCAGTGGGAATGCAATGGCCTTCTAGCTAATACAGGAAGAAGATTCAGAAATGCAAAAGTAACAGTCTCACTTTTATATACTTAAGCAGAAGCCATTCAGTCACATCAAGGAGGAACACAGCAATGCAGTTCAGAGGGTTGCAAGGTGTTCAGTGGCAAGAAGTTTCCTAACAGGAAAGAAAAATCCAGTGAATGTAGTGACACAGGATGATTGTCGATTTATGCCCAGTAGTTATAGTGTGTCCCCTACACTCTCTGAAAGTAGTTTTCTCTGGGTAAGATGAGCATTCTTTGAACAGTGAAGTGTAATTATGAAGTATTCAAAAAAGTAAACAGAGGAAGATCAAATCCAATGTAAGAAATCTATAGGTTTGTAAGTAATGAACTACACTGTGTACATGTGACTTTCAATTCTTTTAGCAGATAGATTTTACTAGCAAGGAAATGTTGCAATGATAAAAATTATTTAGGTAATTAATGAGCTCCCTGTGTCCAGTGTAGGTAGGGTTGAGTTGGATTTGAGGAGATCTAAGATGAGAAAGAGAAAGCTTAGAGAGACTTTTTTCTCTATTATCACTGTGATGATGTTTTGATAGAGCAGGACACTGTTGGGGACTGAGACATCTCAATGAAGTTTGCAGACCTGGGGAGTATTTGTTTAAGCAGCACCTTTTGAAAATAGTTTTGAATCCTTCCTTATTTTATCCAGTTTCTTCAATGATTTTATTTTATCAGTGCTACATGTCATTGACAGTGAATAAACTTCTGGAATTATATATAATTGATAGCTACAGTTTGGTTTTTTCTTTTGTGTTTCATTTTGTTACTAAATTTGCTACTGAACAGTTTTTATGCATTCTAAATGACTAAGAAAAATAACTGATATGTTCTTAACTCCATTTCTCCAGCATTTGCCTATTTCTCATAGAATTAATGTGGCTGATGAGAAATATCCCGATGTGGTTCAAGACAACTGGGAAAAACTAGGAAGTGCTTTAGACAGTAATTCAGGTATTTTTAATATTGATTTGTTTCCCTGTTCAAGAGTTTTAAGAAAAAAATGTGAGGAATTATCAGCTTTCCTTTAAGACCACAGTCCTACAGATAATGCATTTGTTGATATGTATTTTCTGAGAAAAGTCAACACTGCAAATGTTGCCATCCTTGGTTTGCATGCTTGAGAAATCTGGAGTGTGGCTTTTAAAGTCAGCAGGAATCCTGGAAATCTGGTGCTCAAATTCCAGAGTCTGGAGTCCTGAATCTGCAGTGGTTGCTCCTCTGGCCTTACTGTGCCTCGGACTGCAGAAACAGGCAGTTCAGAAGGATATTTGTGGGATCAGCTTGATGGAAAAGCCAAGATGTCTCAATTATGCCAAACCCTGAAACTCACCCTTCCAATTTTCTGCAACAATATTATTTAAAATATTTCTGTGGGTGGCCTGTTCCTGGATAAACTAAGAGAAGAAAGATCTTGTTTGAAGACTTAGGCTGAAGTATCTCTAGGAGTCTCTAGACTTTCACTTTAAGCTGCCTGCTTATGATCAGAATTAGCTAATTCACTATTGGGACTGGGTATCTAGAAGTATCTGCTTGTGGTTATTCTCAAGTTTTCCTTCCTTTTGAAGGAAGGGAGGGAGCTGTTTATGTAGAGTTACTCATGTGAGTGGTACTTAGCAAACAAGGCAGCATTCCTGTTGCAGAGTGCTTAAAACCTGTGATTTAACCCATGCTGTTGCAGAGTGGGAATGGTGTGGAACTGTAACAGCTCACAGGACTGTCTCACCTGAAAAGTACATCCCCTCTCTCCTGGGAACTAGGCTGGTGTATGCCTTGTCCTTGCAGGTGAGAAGTGGGCTGCCTGGGGTGGAGGAAAGAAAAGGTACTGTGACTTGTTCTCTCTGTCTCCTTTCTCCCCTGAAAATCCCTACTGGATGTACCTGTGGATTGGCACAGGGGAGGAAGGCATAGCTCTTGGCTGGAGTGGCACTGTCCAACCAGTGATAAATGACTGGGAACAGTGCTAGGGAAAGTACAGACGTGTGGTCTGTAGCATTTAGTTAGTGGTCTAACTAAGCTCTGACTGGTCTAATTGGTGATGCTGGTGCAGCCATTTTTTCACTGCTTAGCCCAAAGGAGTCCCACGATGGGAAGGCATGGCAGCACTGCCCCAAGACTATGGTGTTAGGAGGGCAGGAAGAGCAGGGTTAAACTCTTCTTTCTAAATGCAGCCTCTTGAACCTGCCACATTTCTCTTGTATGAGCAGGATAGAAGGAGGGATTATGCATTATCTTGGATACTATGAGCTAATGATGTACAGAGAAGGGAGCAAGACCTACAGCATCACAAAATTCACCTGAGCCACTCTGTGGAGTAAATCCTTATTAGTATTAAAGGCAACTCAGATGTGCTCTGGATCATTTTGATCTTCAGTATCTGGTTACCAAATATTTGAGGAACAGTTTCATCTTACGATGATAAGTGTCATTCATCTGCTATCTAGATCTGAGCGTCATAGATGAAACAACAGAATGATTAGACAAGACATTAAAAACAAAGCTGAAATAAAGCATGGAACAGAAACACAGATGGCCCTTTATTGATGAAACAATGAGATAAAAATTGTATTACATGTAGCTCCAGTAAACCCCAAGAGTTGTGCTGAACTTTATCTTACCTGCTAGGATCTATCTTACCTGCTAGTGTTTTTGCACCTATAAGCAATACTCACCAGTACTGGATAAAGAAGAAGCAGCTAATACTTGTGTAGTCTTTCAAAAGCCTCTGGAAAAGTAGTAGCAGAAAAAGTGCTGCTGTTTTTTATGGTTTGGCCTAAGACAAAAAGCAGCCAACTAACCAACCAACCCCCTAGTGTTAAATATACACATCAAAGAGCTGAAAAAGGGGAAGAAAATATGACAAAACTTACAGGAACACAGTAGTTTTGGATCTTCAAGGACGAAGTAATACTGGTATCCTTCAAAGCCTTGAGCAAGCCTGAGTTGATGTAAAGAAGAAGGAGCAAGCAGTTTTCTTCTAAAAATGGATGTTATGATGCCAAGAGACTTTTCAACACTGATACCAGGCCAGACTCAGCCATCCGCAGTACACTCTTGTTTCAGAAGTCGACGATAGCAGCATCATGCCAGAATCAGATAATGGAGGAGTGATAACCCTGAAATAGTAACATACTTGAAGTTCTCATGGCATGTGAAGATTTGGGAGGTGTGTGTGTGAGAAGAATGCTGTATATGCCTGAGCAGGACTCTGTTCGGGCAGAAGGATTTGTTAGCTGATGTGCTTTCCTAGAGGATAGACACTCCTCCAAGGACTGTGGAGGTGCCTTGAAACACAACAGCTGTTTGTCTTTTGGGGTCTGGCAGAAGGCCCTTTCTTAAAAAAGATATGAAAATAGTAAAACTCCACACAACATGGGTTTCCCCTGCTATCATATTCCATTCTCTGACATACTTCTGCTTCAGGATAAAAAACCCCCAAGGAATTACATCACTGAGTGGATGAAAAGTAAAGAGCACCGACAGCATTGCTTTCAGACATCTTGCACTCATGTTGCTTAAAGTATTGGTGTTCTCCAGCTGGTCTGATTATGGTTTTTTGCAGAATCCTGCCACAAGGACAGTGGTTTCACTCTGCCCTGGCACAGCACTGAAACCAAGGAGCTGAAACTACAGCTTCATCTTCAGCTTTCTCACTTTGATATTGACTATAACCTTAAGAATCTCAATAACTCACTGAAGAGATTGGACCTCTTTTCCCTGGTAACTGAAATGTATTCTCAATGGTAAAAAAATAGTTTTAAAAAGTCTTTAAAAGCATGGAAGAAAGTTCCATTTACTATGAGTCAGTGTTTTGCATCACGGAAAATATGATTGTGTTATTTTTGCTCTTGACAGGAAGCAGCAGAAAGGCTCAACTCAAGCCCACTAAGCTCTAATAACTGCTCACGTTCCTATTTTCAGTATCTTGGTTCCGAGGCCGTGCCTTTGTTCTCTCAGCTCTCACTAGCGTCTTCTGTGCATTTTCTCGAGTTTTCCTGCCTTTGTTTGGTGTCTCTCTGAGCTGTGGTCCTTCCGCTAGGGGTCAGGTTCAGCACACCATCGCCCAGGAACTCGCCAGCCTCCACAGTTCTCGGGATACCAGCCGGAAAACTCTCAGTTTCGTTTTTATTGTCATCCAAAAGGCAAAACCAACCGAAAATCTCCACCACGTGCCCAGGGTCCAAAAGAGATGCGTAGCTGCTAAACAGAAATAACAGACTGCTTTTAAATGCATGACTTGCCTTACAAACTGTGCCTTGTATGAGCACAGGTGATCAGCTGAAAAGGACAAAGGTTTGGTTGCATAACCCGACCTGTAAGCTTTTCCTCAAATTAACATTTGACTAGTTCAGCTGATCTCACTGAGCTATCAGAGATAAGCGCAGGCAGACCTGTACACCCAACTAGGCAATGATGAACACTGCCTACATTGTAGGCTGCCTTAGTTTGTGGGTTAGTTTGTGGCTTCTTAGTTTTTAAACAGCACTTTCAAAGTCCATCTTGTGGGCTAATGCTACTCTTACCAAAGCCAGTGATAAGAAATTTGCTATTAACTTTGGTTGAATAACAGCAGTTTTAAAAATCCTGCTCTTCTATTTGGAGGTGCCAGAATTAACAGCAGGGAGTTTCATTGTGTCTGCTGGGGGAAAAAAAAAAAAGGAAACACAGGACCAGAATGTCTCCTTTGTCCCTTTACCACTCCACTTTTTTTTTTTTTTTTTCTGATAATATGCAGTATTACTTTACTCTAGGATTTCTTATCCAGCTTAGGAGATTGATATCAGTACCATCTCCTTTTGTGCTTTAGGTTCTGAAAAACCTTAGAAGCATCTCCTGCAAACAGCAGACGATGAGAACATCTCTAGTTTATGAGGCAGAGGTTTCTCAGTCAGAGAAATGGGGCATACTAGATGCAGCCAGGACTTTGTAAAAGAGAGACTACAGGATTCTTTATTTATAGGTAATTATGAGGAACTTTCCTTTTTCAGTTGTGTTAGTCCTAACCGGTCTTCAGGATGTACCAAGATACATTTCAGCGATTAAAGTCTAAAATGTTTATTTTGACGAACGGAGGGATGATTTTTTTAATAATTCAGGCCTTATCAAACTACAATATTTCTGTAGTCAAGAGCCCCTATTCATATCTGCTGAAAATACAAGCTGAATGTGTTGCTCTTGCTTTACTATATATTGTGTCCTATATAAAAAACGTATAGCAATATTCATAAGTTTTGTGGTTACTTTTATGTCAATCAGATTAATCTTAAAGTAGATCCCTGGCAGCAAAAGCTTTTGATGAAACTGCAACAATAGAAAAAAGGAGATAAGCTGATGGACCTTCATTCAAAATCTGTAGAGGTAATAGAACTTAGAGTGGTTTCATTTCAAGTTACTTTAATTTATTTATTGGACACTTCCAGGGAAATTGAAATCTCTAGAGAAAGGTTGCCTCAGGTTTATGTATCATGTACTTATGCTTGAATTCATAAAAGATCCATTACTAAGGTGCTGCAGAGATATTTTTGCCCTCTTTCTCAGTTCAGCAGTTTCAAAAGGCAGCTCAAACATTTGCTTAAGTATTCAAAAGCTCTGAAGTTCACCTAAGTCAAGTCAAAACCAGCCCTGGAATTTGTGTCAAAGGGATTGCTTGGAACAGCTCTTTTTGTAATGTGACCAAGGTTCAGACCTGTGCTCAAAAGACAAGGAGAGATGCTCTAAGAATAAGGTACAAGTTGGTGGGGCACAGTGTGCCCCAGGGACCGGCTACTCGGTGTCTCTATTTTGGTTCTAGCTTCACAGGTTCTCTTGATTCTGGTGATACAATGCCGTTTTGAGACATTTGGAGGATGTGCTGCCTGCCACCCAGCCTCCTTGGAAAAATGGCAACGTGTCTTCACAGATCAGGCCTGTTTTGCATCCACGGGGAGCCTGAGGCATCTCTAACACCTCCCATTCACTTGTCCTAATTGCATCTTATTCACTGTGTGTACCCTTCAGGGCTGACCTGCACCTGCCCAGCAAGTTCTGCTCATTCACCCCTGCTGCAGATGCTTGAAGGAGCTGTGGGGTGTGCCAGGCTGCTCAAGTGTGCTGGGGTCTTGCCACATTTTCCCAGTGAAATCAGAGCAGGTCTGGTGTCCTCATCTGTAACTCTGGAAAACAGGAGTTATTCCAGTTAGCTCTGCCTCTGAAGCATGAGGACTTTTAATGCAGTTAAGACGGTGAACTGCTACAATAGAGCTGGATCTATATAAATATCTCATCCAGTAACACTGATCTGGCGTCAGAGGATGAGGTTACTGCCTCTCATCCCCTGGGTGAGCCTGAAGCACTATGAAAGTAAGAACACCTTGTAACTCACCTCCCAGTTTTACAGAAAAGAAATACCTTCTCTGAAGCTGTGGAGTTGTGTCCCTATGTGCCCTCTTCTATCAATAATCACATTCCTGACAAATGGAAAGTCCTTGGTGCACTCTCTTCTTTTATTACTCCAGCTCATGTGAGGCTGTACCAGCCCAGAAATGCCACTGAGCTCCTGAGGTTTCTATTGCCAAAGAACCACTGCTGCAGTCCATCCAAATACCTCTGTGCTCAGGGTTGAAGATCCCTGCTGTCTAGAAAGGGAGAGGTGGGCTTGTCAAAGAGCCACAGATGATGCTGTGGATGTGTTCAAGTTGTGGGCAAACATTCATTTGGGACACTTGCTGGCTGGTAGCTGTTAGTAGAGAAGCAGTAAGGGATGAGAAATTGTTGACCCCCAACCAGTAAGAAATGAATAAAGTAAGTACTTGGGAAATAAATGGAAATGTAATTTCCATAGAGTTTGATATTTAATTTATATTTTTATTAACGGCTTCTTGGTCCTCTGCCCTGTCTTTTATATTTTTTTTCTCCTGCATTAAGCAAGGTTCCCTTTGTTCAAAATAGATGACAAAGAGTCCTATGAAACTCCTGTTCTTAATATCATTGGAATTCCTATCAATGTTTTGCTAGAAGTTGTATCAAGAAAATTTTATGGATACTAATAACTGCTAAAACATGACTATGTTCTTCAAATTATACTTCTGATAGAAGTGGCAATTAAAAAATCTCCTGCAAGGCAAGATGTGATTTTTAAAAATTACTTTTGTACTACTATTAATTTTATTTAAGCTAGGGTTTGGCAGTACTCTCTATATTACGATTCTCCCAGGTTCCTATTTAACATTCATTATTATTTTTGTGGGTCTCACAAAGCATTTGAGAGAGAACTTGTCCTAAATTACAGAATTCAGAAACTGGATGTGTAGGCTTTACAGCTGAATTTGGCTTTATACTATTTTAACTAATGTAATGGATTTTATTTTGATGGTACTCTTAGAAAGATTAGATGTTTATGGTCTTTTAAAAAACAATTTGGGACTGAAATAAGGTTTCTGTTATAAATCCCTGTTTTCAGACCTTTTCCGCATGCCAGCTACTTCACAAAGAAACCATTCTTTCAAATCTTGCCACAGCAGGTAATTTTTCTGGAAAGCTTGGGTGCAAGCCATCATCACCACTAACAGAAGTAAAACTGGCTCTGCTGCTTACTGAGACAATGAAAAAAAAGATTATTCTCCTTGTTTTTTCTAGAGGGATTTGCTCACCAAACATGATACGTTTGATTTTGATCATCACTCCTTAAGGGTGAGGGGTAGCAGGAAACAAGAGAGGCAGTCACTCCCCTCCATGAATCTTAGAAGAAAACCACTTTCATATTCTTTCCAATCTGGTGTATTTCCTCCACATGCTATAACAGGCAAACCCATTCTACATTTTCACCTTGGAGAGGGGGCAGCAGAGAACTTTCTCAAATACAGAAGAAGCAGTCAGGAGCAATGCTGCAGAGGCCAGATGCTCTAAATTGATCTTGACTCACTGCGGGATGGGATCTGGTGCGCTGACTCATTGGCCTTGTGAATCTTCTGTCTGTTTTTGGTGTGAGTGTGATGGAGGATCTCCAGCACGCGGCAGCAGTGTTTGAAACACATCCTGTGTGGTCAAATTCTACTACTTCTTTTCATGCTGCTGGACAGCAGAGCTATGATCATGTCTGGGAGGAGTTCCACCAGATACTTAGAAGGGTAGAAATTATGGATAATGGTCAATTAACACACCTAGCAGGAGTTTGTCACTTTTGATAGAGGGCTTCTCTAACAGATTTCTGTTTGGACACCAGCCCTCCCCTTTTTCAAAATTCAGTCTCCTACTACTGCTACTAAGCAGGAGCTGCCCAGCTGCTGTGTATGGTGATGTGCCAAAGTGCCCTCATCTCCTTGTGCTCACCAGCTCCAGTACAGCACAAGCAGTGTGAGACTGCACCTCTGTAAAAATAACATGGGGAAGTGCCTGTAGCAGGGCTGGGGTTGTAGCCACAGCCTTGTGGATTTAGTCACAAGAAGTGTGCCCTAGTATTTACTGATGGGTAATGATCTTAGGGGATGGATTAGCATGTGTGCATGGGGGAGAGGGGAGGAAGGATGGGGGCATGCCCTGGTTGCTGGGAGCCATCCAGCAGCTGAGCACCTGGGGACCTGAGAGCAAATGCCTGCTTTGTGCAGGGGCAGGTGTGATAGCAAGTTCCTCCACTAAAGGAGGAAGTGGCATCTGTGGACATAGCCTCACAGAGGCTCTGAAGCTGCAAGAGATCTCCACATTTTGGAGACGTGGGGGGGAAAAGCCTAAATGGCCTAACTGTGGGGGTAGTGAATGAAAAGTAGGACTTAACTTCTCTGGTATCTGGGGAAGTTACAGTATCTGCGTGGCAAGCTCTATGACTAATCCTCTGAATGTGCAGTTATCCCTTTGATGCAGATGGACTTTGCTTCCCTATTTCTTTTTTGTCCTTTGGACTCAGAAGCCCTGCACAGCTGCTGCATTATGCACAGAAGGGTTACATCCCAGAAGGTTTTGTATCTAGAGTCCAATGTTTGATTTGGCTCTCTCTACCGACGCCTGCACCAGTGGGCCCTGGTGGCATCGTAAGAAAAAAGTGAAAACTCTCCTTGTTTTGCTGCTGTTTTTTAAAGAAGAAGTCTCAGCTACTGGAGCTGAATGCAGCCCTAATGTCTTGTGCCCATACACTTGGTCAGGATCAAGCGTGGCAGTGATACAGGAGCAGGGGAAAGGGAACAGAGAGAGACAGAGAGACAGCATTTAGTCTCACCCATTCCCTCTTTCCTGCTGATTAAGCTGTCCCAAGCTTGGCACCAATTCTGTGTTAAAAAATAAAACCACATTTTTTTGGTCAGGAAAATTTCCCACAAAATACCGAAAAAATACCGAAGGTCTTCCTAACTCAGGCAGACCAGGAAATATTTGATTACTAAATGAAAACTTCAGGAAAAAACACTAAACATCAGGTTGACCAATGCAAGCAACATGATGATTAATTAAAAAAAAAAAGAAAAAAGAAAGGAAGAAAGCAGGTTTGCACTGTACATCTTTTGTTAAGTGCACTAAATCCACAACTGGGTTGGGAAAGAGTACCTGTTTTAGGGCAATGCAAGGAATGTGACTTATTTCAATTTTAAAACAGTCTAGTCATCAAGGTTATTGAAAAATTAGAATTAGATCCTGCACAAAGAAAAAAAAAGGTGTTGTCCAGGTCTCTATGCTATTAAAATAAAACTTTAGCTGCTATCCAAAAATGTGCCATTGCTTTTTTCCTCATGTCACTCACATTTTTCAGACAGCATTGTTCGTTGTTTTGGAGTGGAAATTTTAAATGGAAATGTTTTATCCCATGCTTAGTCTACATACTTACCGTGATACTTAACAGAGGTGAACAATTAATGCTATTTATTCAAGAAAACATTTTAATACTATTTGACCTCACGTTATTTTAAATAATAGAGATGGAAGGACCTAGAGTTTCTCAAATGTAAGAAATTAGACCTCTAGAGTCAATGAGAACAGGATGAGTGAGGATGATCATACTAAGTAAGATGGAGAAATTGGTTCACAGATAATCTATCATTGCAAGGATTATGTAAAGAATTCATTGCTTGGCAGTTTGTCATCAAGATTTGCTTGGCTTGAAGGAGCTCTTGGAGACAATACACTCATGTTAACTTGCACAGTTACAGAACTGCCAATGTAGTCCTAAGTTTATCTGTGATACTATTAGAAGCTTTGTTAGAATGTCTCATGTTGAGCATGATAAATTTGACAAGAACCAATTTGTAAAGATACATTAAGATGATTTTCTGTAATTAGAAAAACCAAGGCCAAGATCAATGCTATAAAACCTTTAGCACACTGAAAATAATTCCAATTTATGCAATCCAAATAAATTTGGTTAGAGAAGATATAAAAATTTTTCTTACCTATTTGATTGGCTGAGGCAATTAAATTGATAATGCCAAGTAAATCACTGTCCATAATGATCCACAATTAATAAATACTGTGTAACTCACAGTGATTGGCTCGTTTACACTGATACTTATTCCAGTTTAATTCCACTGATACTGGTGGAGTAACTCCTGATATTTGCAAGAAGGCCTTGGAATTGATACCAAGGCAGGTGTAGATGTTTTCCTGCTTGCTGTTCTTCTGCTATTTTTTACTACAGTACTGAGTGAGCTAGAAAGAAGTGAGAAAAAACCCAAACCAAGTATTTAATTTAATTTTACAGAATGTTGGATAGAGCACTTAATATATACTTGTTTTGGGGGTGTTGTGTATACGTCACAGTAAAACTTTCCTACAGCCTAGTCTGATGTTACTTTGTTCCACACTATGATTTTACCCCATGCTCATCCTATGACCTGCTGGAGCCCAGGAATCAGTTCTTCTTTTATGTCTGGAGGAAAGAGGATGAACTAGGAGGTCAGACGTCACTAGCCATAGCTGTGCTGAGATTTTAGTGAAACAGATGTTCTGAATTTTTTTGGAAAATTTCCTTGTTCTGACCCTTGCTGCAATCTTGTCTTTGAAACAGGGACAGCTCTTTCATACAGCCCAAGGACAAACCACTAGGGATTGGAAAGGAATCAAATATTGTAGAGTTTATATGCTGTGATAAATTCACTGCTGGCTAGATCATGAAGTTCATCCAATATGGAACTTCCTTCTCTTTTCTTTTTATTATTCTCTTTATTATTATATGATAACAATGAAAAAAACAACTGCTTTTGTATGTATATATTTAATAAAGCCCAAAAGAAGGAAGAACAATTATACCAGCATATTGACAGAAGCAATAGTGCCATCCTTTTCCATTATTCCATACTGCAGTTTCCATGACTTCCAGTCCTGTAGACAGCACCAGTCTTCGTTTAGACAGCAGACATAGCCAAACTGTCTGCTTTGGAGAGGTTCAGAAATCTCCTTGAATAGTAAAAAAAATGTAATTACATGTTTCCTGTCTGGAAAAAGATATAGTTACACAGGCAGCTTGCAGCTGCTCAGGCTAGAAGAGGGAACAGCCACTGCCCAATGGGGAGCACACGATGAGGAGAGGAGCCTACTTGTCCCTTCTTTTCTTATGTCCCCTGAGGAGTCCATGAGCTAATGTTAGAAAAACTGGACATAAAATCTGCAGAGATCAGAGTTAATTTTTTTAATAGGGGAGCTGTCATCCAAATGAAAATGCAACTGTCTGCTTGCTCCAGCGAATGTGCCTGAGGATCCTTACATATTTCAGGTCCATGGAGAGAAGCCTGACCATCAGTGCTGCTGGCCACTCCTTCAAGGCCGGTTGCCTAAAACCCAGCACAGAAGATGCTGACAAAGGAGGCACTGGGGTTTCTGGTGGCCTGAGTGCTCAGCCACATGTTCAGTACACACCAGATGGCTGCAAGGTGAGGTACCACCTGAGTCTTCCAAAGCATGTTCTTCACCAGGAATACCCTCTCCAGTGCCCTGGATCTCTTCATGCCAACTGTGTTCTGATCAACTGCTGAATGATCTGAAGGATTCAAGGTAACCTATTCCTCAGAACCATGTCTTGCCCTAACCAACTAAAACTTCTATTTAGGAGTGGTCTGTAACAAACCTGAGAAACTTCAGGCATGTAGAAGTACAATGTGAATAATGACTGCCAGATGAACATTCACTTAGGTGCTGCTGACTGTGTTTAAACTACAACCTTTGTAAGTGTGGGACTATCATACAGCATAGATGTTCCTGAAAAATCTAAGGCATCCCGCTATTTATGGAAAAGCTTGTTTAAATAACTCCTAATGACTTCTAAAATGTATTATTAAATTCAGGTAGACCTTAGGACTTACTGTTTTTTAATCCTGGATGAGGGCATGTGGCCAAAATGAGATAATTTATACATTTACTTTGCAGATTTGAAAAAATAACTACAAATGTAATCCCTAAGGCTTATCAAACTTTGACTTTCCAACTTTTTTTGTGAAATATCTTGAACAGAATCAGTATCTCATGCTGATATTAGTGGTTTGATGTGAGACATACAGTATTTTAAGTTCTCATGTAGAAAACCTGAAGAACCATGATAGTATTCTACAAGGAGTTTTTTCAGCATTTTGAACTGATGTTTATTTCTTATTTACTGGAAACTTGTTTGTATATTTTTCTCCATAGAAACACATAGAAGTAAACACACAAACAGAAGAGCTGTGGCTATAATCAAAAAAGAAGTAGCCTTCCAGCCCCCATTTTTTGCTTTTGTTAAGACTTCAAACACTCCATCCACTCCCCAGGAAAAAAACCCAACAATGAAAAA
Source organism: Platysteira castanea (assembly GCA_013397175.1). Taxonomy (NCBI): domain Eukaryota; kingdom Metazoa; phylum Chordata; class Aves; order Passeriformes; genus Platysteira; species Platysteira castanea. The sequence continues at coordinate 366,382 of VYXC01008630.1, forward strand.
AACGCCAAAACCAAAAAATCAAACTAACCAAACAAAAAAATCTCCACACCACCTTCATCCCAGAACATGAAAAATCCTAAACTTCTTTGAAAATAAAAAAAATGCAGGAGACAGACATGGAGTTGATGATATTTTTAAGGTATCCTTAGTTTTATTTCTAATATGATCACATTTATCCTTTAAAAATATAATCACTAATAATTCCTAAATGAAAGATACTTGGAACCAGAAAATTGTATTTTTCCACTAAAGAAATGTTGAACTGAGTGCTCCAGCATCCTCAAATTTTAGAGTCAGAAAAAATAATTGAAAATATTTTGCTTTTGGGAGGTGTCAGCTTTCCAGGGAGCAGGCATTGGGACAAAATCTGAATTCTAGATTATATACCTTTGTTTTCATTTCTCTTTTTTTCAGTGATGCAAAGAAATGATGCAAAGATGATTTGTATGCAATTTCTGATCTGGATATCACCTGTGAAATACTTCAGAGAGCCCTCACAATGAGAGAGACATTATTGCACAGGGGCCTGTCTTTCTCCTGGACTAATACATGGATATGGAAATATACTCTTGAACTTCAACTAAAGCCTAAATAAATATTTACTAATCTGATTACAGTTTATTTGGCAGTGAATATAGAAGCAGAGGCAATAGTATTTCCTTAACAACAATCTCTAAAGTGTTTTGTTTGTTTTGGTTTTTTTTAATATACTGCACAGACTGTCTTTCAAGAACTGAAACAACAGGAAAACCAATTTACTGGCAAACTGCTTGAGACCCACCTAGCAGGTAGGTAGCATGTGCTATAAACACAAAATGCATGGCACTGCTTCTTAAATATGTTATCATTTAATCAGTGCTCAGGATTGGAAGGGTACTTGTGTTATGAATCCCTGCACACTGTAAGCTGTGAGCCAGTGTGACAGCTCAGCACACAGTCTATCTGAAACTGAGATTGAGTCAGCATTGCACCCTCCCTAGCAGACTGCTTGGGATGATCAGAGGTGTGAGTTACAATGACAGAAGGCCCTGCAAACCAATGAATTACATTTCATGAAAACTATTTTCTGTTCCACTTTGAGATTCAGCTTGGAAGAATGTAGATAAGATATATGTAGATGCGTAAGTGTTGCTCTGTAACCCAAAAGGGATTTATTAAGCCCCAGTAAACCTAAGTAGAATGAGAGGAGAAAACCCAAAACCTGCAGGCAAAAAGCATCACACAAATACCTAGTTACTTGATTTGCTGCTTAGATACATAACTGGGTATTAATATTTTTTATAGGCATAAGTAGTATCGAGAAGGTTTGGGTAGTCTCTTTAAAATATGACTCCCATAAGAAGCACAGCAGGGGGAAAGTCTTTGTTTCTTCTTCTGGGGTTTTTTTTTTCCCTTCTCTCTCTCTTTTTTTNCCCTTCTTTCTACAGGATCACCGCTCCAGCAGAACCACTTTCGCCTGGACTGCCACCACCATAGAGTGTCAGGTTGTATTCTGACTTTTGTCAGTATCCTTGTACTACTGCATTTATTTATTTTAATTTAATTTTCTCCTATTAAATTATAATTCTGACTTGCGATCTCCCACTGGTTTGATTTCAAACTAGTACAGTCACATACCCCTTTTGCAAAGTGCAGTGGACTTGATTCAGATGTTTAGGACTACGAGCATGAATTGCCAAAAAAATAAGTTGAGATCTTGAAAATGGAAATATTTCAATAAATGTTCTCCATAAAGTTGTTTAAAAATGCAATCAAAAATCTCTTGTATCTGCTATGGTGAAGTCAGTCCAGCATTTGCTCAGTTATTTACCTCAACCAAGTTGAATTTAATTCTTCTGTAAAGGGCTTTGATTTAACCTTTATCAAATTCTGCAACCCATCATTAAGAGAAGTGAAACCGACAGCCTGTTCAGAAGAATAAGGAAAGAACAGAGCCCAGAGAACTGTATCAAAAAAAAGAAAGGAATCTGACCAGGCTGATCCAACATGATGTTCAAATTAGATGAATGTTTTTCATGGGTGCCCATTAACTTTATGGTAAATAATGAATTCTGATTCAGCATAGATCTGTGAACCTGGCAAGCTGTTCTTCCCAGCACATCTACATTTTACTAAGATTTCAATGACTTCAGCAAATAGCTTTTCCTTTACTCCATCCTTTCTTTGAATAGAATTTGAGACACCCGGGTAGCACTGGAGATTCTGTCAAGGCAGATGTTAGGACAGCCAGTGAAAAGACGAATTCCCAGTACATCGTGCATTACTATTTGGCACTGAAGGGAGAACAAAGGTCCATTACACACCAGGAAATGGCAAAACCAGCCAGAAAACCAGAGCCTTGCATTTGCTTGCTAGATTCTTATAAGAACTAATTAACATTTTTTCATGGCTATACCCCTATACCCAGTGTTTATTTATACTGGAAGATTAACTTCAGTAATTATACATCTAGAGATATATGTACATAATTCTCTTTGTGGCACTCCTAGTCAAGAAACAGAATCTTTGGAAAATGAACACCACTTCTGCTGACTACAGTACTGGATTCTTGCCTGGGGTGTTACCAACCTAACTAATGACTCACTGCCAAGGTAGACATTCTCTCTTAAACATGCTGATGGGTTTTTTTCAGAAAAATAAGGTCATTGGTAAACTATTCTACTGAACAAGTTCTGATGTCACAGCAGTTTGGGACACCAGTCAATGAATGTTCCTTTTAATTAGTGCTAAAGTCCTTGTGTTGTATGAGCTTATCTCCAAATCTTGCAAGTGGAACTTAGCCAAGAAGGCTTTAAAAATATATTGACATTGAATATCAGAATTTAAGACATTTTTTGTCAAACTTGAGCTAAATTAGAGAAAAGAAGAAAAGTTAGTTCAAGCGCTAATCTTTTGCATTTTAATTCCTTCTTGGTGCTTTTTGTGAATTTATATGACTGAAGGAAAAACTAGGCACAAAAAATTCATACAGTGTGTATTACTCTGCGATAGTATAAATGAAGCCATAGTGTAGGTCTTACTTGTAAAAAAGTAATAGTTTGGTGATATTTTATGTAGTTTTTCTCTGCTAGTGACAAAACACTGTGTTCCGAGGCCAGATCCACTTTTAGGTCGATTATACAGCATTGAAGTCTTTGTAGAGCTGCCTGCTTTTTCCTGGGTGTCCCTTTTTCATGGCACAGGTCGACGGTGCTCAGCTCATGGAATCCGCAGAGGTGGAAAACCATGACAACTCTCGCACTAGTGAGGATGAATAAATTCAGACACAGGACCAGTGAGAGTTTTACATAATATATGGTATGAATTTAGAGGACCCAAAGGAGATTGAGAACAGCTGCTGCTTGTGACCAGCCAGTATATTAAGAAAGAAAAACCTAAGATGTCCACATGTCCAAAATACCTGTGATAGTTAGGTTTGCTCTTTTTAAGGTAGGCTGAGCCCATGACTTGAATTGTTGCTGTACTTCTGCAAGACCAAGTGCTGACTGCATTTCTGGGACTTTTCTTTATCCTTCTAGTTAGTTAGGTGATGAATGTTCTAAAAAGACCTAGCTGAACATGTAGAATTGATTGTCACATATTGTTAATGTCACAGTTTTGCACTTTTTCAGGGTCATAGACATCAAAGTCTCCCTGGAGGGAACAATAACAGAGAAGGGACATTTACTGATGTAGTTAAGTAATATAATGAGCAAGCACATCTTCTAGGCATAGGGAGTTGGAAAAGAAAAATGTTAATTTTTTCTGAAGGTCTTTTAGTTAATGTATTAGATTGTTTTTTCCACAGAACTATATTTAACTTCCTACCATTTTAAACTTTTCTTAGTTGTAAATAAAAATCGACAAATTATTTGATGTTCCAGACTTCCTTTTTCTTAAACAGTAAGATCTGAGTTAAGGGAGACTATTACAGATTTCTAAAAAAGACCTCTGTACTTCTAGAAGAGTGAGAAGGAAGAAGCTTGGAAAACCCATGGCTGGTTTTTAACTCTGCAGCTCTAAACTTTTCAGATTCACTCTACCTGATTTATCATTTATTGTCAAAAATAGCTCTAATTTAGACAGCAACACAACCAAGAAAACAAAAGTATCTGTTCTTTAAGGATTTCTCATTGATTGATAGCATTGAAATAGCAAAACCAGCAGAAGACCAAGGCCTTGCACTTGCTTGCTAGATTCTTACAAGAACCATTAAAAAATTTTCCATGGCTATACCCTTATACCAAGTGTTTATTTATACTGGAAGATTAACTTCAGTAATTATACATCCAGAGACGTATGTATGTAATTCTCTTTGTGGCACTCCTAGTCAAGAAACAGAATCTTTGGAAAACGAACACCACTTCTGTTGTATCAATAGCATTGATAGTGTTGTTTTTCCTTCCTTTCACAGTAATTTTCGAATTATGAAGACTAAATTTTCTGATACTAAGCTATCTGAAAAGAAAGTCTTCCCCCTTGATCCACTCTCTGTCCTGCCATATCTCTTAGTAAAATTTACCTTTGAGTAGTCTGTGCTGCTTTTCATTGATCTGAGAGTGAAGGTGAAAGGGATGAAGAAGATACCGACGGGATTTGGTGCTGTGAACAATTAAGCTTCTCTTCACTTTCCTCCCCTAGTTTTCTTGTGTTTTCTCTGGCTTTATGTTTCTTGGTGTGGGTCTTTTGAACTTGAACCTCACAAAGAATATTTTTTAGAAGATGATGGGAGAGATATGTTCAAACCAAACGGCTGGTGCGCTTGTTCTTTTCCTTACAGAATACTCTGGGGTGTGCCAAAGCTAATGGAACTTGAAATCTTTTCCTGGCCTGGAGTTCCCTGCAAGCAAAAACCACAACCCTGTGCTATAAATAAACAGAATAACCACAAGCCCTGGGACTGTAGGCATGTGGAAATCCCTGTGATACTGACATCTGCTTGTTTTCTCCTTTTTTGGTTCATCTTAGGCAATGTAACTTGTGAGCAATTCGGTGGCAGCAAGCCCATCCTTGGCTGGGCACACGCCTCTGTGGATCAATATGCTATGCTGCTTGACCTCTGGACCTGTGAAACTGTTCTCCTGGAAAAAAAAGTCAGGTGCAGAAGTATTTTTGTCTGAAAACAGTGATTTGCAGTCAGTTTGCTTTGGGTTGCATAAGATTCCCTTTCAACAATGTTTCCTGTTGTGCATACATATGGGTGCTAGCGCCAGCAACTATATTTATTCTATAAATATCACTCCATATTTACTCTAAATTTTTTTCATTGTTGTTTAATCTGAGAAAAAAGTGCCATGCTTTATTATGTAGTTTAAAAAACAACAAACAAATCAAACTAAAACGTACATTAAGCAATGTGTAGCACTGTTATTCACAAGGGCTGCTGCATATCCTGAGGGCTCTCCCCTTCTCTCTGAATCCAGCAATGTGACTGTATTTTGCCATGGCCCATGGAAGCACACAGGGTTTCTGCCCAAGGATTTCAGTGTTGAAAGATGAAGATTAGACAAGTTGAGAGGAATGGACCCAGAGAAGCTTGGAAGTGTATTTCTGTCTAGGGGACTCAGCAGTCTCAAGGACAATGCTGTGAGTGTCAGGAAGTGGAAAGGAGCAGATAAACCACTTCAGAAGCAGGGAGAAATGGCACTAATTGAGGTCGTCTTCACACACTTGAAATGTTTTGTTCTCAGTCCTGGAGTAACACAGGGCAGTTCTCAAAATAGGAATAGTAGAGGGTGTTATGGAATCTCCTGTGTACCCTTGAAGAGGCTTTAAATAGAAAACCTTTTAAAACTAAAAGTATGTAGTTCAGGAAATCTCCGAAGGCCACTCTTCTGTTTTCATTGGGGGGTAAGGGGGGGTGGTGTTACAGAGCTATATAAAAGAGTGTCTAATTGCCTAGTTCACTAAGCTTCTGCCCTCATCCCAACAGACTTCACCTTCCATTGCTATACAGCCGTGCTACCTCTGTGCATCCATCTTTCATTTTTATCATGGGTCTTCTGTACAACGAAATTTGCTTTATTTTATAAAGCTTTATTTTAAAAAGCTCCAGCTATGCCAGAATGAAACCTCTGTAGCAACAATACAGTAATTGTCTTCCAAAAGCATCACAGAGTATATTATGGAATTGCTCTCACAACCCAGCTGTCTAGGCAGGATTAAATGTATAGATGTGCTGTTGCTGGAAGTCTCACTTTTAGCTGAAATTTTAGCTAGCTTTCTTTCCATCTGGGACAGAATTCATGCAGATGAACGAGGAAACAAAAGCACTGTGTCCAGCAGCTTAGCTTAATATAAAACTTGCTATTGGTCTATTGCTCAAGCACCCTCTTAGCTTCCTCATAACAGTTCAGGTCAGGCAGGTCTAAATCAGAGAACTTGAGTGTTGAAATCTGTATTCTCAGCAACCAAGTTACCTCCTAAGCCTCTCTGCATCTTCCTCTTCCAGAATCTTTTGGAGTATGGAGAGTTAACATGAATGCTTTTCTACTAAGTGTTAATGCAAAAGAGTCAGATCTAGATCAATGCATAGTGACATTACTGGTATGGCCAGAAGGAAGAGCACTAGATGTTCATATTTTCAATCTCCTAATTACCATTTGACCAAAAAGTACTACAATGTCATCTCAAGAGTTCACACGTGCCATTGTTCTTGGAACATTTCTTTTTCAGACTTAACCTGTGGGCATTTGTAATTAAAATTTTTATTTGAAAAGAGCTTAACAGCTGTTCTTGCTAGAGGACCCTTAAGAGGGCTTGAGTCTTTGTGCATTTTTAATTATACCTTCAATTAACTTAAATAATCTCCAAAAAATATAAAGTAACAATGACAGTCATTGCCAAATGTGGTAATGGAAAGTCTTGGAAGAGTCAACAGGTTTCAGGTTGAGGGACATGGAGCTTTTCAAACATATGAAAATGGATTAGTTGTCAAAAGAAGCAGGTGTTTTTAAAGCAGTGAGTACACTGCCAGTCACTTTTTAAAAGGAAAAATGTGTATCAAAAATCTTCATGTTTCAGTAGAAAAAACCCTAATGTTAACTTCACAAGATTTGGAAGAAATTTCTCCCATGAGTGGTTTATTCTGTGTTCTGTTCTTGAGCCTCCTGATGAGGCATTCAGTAATATCCTGTATCACAAATGTGATGCTGCAGCAGGTTACTGGTGGTTTGATACAAGCAGCAAGCTTTATGTGCAGAAATCTCTCCCCAAAAAGAATGAATATTTGGGCAAATAAACATTTCTGAATGTGCTTTGGAGTATCTCTTCAGCTATTTAATGTTTACTTTGAAGCTTGTCAGAATGCTTTGGACCCAGAGGAAAAATTCGCTTTGGCCCCAGCGATTATTGACATCATGCATAAACATCCAGGGTTTGATCTTGAGCTTCAATGCATGCTAACACCTACAAAGATGAATGTATGTGTTTTCAACTTCACCCCACTGCTGAGGAACATAGTAAATTAACAAGTAGGTTGAATTTACAGTATAGCCATCTTGGGCAAGTAGGTGAAATCCATAATGGGAAACTTTGATTAAAGCCTGCATGGGTTTACAGTGTTAAGGTGGGTCAGTACTAATTTAAAAATGAAGTCCATGGATGTTTTGTAAATAGAAGGCCTGAAGCTCAAGAGCAGAAAGCTATCATTTCCTCAACATAAGAAATGAAACATTGGAAAGATTGCAGAGCTTCATATGTCATGTTGAAGCCCCATCTGCTACTGTTTGAGACAACTAGAAATAGTATTTGAGAGGCATGAAAGGTAAATAAAATGATAATCTAATTTTTTTCCATAATGCAGCGGATAAGGAACTAGTCATGTTTAGAGTAAGAGAGAAGAGACTTTAAAGAGAATATAAACAAAGCCTGTCCTTTGTACTGCACTTTGAAAAATTTCAGATAGCTGGGAATTCCTGTGCTAATAATTAAAGCACAGCATTTCAAATCCTCACATTTTTCTTCAGGTCTAAAATCTGCCTCAGCTTTCCTCTGTATCCTGTCACAGGGTATTTCCTTTCCCTGAGCTTTGATTTCAGAGGCTGCAGGTTGGGAAGCTTAATTAGCTAACTTCCGTAACGTGGCTCTTAGTCCACAGACAGAAGTTGGGGTTTTGGTACAAGAGGCTCCTGTTGTGCTGCTGTTGCCACAAGTGCTTCCACATTGCTAGCAATAAAAATTGAATTTGCCAGCATCACTGGATCTCAAATTTTGTTCTAAAACAATATGAAAGATCCAAAATAATTTTGGGTACAGCCTAGGAAGAAGGAAGGGGTGGGAGGAAGCTGTTTTAAGATTTGGTTTTCTTTTTCATTATCCTACTCTGATTTTGAACATCAATTGATTAATTTTCCCCAAGTCAGGTCTGTTTTGCCTATGACAGTAACTGATGAGATCTCTCCTGGTCCCTATCTTTCCCTATGATAAGTTTGTTATATTTTCTCTCTCCTGCCCTGCCAAGGAGTGGAGTGATAGAGCAGCTTCTAGAGTGGGCACCTGGCATCCAGTCACCACACTGATTGTAAAAAATTTAGGATCCAACACCCAAAAGTAAGACTGTTTGAAAAAATTGCAGTATTATGGTGAATCAAGCAATAGATAAAAAGTCTTACACTATTTAGATAGCCAGAAAAAAAAAAAAAAAGGAGAAAAAGTCATTCCTCCCCCACCAGCTCTACACTGCCCTTTCATGACAATGGATTTGGTAATTGTATCTTGCAATGCACTGGGGCATTACTATTCCTATGGGTACAGAATATTAAACAGTAATGATGGAAGTAATTACTGAGGTTAGCCTGGCCTCAGGATTGCTGCATCAGTATCCTGACCTGGCGGTACAACTCTCCCTGCCCTTTGGCCACAGTCCATTCTCTTTTGAGTACAGCTGCCCAGCTGGATGTGTGTGCACTGTGATTTCACATACGGAATCCACACACTACCTGCAGTACAGACCAGCCCCTTGTTCCCAATCCCAGAGCTGTACAACACTGTGGGTTATGCAGAGCAGCCACAGAGCAGCTGATACACACCCAGAAGCCAAGAGCTCCTTGCCTCAGGTCCCTTCTGGATACCTGCCTCTATCTTGAGCCCCTTGCTCTCCCCACAGACCTGTGATTTTGTGTTGGTTATCTGAGGGTTTATTTCCAAGTACAGGTAATTTTAATGAGCAGGCATAATCATAGTAGATGTGACAATGTGGTTAATAAACCACGTCAGCTAATGAAAGAGAATTCTAAACATTTTCTGTTTTCATTAACAAATGAGACTGCTTAGATATGTTCCAATATAATTACCTCTATTATGACTACAGTTCTATTTTCGTATTTGATGTTTAATATCTGATGTGCACTAAGGCATTGCAGTTGATTCTTGCAAATGAAGCTATTGCAAGGTTTCTTATGTAGACAGTTAATAAAACCCTTACTTGAGACCTATTTGTTCTTTCTTTGTTTTTGTTGATTTTAAGTTCTACTTCGAGGAACATTTATTTAGCTGGAGTTTCCCCCCTCTCTTTTGGTTTGGTGAGCTCAATCCCCAAAGCTCTTGAGTGTGTCTACCGGGAATTCCACAGCATCTGCAGACCAAAAATAGACACTAAAGGAGGTAAGCTAGAAAAATAAGAACTACAGCTAATAGTTGATAAGTGGCTAACTATGGAAAACCCAAACACTTTCTAGAGTTCTTGGATTCAAAAGGATGTAAGTTCTATTTAACTTATGTTAGTAATAACTCTTTCAAGTAGAATGCCCCAGTCTGATCTTGCTAATTCAATTACACTTCCTGGTTAAATTCTAGCTATGTGATTCTTAATTTATTTACTTACTGCTTAAGTTTGGTGAAGATACACTCTAACCACCTTTAAAACACGATTTTTTTTCCTAGAAATGACAGAAAGGTAGAACTCTGGACCTCATGATGGCAGGAAGTAGAAACAATCAGCTTAATGAGAAGGAAAATATACATGTTTAATACTGATGTGAGGTCAGGATAAGTCTCCAGATTTTGTGTTTGTGTGTGTGTACAGTCTCTAAAGAAAAAAAAGACTTGACATTAAAGCAAATATTGTTATAGCTGAAGCAAATTATAATGTCCACCATTTCCTGGTGTAGGACTCCAAATTTGGTTGGGTATAATTTTGACAAATGCTAATTATTGTGAATGAAATTACTGATGTTGGAAGTCTCTAGCAGGTCGGAGTTTTTTAATTAGTCAGCTTAGTTGTTGCTTTCTACTTCTCCTGTCCTCACTGGAATCAGGAAAGATGCTGTTCTCCTTGTAGCAGCTCTGTGAAGAAGCATGTAAAGATGAGTTGTCCTGTCCCACCCATCCAGAGTCAGAGAATTACAAGAGCACATTGTAACGCACTGGGTAAGAGGGACAGAATAAAGTTGCACAGCTTCTGACACCGAACTTTGGGGTGCTCTCTTTCCAAACTCTGCTTTTTCAGTGTAGCTGTGAAGATGTGGGGAATGGCTGGTGTTGAAATCTAAACATTTATTACGAATAACTGCATGGCTGTGATCACATCACTTATGATCTGTGATTCATTGGTCATAAGCAGCAAAATGTGAAGCCACTCAGCTGTAGCAGTGGCCACATCTGCCATCTGTTATGAGCAGGGTGGCCCAGTTGTACAGTCTGGGACAGACACAGAGAAGGAGCATCTTTCCATGCGCAGAGCCAGGAGCTGTTCCTGCCACCACTGCCACAGTACAATAGATGATGGACCATTGTCTTTCCAGCTTCCACATGACCAATCTGCAGCTTTTGATCATTTTTATTTCCTGGGGTTTCTCTTCTTTTGAAGGCTTCCATCATCAGTAGAAAAGGGGTCCAGCCCTCCAGAGCATAGGTGTTTGCTGTTCCCAGTTTGAGAGCATCATAGGTACACTGGTGCATGTGCTGTGATCTGCACAGTTTTTGGGGGAGGAATGGCCCCAGCTAGTAATAAGAGAATCAGGTTACAAAGGTATATATACTTTTGAGAGGTATTTACTGCTGAAAGCCTGATGAATACTGATTCAAAAGTTAAATACCTTTTGAATTTATCAAAAGATAAATTTATCTTTTATCAAAAAATAAATTTATCAAATTATATAAAATTATCTAATGATATAAAATTTATCTAATGATGTAAAAAGTAGATAAAATAACATTTGTTATGGATAAAATAAGCTTTGAGCAAAGCCAGGTTTATAGGTTCACTGTCTTTTACCTTCAAAGCAAATGACAAAATGCCAGCATATTTTTAGGGGCTGGGATAGGTCAGGGTGGGTACAATTCTGGCCTTGCATGGGTAGCAAGTCAGAAACAAATCCAGTCATGATTTACGATTAATTTTTTAATGGTTCCCTAAAGTATTTAAAGGCTTTTGTTATCTGTATGTAAATGATTTCTCTCTTTCCTTTTTCTTTTTATCCCTTTGTTAGAAGTTATTTGCTGATGGACTGATAGAAGACCCTGTGTTGGTGCAAGAGATTGCTTTGTCACTATTACAGATGGAAGCAGGCAAAGAGAAAAGGCAAGCAGAGGAAAACAGCTCTGTATCCTAGATTTCTTCTCCACTCTCCTGGACCTTGTCACACTCTGCATTGGCTGATGGAGTTGGCAACAGAGAAGACATGGTTAGCTATATTAGTGCTGTTTTAGCTGTGGTGATTTCAAAATGGTGAGATCTGTAGGGAAAAAAGGGGTTCTTTTGAATAGCCTACCTACTATAGTTGGAAAAAATACAAGAGGAGTGTGCCTGCATTTGTGTTGTAGGAGCTGTTTGCCTGCATGTGGAGATGGGGAAATGGGTTTAGTTTCAAAAGTTAAGGCCATGCTGCTCCTCAAAGCTTGACAGGAAAAACCTTTTCCCAGTGAAAATACCAGAATTTTGTCAAAGGACCAGGCAGAATTCACTGATCAAATGAACACAAAGATGCCTCCTTCTACAGAGTTTTAAACAGTTAAATATTTTAACAGCCTTCTTATGAAAAGCAATGCAATATAAGAACAGGCACACAAGAAATACAAATTTTGTTGACCACTAGAGGTAGGAAAATATCAAAATTGCTCTAGTTCTGCTGATCTTTACAATGATAGTGAAATAAGATAGGCAAGGGAAGTCAGTGTCATTTATGGAGTTCCAGCTGGAGGAGATGACAATTTGTACAGGAAGACAAAGAAGATAAGTACTGAGGTAATGGGGAGACTAGAAAGGGTAGTGTTGAACCGCTGTCTTGGAGGCAGGTTATTGGTGAAATTCTTCTTGTTCAGCTCCATATTACATGACAGTTTTATTAATGATCTCAGTAGAAAACGTAAGGAGGTGCTATTAAATGCAGGACATTGCAGTGCTGGCAGATAAAACTGATATGGAAAATAAATGGAATACCTTGCAGGAAGAACTCACAGTTCTAAGGATTAGAGCAGTAGAGAGGAGATAGCATCAATAACACAAATCTTAAGGTTATGCATAATAATAGAAAATTCTCCTGTGGGCTTTGAGCTTATTACTTGGAGGTAACAGAGGAGGAGAAAGAACTGGGTGTAGAGCTGGCCATGGGATGATTGTAAACTGCCAACATATTGCAACCATGATGGGCAGCAAAGCCATTATTTCTTACTGTGAGTCAGACAATGAGTTTTTGGATAGAGGGGAAATTGGTGCCTGTATGTGGTTCTGGTAAGGCCTTACCTGGATTATTAAGTACAAATTGGAGATTTGTGTTCAGGTAAGACAAATTCAGCCTGGAATGGGGGCAAAGATGATATACTGGCATGCTGGGGCAAAATAGAGGAGACGTTTTACAAAAGCAAATGAAATAGATTGGCTTGTTTATGAATGAAAAAAAAATTAATGAAGGCTGAGAAGATAAGATTTTTCTCCATAAATACACCAGAAAGATAAGCACTGAGAATGGAGGGAAGGTATTAAACTAAAGGCCAATTTTGGCAGCAGAACAAATGGATCTAATCACTGTGAATAAATTTAATCTTGAAATTAATAGCAGATTTCTAAGAATCAGATGACAAAGTCCTGGAAGGGAAAGAGCAAAGGGTAGAAAACTAACAGTTTTAAAGTGGGGCTTTATTCATTTATGGAAAAGATTTTTGGGATGTGATTGCTTGCAACAGCAAAGTTGGGTGTGTAGGATAGATGACATTTCAGTCACGGTTTTTCTTTGTCTTAACCCTTTTTCTAACTTTTCTCTTGAAAATTCAGAGTCTGTATCAAAAAGTCAGCAGCATTTATTTTCAGCAGCTGAAAACCTAGACATCTTTAAGATATGTGAGCCATGACCACTCAACTTAGTCTGGTGGAAAATCTAATTTTCTGTCACAACTCTTTTTTTCATTGAAATAAGAAATTCTTGAACTATAATCTGACATGTGGAACTTTCTCGACCAAACTAACAAACAGGTTAATCTACTTCAACCTGAAAAATTCCATGAAGCAAGGAGGTCTCTTTTCTTGGCAATTTGTATTTCTTGTTTGGATACTCAGCTTTCTAATAAAATAGAAATTCTAGTTAAGCTGCTGCTGGTTAAGCTTTTCCTTCAATTATACACATGCATACATACAAACACAAATATTTTCTGGTAATTAATAAGGGGTAAGGTTACACTGAAACTTTTCACTTATCTTTTTTTCATGAAACCTGGAGGAACTTAGTATCTTGAAAGTTCTGTCTCTGTGTCAGATATCATCAACAATCATCAACTGCTTTAAAAGTCATCTAGAGCAGACAGATGGGCAGTGTGGATCATTGCCTGGCTGCATTTCTTTTGGGAACAGGACTAAGAGGACATATTTATCTGAGGTGGCATTCTTAGAAATCCCTGGAAAATAGCAGTAAATTGTCATTTTCTGGTACAAGAACTGAGTGGAAAGTTATGACAGAAAGTAAGTCCTAAGACGCATATGTAAGGCCAGGAACATTATCTTCATTTTAGAGAAGATGGTTCAGTCAGTATAAATATCAATATAAACCGATACAGTTTATTTAATGTGGTACTTGGAGGTGACATTTTTACATCTTCTTTTGATGTGATGAAGTTCACGGTTCATTACAGTATGAACTGGTAGAGGCTCAGATTCAGATTGGAACATCAGAAAGGTTAGTGATCTCTTTTCCTGTTATGCAGTGCTCATGTAGTGAGTGTACCTACATTTGTGGATTCCTCTACCTCATAAAATAGGTTTTGTCAGACCTGTCAGAACTGCTCCCACTACTTGATTGTCTCTCTATTCCTGGAGTGGAAGGTTATTTACATTTACATTTAAAAGTACACGTTTATGTTGTGTGTACTGTTCCTTACAGCCCCCTTGCTTCTCTTTGTTCCTCAGAGTTTCCGAAGTTCTCAGTTTCTCAGTATTCCTCTTCTACCATTTGATGACAAGGGACATCCTTTGGCAGAAAACTAGAGGTAGACAGTGCAGCTTTAGTTTGAGTTTTTCTTTTTTTTGGTTTTGTTTGACACAGTCACCTTTCTAATAACTTTTATTTTTCTCTATTTTTTCCCCTTTATATGATAACAAGCTGATGTGTGTGCTGATGGCTGTTCTGTACAGGCTCTTTACATGTCTATACTGGTTAACTGAGAGCACTATTTGTAATAATAACACAGCACTCTTTGTTTTAAGACTCTAGAGTTGATTTTGGCTGTGCCCCATATGATTCTTTTTTGATGCACAAGGTGTCTTTCATGTATTATTTTGTCTCCTCACTGTCCCTCTACTTTGCAGGCAGGGGATGACACCTGATTTTAAAAGATTAAGAGTTACGTCTACCTGATTTTAAAAGATTAAGAGTTACGTCTTCTACGTCATCTTTGTGTTTTTATCACATTCTCACAGCATAAATTCTCTGTGACCTGATTGCTTGACTGATAAAACACCCAATTGGATGTTAGGAGGAAGCAAGGGAGTATCTTACTCCTTTGCATTCTGTACCAAAAAGTCAAAGCCTTTCTTTCTGACATCTTCTTACACTGTATGAGATGAAGCACCACAGACCAGATCAACATTTCTGTAGTCTTGCATCTGAAGGAGTGCAGTGATGGATCTGTTGGGAGGGAATACTAAAAGCAGAACAGTGCCCAGCTTCTGACACTTGGTGCTTTAGAAGATTCCTGAGCTAGTGGTTGCACCTAGACCATGTGTTTACTGTCTGCTGATGGACTGCTCTCATAATTCATTAGATGGGAGAGGTTGTGTTAGGGTTGTGTCATACTGGGACCATCTAGAGTAAATGTTTCTTAAGTTATGAAATCACTGTTTTGATTGTAATAATGTGTATGAGCTCTACTTGTCTTTTTAAGCTTCCTCTTTGCCCAATTTCTGGTCTAAAACAGGGTTTTGCATCCCTCTGCCAAAGGCTGTTTCTTCTAAATAGGAAGAGTTAACCTATTTCCTTTTATTTTTCCTTATGACATTACAGGCTTGCAACTGACTGCCCTTTGTGAGTGCTGTCCATGTCAATTGAATGGGCAATCCTGAGCAACCATCGGCTATCCAGGACAACACTCATTTGCTTTGTATCCATCACACCATTTCAGATGCCAAGAAATGTTGTAAGTTGAATGCAAGTGTCTCACTGAAATGACCTGATGGATGTAGGTTTCTAGATGTGGATTGTCTACAGCAGAAGAAAAGTTAATTTTTTGAATGTATCCATGTGGTTTTGGTTTTAGGTTATATAAGGCTTTTGCAGTGGAAGCAGGTTTTGGGGCATTCCGTTTGTACCTGAGACCTGTGCTCTTTGAATCTACATCTCACATGGAGAATATTCCATGCCACCAATATTCATTACATCCCTCTTGGAAAATGACAGCTCTCTGAAAGATAGACTGATTATTTTTTATGTTTCATGGGACATAATATCTTTAGATCAGATAGGATCAAGCCTTTAGTCTGCTTAGGCTCACACATAAGCCACTAAAACTTCAATGTATAAAAAAAATTAAAGTTATTCATGCAGAAATGTAAAACGCTGCGCGAGTTATTTCTCATTTGCATACTTGGGGATTGAATAATACTAAATTGAAGCTGTTGAGGAGTGAAAGTGAAGAAGACACTGCATCTGTGTAGAGCACTGGCAATTTTGCAGCAAAAGTGCATTTTCACTCAAAGTGAGGGATTCCTGAGGGACCTCACCTGAAAGCGATTGCCCCAAACTCCATAGGTAGTGAAACAGGACCTCGGAAACTGTTGTGACAGTTTTCCAGTTCTGGGCACAAAGAAAGCTTACTCTCCTAGGTTTAAGCTGGACTTCATTAAGTGACCTCTTTGGTCTTTGTTTTTCAACTCAGTGGCTACTGGACCCAATCTCTGCACAAGGAAAAGGCAATTTTATTATCTTCCCCAGAGGAAAAGGGACTAGAACAAGTAGATTTTACAGTTGCTTTGATTTACTCTTTAAAGAGTCAATAAATATGTGTGTATACGCACACAAAATACACCAGTTTGCATGTGTGTATGTGTGTATTTTATACCAGGGCTTAGGAGGAAGGAAAGAAACCACTTCTGAATCCTCTTACTGGGTTCAGGGAGGTCATTCTGTCAGTTGCTCCCTGTGGCTAAGCCTGAGCAGCAGGTCTCCCTTTCGACCACCTGCAGACCTGTGCTGTTGTTTGCACCCTGTCCTCTTGCATACGGTCCAGCCTGCTGTGAAAGCTGGGCTGTTGTTGCTGTGCAGGTTGCTTTGGCTGCTGGACCCACTCCTAACAGTGCCTGGTGGATTACCAGCACTCAGGCTTCTTCACTCTGACATCTCCCAGTCACTGCTAATTCCTGTGCCCCTATGGGAACTGCTTTTTGCATACTGTTATAAGTTCAAGGTTTCACCCACCCATTTCTATGTAAATTCTGATGTTTATGCATGTCCCGTATCGAATATGTATGACAGTTGGAAAGTTCTGTTAAGTTCGATGGATGTTCCATTTGTCCATTCAAACAGACCCCTCCCCTAAGATTTCCTCTTTGGACATGCCCTCTGTCATTTCACAACGTGCAGAACTTCATTGGTTGTAAATCCCTCTGTCCCGCCCAGGCACCCAGACAAAAGGGCTGGGAAGCGCGAGCTTTTCGTCTTAGTCTGCTAGTTTTTGTCCCAGTAAAGTTGCAGAAATGATCCTTCTCGTCTCCTGCCTTTGTCTACGCCATCTCCCCATGGTGTCTGCAGCCTGTTCCCTGCGAAGGAATACCAGACGCTGGATTGTTACTTTTGTAACAATTCTCTGCCAGATATTGCTGTAAGAAGCGTCCTCTACGGGACACCAAAAGCAGCATAATGCAGCACCTGGTTACAGGGCGACAGCAGACTGCGCTGGCTGTTCGCAACAAGTTTAGCACTTGCAAGCAGCCAGGAATGAAACTTAAGCTGCTAATTGAATCAGAACAGTGGTGGATATCAGAGCCCAGGAGACAGTACAGCAGCACAAAACCCCGCATTAGTAACCAATACTTGAAACAAGGCATAATTGAACTGAACAAGCAGATTTGTCACCGGCAATAGACCAAGATCATCTTGGAGAAGTTAATGAATCATTGTAAAGTCAACCAAAAAACATGATGAGAAAATACTATTTTTCTTACAAAATTCTTTTGAAAACTAAAGCATCATCTGATATCACTAAATTAAGGACTAGAGTGACCAATTCTGCTATTGTTCTAAATTTAAAGGGAGAAAGAAGTAAAAAGTATTGCTGAATTTATCACAATTTTCCTTTTATCCTCGGTTTGGCTTCTTTCTGTCATAATCCATTTTAATATATAATTTTGCTTTTATTGCAGATATATTCCATGTAGCTTACCATTAAGCATTCAAGAAATTGGCAATCATATTGGAAAGCTTGGTGTCTGTACAAGAGATCATTGAATGATTTAATCTGCAGAATAAGCAAAAAGATGTGTATTAAATTATGGAAGAAAATTAGTTTACACTTCGATGGTTTTTTTGCATACTTAATCCTTTCCTCTTTGTACAGGTGTATAAAAACCATATCACAGACTGCCAGGCCATGGACATTTCTTCTTCAAAGCTCTCCACAATGTCTCTTTTTTGCCATCAATTCAGTCATGACCTATACTTTGCAGCATGGTAGCATGTAATTAAAAATTTACCAAAGAAAACCAAATATGTGGGGTTTTTTTGTATCTATTCCTTTCCCAGCCTGTTTGCACTTGGCTGCACTCTGTAGCACCCTGCTCTACCGAGTAGAACTGAGCATACAGCTCACTAAACACCAATGAATGAAATGTTTCCTCAGTCTCTACATTTAGTCATGTTTAATGATAATAATGCATACAAATATAACAGAATGCCTTCCCTTACTCCTTCTTTCTTTACTTAAGCTGCTGAAGTACTACAAAACAGAGAGCAGTTTATGTAAAGCGAACAGCAGAGGAAATGCCTAAGACGTTGTTTTCCCTTTCCTTAGCTCTTGTGTCTATCTGGAATACGGAAGATGTAACTTATCCTGGCCTGTCAGGTCATTCAGAAGAATGCTCTTGGCATTCAGCAAGCCTCATTTTGTTACTGGATCCAGCCTCCCCATACCTTGGACAGAAAGGTTAGCAGCATCTTCCTCACACTGCACTACTAGTAATGGGGTTTGTCAGACTTAGACCCAAGAGGGTATCTGTTAGTTCCGCTTATAAACAATTGGGTGGCAGTCCTGAACAATACTTGGAATAGCATCACTGATGACTGCAGGAACTGCAGTGGGTGTATTTGCACATATAACATAAAAATAAATGGTTTCACATCAATGATCTATTCAAAGTCTAAGAGTTGGGTAAGTGACGAAGCATAGCTAAAAATACACAAGAGAGACTGATGGAGGTTGGAGATTAATTGGATTCAAAAGGCACAGGTGAAATCTTAAAGCCTGTGGTATGCAGAAAGGTTAACAATCACAACCTGCTCTTGAAATATGCATTCTTCTGAGGTGGTGAAACCATTAATTCCTTCTATCAAAAACAATATGGTCAACTATTTGCAATGGGAAACATCCATGCCATCCTGATGGCATAATTCTGGTTCAAAAGCTACCTTCCAGGGTTACAAAAATTCTTCTTCCTCATCTTATATTTGGTTTTCTTTTTTTAAAAACATCTTGTATTTAATATATGGTGTTCAGGAGTTGACCCTGCATTATACATGCTAAGTTTTTGTAAGGCTCTGTGCAGCATTTTCTTATGCAGCTGTTGTGTCTCTTCCAGAGACAGCTGCCTTACAGTGGTGAGATAAGTGATCTTGTGTGCAATACTGAGTTTATAAACAAAGAGAGATTCTTTGGGGCTTGTTGTGCCTCCTCTGTGCTTATACTGACATCTCTTTCCATGTTCCTTAGTACACTTCTTCCATCTCCCCTCAGCCCCCTCTTGCATCCTTGATGCCCCCCGTGCTCAATCCCTCACTACCAGGGAGTATCCTCAGCCCATTCCTGAGTATGGGAAGTGCCCGTGGTTTGCTGTCTAGCCAGGCAAGAAATACTGTGTTTTGCAGCAGGTTTGTAGCTGTGCATGTGCTGACTGCCTGGCTGTGATGCTGGGAACTCAGCTGCCTGCTGCCTCTCGGGAGCTGAGCAAGCCAAACAAAACAGCCAGGGATGAAACCCTCCTTGCCTTTTCCATGAGCAGGGAGTTCTCCTCGCTAGCTGAATGCTGATTTTGCAAAACTGGAAGGAATTTTCACCCTTGAGACCTCTGTTCTTATGTCAAATGTATTTAAAATTAGTCAGAGGGTTCAAAAGTTGTTGGAGATGAACCAGCTCAGGGAATGAGGCTAAAACATTTCCTGCGTGACACACCACTAGTTTTTTTCTGAGTTCAGAAATGAAAAATAGATGTTATTGTGATACTCTATTGCCTCATTTTGGCTCATTCATAGCTGTAATGTAAGGAGGGGAGGGAAAGACATCACATGCAGCTGCAGCTGTGACTTGTAAGCTTCTGAGTGTGAATTGGTGTTTCTAGAGCAGTGTCCTACACACTGCCTTTCCTTACATTGGAGATGATCGTAAAAGAGGTCCTAGGGTCAGCACTCACCCCCGAGACTGTCAACTGCACCAGAACAGACTTGCTCCACCATGACATGGTTTGCATCCTGTTCCGGCACAAGCAGGACAGTGATTTGCATTGTATGGCTGTGATCCACTGTCCTGAACAAATTGATACCCTGACGATCCCCCAGAAAAAAGCTTAGTGCTGTGTGGTCAGAGCTGCCTGCTTGCTGCTGAGTGGGAACCTTTGCAGCACTGAAATGCAACTTTTGCACACAGCCCTTGTCCCAGGTGGCCGCTGCACTCTGCAGCCACTTGGTGGTCATCCAGGCACTGAGACCAGCTGTGCAGCCTCCTTGGGCTAGCCAGGGTCTACTTCATCCCACAGACTGGTTTCCATTCCTTCTCACAGACAAGTCTTCATTTCTAATCAGATCCTGCAGTACTGAGGTCCTCAAAGGGAACTGAGCAACCTGTTGAAAAGAATTGATCTTCCAAACATTTGGAGCTCTCTTACTGTCTAAATGCAGAATGGTTTCTTTCCCACAGAATGGCAGCAACTCTGTTTTTTGTTTTCAAATGTCTCCTCTCCTCTCTAAATAGTTTAGTGGCTGGTGCATCCATTCTGAATCAGTTTTTGCTGATT
Organism: Platysteira castanea; assembly: GCA_013397175.1. Taxonomy (NCBI): domain Eukaryota; kingdom Metazoa; phylum Chordata; class Aves; order Passeriformes; genus Platysteira; species Platysteira castanea. The sequence goes on from VYXC01008630.1 coordinate 387,002, forward strand.
TACTGTCAGTGGGTATTAGCTAACATAGCAAACACACACAAGAGGCAATCAGTACAACCAACACAGGCAGTGATAAGGTGTTCATGCATCTGTTGTTCAGATATATTAATAATATGTAAAAATGGAACAAATCTTGTAAAGCCTTTTTACATAGGAAAAGGAGATGGATTCAGGATACCACAGGCTGTCTGCACTGAGGGACCCACTGGTGCTATGAGTGGTGTGGTTGCCCACCCAAAACAGGGCAAGGTCTGTGGTGTTTCCCTTCAGCCTTGTGAAGGAAAGCTGTTTGTGTGATGCCGAGGGAGCGGTGTGCTCTGTAGCACCTGCCACTGCCTGGCTGGTTGACAGCCAAGACCCATGGGCTGTGCCATGAAGGGCACAGGCTTAACCAGGCCAGACTTGCTGTGCAGTAAGCCCTCGTGCAGACCAGTGTGTTTGATAGTGGTCCAGGACTTTGAGAATGATGAAATCCCATGTATTTGAAACCTCAGTGCCCAGCTTTACTATACTGCCTTTGTTCATAAGCTGAAATATTTCTCAGGAAGACACTGCTCATGTCTGCCCATTTACTTCTAAGGCATTTGCTGACCACTGATTTTTTAAATACATGTTTTATATTCCTTGTGCTCAGAAGAGTTGTTCTCTGGGCAATAAGTCAATTTTCTACAACAGAGCCAAGGCGTTCTTTAGGAGACCTATCTGCAAACTGCCACTAACCCAAGTCAAGTTGAGAGAAGGTTAGTTAAGAGAAGGAAGTCAACCCTCAAAACATGGCGCTTTTTCCCCTCTTTGATCTTTCTCTTTCCTGCTATACATGCAGCAATAGTTCTCCTTGATCTGTAGTGGAATTAGTGTGCCTTTTTAGCACCCCTGGACTTCAAAGTGCCTGTGACACTTTTGAAATATGACAAACTATTTGGAAAAGTAACATTTGTTCCTATTTGAAAATTAGGAAATTTCCATATACATTTTATATAAATATGCAAAAATTTCTGAGTCTCCTTCATACCAAGAGCCAGTGGGGCTTACATAGGAGTTGTGAGGGAATGAGTGTAGTTTTTTGCATTTGTGGGGGGGCAAACTGATTTTCCAGACAAGTAATCTAGAGAAACAATTATTTGTACGTATTTGAAAATGTGACTATCTGTAAATATTCATATTTTATTTGCAGCTGATTGAATGTTGAGAATGTTGTCTGATTTATAAATAGGGTACTGCCTCTAAGTCTGCTGCTGCTACAGTTTCATTATGCCTGTGCTCAATGAGATATGTTTTTCTTCTGTGACTTCCAATGATCCCAGTGAATTATTATACCATAAAACTAGAGTAAATGAAAACACACAGAATTGCAAATCTGCATTGATTTAGTAGGAAGAGCTGCCAGTCTTTATGACAGCAAACACGGAATTGATGTTCATGATATTTTAGGAAAGAAATGTTTAGTCTAACAAGTCAGAGCAGTTCAGTTGGTGAAAGAAATTTGGAAATTCTGGGAGTGAAACAGAAGACTGGCTTCTTTGATAGCATTCAAGACAGATATACGGGGCTTTGGGCAACCTTGTTTAGTGGAAGGTGTCCCTGCCCATGGCAGGGCTGTTGGAACTGCATGGTCTCTAAGGGCCTTTGCAACCCAAGCCATTCTGTGGCTCTATAAGACTCTGGTTTCACACTAAAACCCATGGAGAAAATCTTTAGATAACTAAAGGAGAAAATCCAGATGCCTCTCATGAGTTCCTAAGCATCATTAAGTTTAAAAGTGAAAACACTGCAAAATTTTGACAAATAATAAATGGGCCAGAATAAGGCCATTAAACAGAATTTTTCTCCTCCTGTAGAACAGAACTTGGTCTCAATACTTTTATGCCCACTTACTACTTCCTGGCTTTTACGTGGGGTACTGTGTACTAACAAGTTACTGGCAAGACACAGATATATTTTTTATATTATTCAGTGCTGATTAGGTGGAAGTTGGGCACAGAACACTGTGTGCTAGTTGAACAACCTGGTTTGAAGGTACAAATAAAAGTGCATTCAACGTGTCTAGTTTGACCCAGGCAGACTCGTGGTTCCTATTACTACCTTAATGCCAGTATGAGGAGTTTTTTTGAGTTTTTTTCTTTTGTAACTATTTCTTTAACCATATATTTCACTTGCACTGAAATTAAAAATATATGAACTCTGCAACTTTCTCCAGAGCTCATCTCCAATAGCTGATCCACAAGGCTCTGTGTATTTATACTTGTTATACATAAGGAATGAGTAACATGAACGTTGTTGGAGAAGTTGTCCAGAGAAGTTATTTGAGTGGTTCTGAAGTAGATTATCAGTTCACCTTTCAAAAGGTGACTGTTTTCAACTCCCATGCTTTTTTTCCCCTCTTTAGGCTTCCAGATGCCTAATTTCCACTCAGCTGGACAAATGGGGTCCCCGAGATAGGATGCTGAACACTTTCACTCAAAAGAAAGAAGCACTGTACAGCAGGCTGCGAAGTCCTGTAAGGATATCAGGATGCTCCTAAGTGATTTTGAGAGGGACTGTTGGGTTTTGGCATGTAGGTGAAGCGATAACTTTGAGTTAGTGTTTGCACTTACTCAGTGGTTACCTTAAGGGGAAGGGTAAGCCAGTGGCCATGGGGAAATTCCAGCAGAGAGGAGGAGGCTGGGATGTGGTATGGGCGTCTAGACAGTGGCCTGGCTCCTTCTTTCACTGCACCCACTCCCCGTGGTCTCCCATGGGCACGGCTGCAAGGCTCGTGATGGAGAGGGGCATAGAAAACAGCAGGAGTCCACAAGCACAGAGCTCATTAAGGCTGTGGATGCTAATGGACATTGCTCCTAAACTATTTCCAGCCTAGGTGTGGACATAAATTCTGGCTGTAGTTATGCTGAGGGTGCAGAACTGCTCTGGACTTTTGCATATGAAGTGTCCAACAGTGGTCCTAGCTAGGAATGGACAGTTCGTCAGAAAGGCTCCTCTAATAAATATTTCTATACATATTTTAAAGAAGATGTGATAGTTATTTTAAAAATTAATAAAATAAACATACAGCTATGGGTATAGATTTTATCTTTTGCAAATTCTTAATTATCCAGTGTCTAAAGGCGAGAACATAGATTCTGTATCAAACTGCTTGTGATTCTCAGTCTTGTGCTGACTGCATCACAGGTTAGGCACAGCCTTCAAGAATTTACCAGGCAGTAAAATCAAACTCCTTCTACACAAAACCTTAATGCCTATTCCATTTTTAAAATAGCCAGCATAAATTATTTAGTTTAATGTACTCCTCAGGTTTTTGCCAGCTCAGTAAGCTATGCAAGTGTACAAGGAAATATCTGCAAGCTGCAGGCTCTTTTGGGGAAATATTACAGAATTAGTGAACAAAACTCTATGAAACAGATTTTAATAAAATAATTCTGAATTCACTTATAAGACTGACTTAGCTGTCTACAGGGCCTGCCATACTGGTTGAAATGTTTTTTAGTGTTTAACCTCCTTAAGGTTTTGGAGTTTCATAGTTCAGATGTTCGTAATACTGTACATAATCTAGAGGGTTTTTTTAAATTATAAGAACAGAAAATGTTACAAGTGTTTTGGCTTTGCTAGATTCAGAGTACATGTAAGTCCTACATGATACTAAGAAGAAAATATTGTCTCTTCATAGGGTAAAGTTCTGAAACTCAAAAGAAAAATTATTGCTGAATATTGCCATTAGTATGTCTGATATAGACATTTACTGTATGTCTAATATATGTTTAATATAGATTTAGTGTAGACATTTCCATATAAATGCATTGCATTTTAAACCTAACTCTTCTGAGGTCATCTTTTTCATGTGGATGTATGAATTTACAGACTTTTTATTCAGAATATTATGAATATGCCTGTAAGCTGTTTTTCAAGCTGAGGAAAATAACATTTTCAGTGGTTTAGTGGGATAACATTACAGGTAATGTTGATGAGTAGGAAATATGCTACTTGGTTCCTTTATGAGAAGAAAGGATTAATGGTGGGATGCTAAGCAGAGGCACTTAACACCAACACTTTTTTGGTACTTCAGCAGAAATACCAGATAAACATCACTGATATGAGTGATAAATTGTAATGGAAATAAGGTGAAGTAGATCAGAGAATGAATGAGTGGGATGTGCTATCCTGTGAATTCAATGCATCTTGTAAAACAATTTGTGAGAAAACATAAGTTCAAACAGAGTGGGACTTGATTTTATTTTTTTAACTCTGTGTTCATATGTAAATGTTCAGTATTTTATTGGTTTTATTCCCAGGTAAGTTTCTGTTTTACCTTTCTCTTGCACACAATATCTTGAGATTGAGCACAAATGCCAATAAAGAAGAAAAGAAGTGTAATAGGTTGAACCTGCGTGATTGACAGATTTCTGAACCAATCACTTTTGCAGTTTTGTATAGACAAAACCCAGGCAGGGTGGGACTTTGCTCTTTGTCTTTTGGGCTCAAGGGTGTGGGGCCCCGAGGCCCAGGCCCAGGCGTGGGTCCGGGCCCGGGTCAGGCCCTTTTCCTCGACCCCTCAGCGCAGCAGCGCGGGGCTGGCCTTCCCCTCGCAGGGGCGAGCTGTCCCTGCTCTGCAGGCAGCCTGTAGCTGAGGCCACGTGGCCAAAATGGGGTCTGGGACCACCGGGACTGGCCGAGCCGGCGAGACACCTTTGCATCCAGCACAGTCCTCACCAAGGCTGAAGAAAACACCGCGCTGCAGTCAATGAAAACACCTTTTCTTTCAAGTCAGCGAGGAAAGAGGAGAAAAGTCATATGGGACGAAGCTGAATATGGCAATTCCAAGGTCAGGGACAGAGAGAAAGGGGCAAGATCATGTAAGAAGGCAGCTATAGCAATGGGAAAAGAGGGCTGCTGCGCTTTTTAGCGCGAAGCTTAAAGGATGCTTCTTGTAAAGCCATAGATAGGGCTTTAATCCATTTGGAAAAAACTTGGGAGGGAATGAGAAATTCTTGTGCAGCCTGTGATTTCAAAAGAAAGGCCCAGGCCAGGCCATATAGAAGTTATGAGAAGTTGTTACAGACTTGAAGTAAAGAATTTGTGCTTTCAGACTGAGATAACTCATCCTTAAAAAATTAAAACCCCATTTTCTCCTATGGCCCATGATTTTTGCAGTATGGGAAAACTGCAGAAAATTCATGGAAAAGATACCTTTCTTCAATTCAACAGATTTTTCTTCGGGCAGGACTGTTGTTTTGTGAAAACTCTATGGCACAATAGAAGAAACCTCTTCTCCTAAAGCATAATTAGACTCTTAAAAAGTACAACTCTGACCAAAATACCATGTTCTTGTTTTGTTTTCACTTGTGAAAGGTTTATGGTAAAGGAAAAAAACATTGGGAAAGAAAAAGTGTTTTAAAGGTTTGCTTTAATTTCTTACCAATCCTTTTTTTCCATTCTGTTAATAATAAACTTTCTGTTATATTGCAACTGTTTAAGTGTGAACCTTGTTTTGCCCGAAATTTCTTTACATTTTCCTCAATGAATCCATATTCCACTTATAGACATAATTAGACTTCGTGTGTTTGGCATTTAAACTAGCATCAAACCACTACAAGAAGAAAAAAGGATACAGGCTTTTTCTAATCTATTTTCACTAAGAAACAGACCACACTTGGCATAACCCCGTAGCCTAATTTGTGTTTCCTCTCTACTGAGTGTGTAGCCTGTTGTGAAGCCACATAGAACTGTATGTTCCACTCTGTCAAAAGGCTGGGCAAGAACACAGCATGTGGGTAGCATCCAGGTCTGCCATTTATATGCCCAGATACGGAAAGGTGCATCCAAACAGCCTTGGGAAACAACATGGCAAGGAGACAGCAGTGAGCAGGACAGCTGTTCCAGGAAGCCATGTTTTTCAAATGGTGTGGGTTTGTGTCACACTGCAGATGCAGACTGCCTGTAACCCGGGTAATGGTGGGTGGGTAAGGCCAGACTGAGGGGTCTGGAGGAAGCTTGCAGCCAGGGGTTGGAGTAGAGTGTCAGCACAGCTCAGTGATGATGAAATCTGACTCAGGGTCACACTGTCGAATCCCCAGTTTTGCAATTAACTCATCATCTCACTTAGCTCCTTCCTGCTTCTGCTGCCTCATTGTAACTTAAGTGTCAGCAGCTACCACAAAGTGGCTACTGTATTAATTTTTCTAAAGCATTGTAAAGACACATGTAAGATGAAAAGCATTAAATCTAAAATTTACCTTAGTTGTTAAATGCTACCCTCACAATTTTTATCATGCTGGTCATCATAGTACAGAGCAAGTACAGCTTGTAAATTTGGCTGTAGAAGGTGTCAAGAATGTCCACACAGAAAGAAGTTCAGCAAAGGTAGAGCTTATCCGGGCTGATAATGCCCCGTGCAGTATTACATATCTAAATTATACCCTTTTTAGGCTGAATCACTATGTCCCAGCATGCCCTGAGAGGTCAGCTCACTGGGCACTACTATAGCCTAAGAAGCCTCTTAGATGACATCCCTGTCATCAGAGACAAGTACTTAATAATTGGTCTATCTCAAGGAAAAAAAAAAGGAGCAAGAATTAAAGAAAAACCCTGCAGCTAATGCCAGGTTTGCATTAAGTTTGCAAGAGTGTTCCTGGGGGCCAGAGTCCTTGGTCAGTGCGTATGGCTAAGTAAAGGTAAATGTATGTCTGTGAAGGGAATGATAATCTGAAAGTGCCTTGAGCTGTGTGTTCTGCCAGTCTTCAGGCAATTTTTGGTGGATGGAGGATGTGCACAGTCTCCTGCAAAAGCTGCCATACAGAGAAAGAAAACTTTGAAAATGTTCTTGCTTCTAATCCCAGCACTACCTGTAAAGGATAAACAAACAGATAATCTCATTTTCAGGATGTAAATCCTCTTCTTTAATGATTAAACTTAGGTAGTGAGGGTTGTTCTACCCTTTAAATTTTATTTGTTTAAGATTTAAATGTTAATAACCTGTTAATAAGTTGCAGACATGTGACTTATTGGAAGTTAGGAAAGGAGAGAAAGAGCACGCAACAATTTAGGAGATGACCCTGTATCAAGATGACCGTGACCAACTGTGCTCCTTTCAGAAAGCCACAATTTTTTGACCATGTCACAAGGATCTCCTTCCTCAAAACTCGTATCTAGCAAGGCATGCCCTTCTGCTGACTCCCTGTGTGACTCTGCTAGCACCAAAAGACAAATGGGTTTAGAAGTAGTCCCCCAGCACACTGGTTTTGCTTTTGATCATCTTGTTCCCCAGCAAGAGAGGCTCAGCAGGAAACACAGGAAAACACACGTTAAGGTTCAGGCAGACGCTTGCGTCGATGACAAAAGCTGGAAGTTGTAGTTACAAGCCCAGTGAAATACAAAAGTTGAGAAGGTGCTCGTCAGCCCTCCCTTGCTGTTTAACTGCACACCAGCTGCAGGCACGTGGAGCTACACCGGTGTGGGGTAGCTCTTATCTGGCTGGTAGTTGTTGGAAAGTAACCCTGTCACAGGCTTATTGTTCGGGCTGTTTTTCTTCCTTTATCTGCCCAGCTTTGTTGGGTGTTGTCTAAGCTGCTGTATTTTGTACTCCTGTCTCAGACTGCCCTGAGAAGCTTTTAAGCTTTATAGTATTTAACGTATTACCATAAAAAGTTGGACACAGGCCATTCATAGCACATTTACTCCTAGATTTAGAAGGAGTTTTCTCTGGACACAGTAAGAGAAGAGATAATAGTAATCCTAGAGCAGATTATTTTAGTAGACCTGAATTTCAAGCTCATGCTGTCCCCGCCCCAGATTGTTTCAGTCTGTGGGTTCATGAGTCTCAGTGTCCTTCCGCCCTGAACTCATTTGGGAGTTAGGACCAAGAATGCTGGCTTGTCATAGTAACTCTTGATTGCCATCCTAGTTTATCAGCAAGGACTGAATCAAACATGATTTATTTGCACCAAGGAGCTGAGTTCAGCTGCAGAACCTATACATCTGCAGTTCATGCCATGCACTTCCTGCTACTCTTGGAGTCACATGGGTGTTGAGTAAAGAATAAAGCTATGGTGGTGCATTTCAGGAGCATACATCTTGTGACAGAGAAGGCATCCCAGACCACTGACTCTCCTGGGATAATCAACAGAGATCTGCAATGCACCCTGATGCTGTGCACCCTGATCAGATACTGGTTTGTGCCTCTTAACCTGTAACTTGTCAATAGCAAGAAAATATTTCAGTATGCTATAATACTTTGTAGAGTTATACTATTGCATTTCTTCTTAACTTTCAAAGATGTTAATGTAAGTGTATTATAAGCATTTACACATTGTCCTTTTACACCTTAAAATGAAACATCCAAGACACTGAAACATCCTGGAAAATGTGTATATGCATACATATGCCCTTTTATTTCATTAATAGCACTGAATTATCCTAAGTTGCCTGATTTCCTCCCGTGCTTTGACACTTGTGACACTTGTGTCTCTCCATCAGCTTGTGGCCCAGCCACACTCACTTTCCTATCACTTGATATGCTGTCTTTCTGTGTTTCAGATACAAAGGAAGCCGAGAGCAAAACCTCACCTACTGGAGGGAGGCACATGTGAGTGTGCCCAGAGAGTAGTGAATGTGGGGACAGTTGCAGTATGAGAACTGGGGATTACTTCAGCATGGGGATCGGGGACCACTGCAGCATGGGGACCACTGCAGCATGCCCTTCACATCTGCGTCAGCCTGCCCTGCACAGGCTGCCACAAAAACTGGTATTCGTGCCAGAAATTGAGCTGCAAGTTGCTGGAGGAAAGGCTTTAATTAAGAATTGCTCCTGCCCTTTCCACTCTTCTGGTCTTTTTTTGTCCCTGCTTTATCAGTTATTATCAATTAATGTTTCATTTTCTGGTTTTGTTTAACTCAAGCCAAGAAGCACCTTGTAGATAGCAACTGCCAATTAGTTATGATGAAAGCAGTAATTTAGCTTCCAGCTTGCCTGCATTTGGAGGGCTATAGCAGGAGTTAATTAAATTGCTTTCTTATCTTCTGAACTATCCTTGCTACCTGCATTTGTGGTTGCCAGGTGCTTCTGGGGTGAGCAGGCCCTGGCCTTCCTGTCCCTCTCTCCCTTCCTCCCTCTGAAAAGGACCTCAAGCTAGGGGAAGGAAGGAAGGAAGAGAGGAACTAAGGAACTATCAACTACTGACTCTGGGGGAGAAGCAGAAGATAGTTATAATGTCAGTCCTTCTAGAAATATATATATACGTATTTCCATAAGACTAAAATTAATTAATGTTAATGGGAACTGTTTGAGAATGGCCCACCTCTTTGTAGTCATCTGTATCTGAGAAGATTCCCCTGATCAACAAGAGGTGCTTCAAAGGGATGACTTGCTTCAGACCCCTGGGTTTGGATGAGATGTTTTGTGTCCTACAAGTCCCTCCTTCTCTCCCCAGGGACTCGGGGGAACTGCTGACATTGTCAAAATCCGCGTTTGGTCAAATAAATCCTCTTACTTTCTTCGTTTTGCTGTCTTCATGTTACACAGAGTTGAGCTGCAGCAGGATGAAGAGAAGGCTGTGGATAGTAGCCTGCATCCACCCTTACTGGCTTAGCTAGGCTCTAGCACTGTCTCTTGGAAACAGGCAGAAGCACTGGGTGCAGCAGAAATGTTCTGTCCTTACAGAAGATAGTAAAGGACTCCTGCAACAACTGCTGTCTTAAAATTAGATGCTGGAAGCAGGATGAAAGATCACAATGTATGACTGGGTTTTGTGCAGTGGTGCCATCCTGTTCTTCCCCCAGCCTTTTTTTTGTTCCCAGATTTGGCATATGAAACTAGGTCAAGGCTCTTAGCCGTACATGTTTTAAAAGTACTAGTCACTCTGTGAGCATGACAAAGCATGTTTTGGGGGGGGGTTAGGGAGTTTTATTCACATAATGTAGAAAATCGATTCTATTTGGGATTAAACTGTGTTTTAGCTGTTTCATAGGAAATGGCACTGAAAGTCTTTCATCTGTTTCTGGGCTGATCTAGACGCAGTGAGCTGTTCTTTTCCCTCTGAAGAAGTCAGATGACACATCACAGAAGAGTGACAAAGTGTTGGGACTCCTCTGCAAGCATGGCTACAGAGAAGTCACCCTTAATGTCCTGCAGTGAGATGGGGAAGAACAGCATCTGTGACAGGCAGATCACAGTCCTTTATCACCAAAATCAGTGAAGATGACGCACATCTGGGCAGCGTATGTGCTTCTGCCCTGGGAGGAAACCCTGCTCACCCTGCTTGCTCTCACCCTGCTGGTATCATTTACGGGTTGTGATGTAAAACAGAGGAAACGGGGAGTGTGAATACCAATCTCACCCTGAAAAGGATCTGGTTTCCTTAGGTACAATTTGTGCTTATCATTCTTGTGCAAAAGTTAGTAGGTCACAGCTGGTTAAACAAACCCTGCCCGATTATAATTTCCATGCTTACAGCACAGAGTATTTAATCTTTCATTACTCCTTTCCACCCAAATCAAGGGTCAAATTTTGCATTCAATTTTACTTTGGTTTTTTTCAGTGTAAAAGAAAAAGGAAAACATTAAAAACCTGTAAAACTCACTTCAAAAAGACGTGAACCAAATCTCCAAAATTAATTGACGTCTCTTATTTCAGAATGTACTAACTGCATATTGTACTTCATCTTCATGTATATGAAGACAAGAAATGGCACATTGTATATAAAAACAGGAAAATGCATTATTCATGTAATAAATGCTGGTTTTTTCATGTCTTCTGGCAAAAAAAAGTGGGCTGGCTACTAGTAATTGCACATCATATTTTAAAATAATGATGCAGATTTTTAATGGGTGTCAGTTGCATTGCCCTGCCTGTCTCCTGTTCTAGCCAGCAAAAGTGCATTCCTGGAGGAAGAGACCTTGAATGCCCTCAGTGCATAAGCTCACATCCTTGCTTTATAAATTAGATGCTTTAAGAAAGTTTCTTCCAAATGTCTCTCAAATTCAGCAGGTTTTGAAGGTCAAACCTTTACCTTGTACTCTACAAATCATAGCTAAATCATGTTATGTCTAAAATACACTTGCTCCAAATCTGAGAGACAAATCTTATGTCCAAGTAAGAGTTTAACAACAACAAAAACAAAACAAACAAAAAAAAAAACAAACAAAAAAACCCCAAAAACAAAAACAACAAAAAAAAACCACCCAAAAAAACGGATTTCTGGGAAATGACAAGCACAAAGAAGCCTCAAAATACTATACACTTCTCATTTCTTGCAATAACTCCTTCCAACCTCGAACACGCTCTCTGCTGTCTAAGGATGGGCACACATTCCTTAACTTGTGGATCATCACTCGCACTAAGAAAGTGCTGATCATGTTCAAAACACTTAAAGAGAAGGTCAGTATTTTTTAATGCTAAAAGAGATTTTACTCTAGGCATTAAGCCATCCACAGCTTTTCACATGCATTACAAAATGGCTTGCAACTGGATATGGGGGAAAATCCATCATAGTGACAATCTGAATGCAGTCAGTGTGTTCCACTGATGAAGGCTTTTGATGCAGCTACAAAAGGCATGCCAAAGGAAGCATGGCATTCCTCTAACACTGCTCCCTCCACACCTTCATCCTTGGCACCACCCATGTGCTGGCCACATCAGCCACAGAAAAAGGCTGCTTTTACTACTCTGCTTAGGGTTAGGGTTACGCTTAGGGTTACGGTTAAGAAACCCACAAAGCCTAGAGCTCCAGGAACACTGCAGCTACAAAAGGCATGCCAAGAGCAGCATGGCACTGCCCCAACATTGCTCCTTCTGCACTTTTCTCCTTTGCACCAGCCATGTGCTGGCCACCTCAGCCTCTGCACATTCTCCTTTTACTGCTGTGCTTAGGCTTGGGGTTACGCTTAGGTTTAGGCTTAGGGTTTGGTTTATGCTTGAAGAAAACCACAAAGCCTAGAACTCCAGGGATACTGGAATTTTAAAAGCAGAAGTTGCTTCTACAGATACTCGTCACGTTCAATGGCCAACGTAAAGTAAGGCAGGGGCATGGAGGGCACTTCTCCTCTCAGGAGGCAACAACTGCAATGCCGAATCTCAGGCATCACCACAAGAAAACTCTTGTGTGTAGGACTGGGCAATGCTGAGGCCAGGGCTCTCCCACAGCTGTCCAGCTCCAGGATGATGCACAAGCTGTTCATTCTACACAGAGAAATTGCACCCCTGACTTCCAGCCCTCCTGCAACCCTGTCCTGCTCTGTCCTGGAGCTGGTCCCTCAACAGAGTTCATAAATTAGTTAGAGCCAAAGACCATGGGCCCCCAGGACTGGACCGGGCATCTTCCACTGTGGTAGTAATGCACGGGAGATAGCCCTGGGATACAGATACCTGGAGACCAGAATGGAGCACGTCTGATGCAAGCTCTTTCCGCAAACACACAAATTTTCTGTGACGGATTCAGACTTGTCTATTTAAAATGCCTTGGCCTTATAGGGACATACCCACTGAGCATTGTTTCTTCCCTGGCCCATTGCATGACAACAGTGTTTTCCAGTGCCTACATGACAGATTTCACCCTCACTGTTTCATCTTGCTCTTTCACTAACTTTCTCATGGTTTCTGGGGACAATGTTTTTTAAAAGGCAATGTTCAATTTTCTGCTTTTAGAAGGACCTCTCTGATGGCAATCTTCCAATTTTCTATTCTTGACTGCTCAAAGTTGAGCCAAGTAGGAAGGCTAAGAAGACTTCTGTTACAATTCATCTAACAGGCTTCCCAAATTTCCATTTATTCAAGTACTGTATTTAACATTGTTTATGGAACCTGAAATAGAGGGGTGGGTCACATGACTGAGAAGAATCCACTTGGAATACAGCATCAGCAAACAGGCTGAACAGATATTGAAAGAGGGAGAAGACAACTGTATCGAAACACAGAAACAGAAGGAAACCCTTGAGCCCTTAGAGAAAAGCAAAAGTATGTTGTAACGCGTTTATTTCTCTTCGGCCC
>VYXC01008630.1:400085-638123 GCA_013397175.1 Platysteira castanea
AGGAGAATGCATGAATGCATGGAAAAGGCAGAGACTTTTCCTATTTTTCATCTTTTCAGTCACTCTGGCATATTCTTGCATCCAAGGTAACTTCTTCTTATGGCTCACAAAATTCTTCGTAGAGAATTTGTATTGATACTCTCAGTCCTCAGCTTCAGTTGGCCCCATTCTGCCTTTAATGTTGCTTCCACAGTATCAGAAAAGATCTCAGCAAGTTAAGTGATACGACCAGATCATGAACCCTCAGCAAATATCTGCACGCCTTTTTGCCATCCTGCAACCAGCTAGTACCTGAGTCAAGCATTTCTGCCAAATTCTACTGGAAGGCACAGGGGAATGTTTTCTTTGCTTACTATCATCTCATGTGATGCACAATGAGACAAGACATGCAACAGGCTGTTGTGCAATTGCAGCCTGACACCAGTATCGTTCAGAGCACAGCATAGGGAAGAAGGGCCTATTTTTTGACTGCAGTGTGTACTCACACACAGCAGAGATGGGGATAAAATTGCACAGAAGTTAAATCCTTTGTTTTATTGCTGCTTTCCTCAAGTGGATCACTTCAACAGCATCTCTGCTTGGCTGCTATGAAAAGTGCTGTTACAGAAATCTGCCTTTCCACTCATTTTACTTTACAGATTGATCAGTGCATTTGTTTTTCATCACAAACAGTTTGAATCTCTCCCCATTCCTTGAACTAAATCTTTATGTAGTTTCTGGTAGACTTAGGTGCCCCCAGCAGCCATTCCTCACAAACACATCCAGCACAGAAGTACTTGGGGAAGCAGAGCCTGGAAGTACCTTTCCTCTCCTTCACTTGGACAGTGACCAGCCTGTTCCTTTTCCCTTTGCACAGAGTAGCTCTTGATAAGAAAGAGCTGGGTCCTTCAGCGGGGTGGAGGGTCTCTGCTTTCTCCAGAAGTCTGGAGGTACCAACAGGTCCTCAAAGGGTATCTACCACTAGGGCTTCTCTCGAGACCAATCAGGATTTATGAGACAACGGTTTTCCCTTTGCTTCTTACCAGCTGGGCAGGAATAGGTGAGGGCACACCTCAGATCTAGGTCACTTATGTTCACAGGATTTGGTTGCAAATATTAAGAGGAGTCCTCCACAGAAGCTGTACAGTCCCAAACAAATTGAGCTGTCAGACATACCAGCTTGCTCTGAGCTAACAAGGCCAGTCAGTGTGCTCCTCCACAGCACGGCCATGGCTGTTCTGCAGGACATTCCCCAGGAGAAACTGCATCACCACCAGCTCTGCATGAGCAATTCTTCGGGCTGCAGCCCTCCGGCTGCACAGGCACAGCTGGAGAGGAAGGAAAGGTCTCTGAAGGTCTGCTGTCAGAGCTGCATCAGTAATAGCAAACCTCAAATAACGGCAGCACAGGGGCTTTTGTGTTACAAACACAAATGGGTTTCAAGTTTTTGGCACCATGGTTCTAAAACACATATGCCCGTGCGTGAAAATTTTCTGTCTCTACCACACTAGAAAAATGCTAGGTGTAAGTTCATTATCAACAAAAATGTTCTGTTATGCCTGAAGAAAAATCAGATGTGATGCCAATGGTAAAAAGGGCTTTTGGACACAAAAAAGGGAGATGTTTTTTTCATTTCCATTCTTTAAAAAACAAAGACAGGAAAAAAGATAGTCCTAGTTGGCTTTCCTCCTGCATCACAGAATCATCTTGTCTTTATGTCTTTGGACATAAGTACAAGACTACTGTCTCACTGTACTTGTATGTTGTAATTTAAATTAATTGCATTGTTGGTAGTGACTGGAAAAAAATCCTCCATCCATTAGGAATATTCTCCAAGGAAAATGTATGTGTGCCTAAAAATCCAGAGATGACTCTTTCTAAATAAGAAAAAATTTCAATTAGTTATGAGAGTCCCATCTAATATGATGAGGAAAAGGCAACTCAGAGGCCACACTGATATCTGACATGTGGTACACTCTGCTCTGACTTTCAAAGTAGGCCACATATGAGAAAAGAGAGAAGCATGTGTTATCAAACCTTAGGAAAAAACCCAACAAGATTAATTCCAGAATACATTTCCTACCAAGATGCTGGACTACTTCTGCTTCCACAGAATAGTTCCCATGTCTTTACCTAGCTACTATCAATCACTTATTGTTCGTCCTACCTCAGAGGCATCAGGACATCTTATTCATCAAAGCTGTCCAGATCTTGCACACCAGTACAAATCCTGTTTCTCAGTTATGCTAAGTAGGTACTATGTGTCATTGCCACCTAAATCAAGGCAGAAAATTGTATTCCTATAAATCATTGTTTGGGAAAGGCATTATTAGAGGTGAAATCATAGTATCTAACACTGGATAATTAGCAGAATGGCATTACAGTGAAGAAACATGAAGTGAGAAGCTTCCTATTACCTTGGAACATGCTAATATTGTCAGCAAGACTCATCTTTACTTTCCTTAACAAGGCACCAGCTTTTTTTGCGAGTGTTGTTCAAGGTGCCTTTTGAGCACATAGGTATGTAATTTGGTATTGTGCAACTCTATATGATGCTATATCTGAGAAAACCACTCCACCTGAATATCTTGCACACAACCATGACAGACACATTGGTCAATCAAAACTGCTGCCAGGTGGTAAGAGAGCTCAGAAAGGTAAATACCCAAAACTGAAAGTTAGTAGAATTGCCAACATCTGTCATGCAGAATAATTCCATTTTGGTGACATCAGTGTGATTGCATTCTGTCTCAGATTTTTATTATTCTGTATATACACTTCTTTAGACAGTGCTTTCTAGAACTCCTGATGGAGAATCAAGTTAATAAGCTGTGATCATGGGAACGTTTTAAATTAGCTGTTAGTGGTTAGCTTCTTTGCCCCTTGGTAGGGAAGGAGTAAGAAGCACAGAGGACATTGTTCTCCAAGGAGCTTAAGGCAAGTGGAGGAAGGAAGAGTGCGTCTGAGGGTATGCTTTACTCACCCTGCAGTTTTGAGGATCCAGGAGCTGTGGGAGTCGTAGCTGTGAAGCAAATGCGCTCTGAATCACAGAGTTACTCAATAGAGGCAGCACATGGTGCATCCTGTCTGGTAACACTCTGGTAGGCTGAAACATACCCTGAGGACTAAAATGTCTCTCAGTAAAGGAATCAAAATGTTTGTATTAAAAAAGAAGTAAGGTGACTTCAAAATTCTCCAAATGGTCTATAACAACATTATCTGCACTTCATCGTAACCCAGCGTGGAGGCAACTAAGAGGGATAGTGGCAGACTTGATTAAAACAAGTAGACACAAATATTAGTGATCTAGATACATGTGTGAAAGTGCCTCTGACTGGGGACATTTACAGAAAAACATAGGTCTGAGAGGAATGCTCACGGAGAGGATTGAGCCTGAGCCTAACAGACTGGATAATAATTCAAAAGCTCTACTGCCTCCTATTCTTGATATTAAGATAATTTCCTATACAAAATGGGAGAGCCACTAAAGCTTTCCAAAGTTTTCAAAAGTGCGTGTGAAACTTTGGAAACTAAATGACAGGATTCTTGGAGTCCAGAGCCAGGTTTTGCAGGAGCACTCCCCACTGATTTTTATGAGACCTGGACTCACACTTCAATGCAGGCGACCCAGCTAAACCATCGAAGTCCTCTTTCAATACAGTTGTACAAGCACTTCCAGGACCCAGCTGACTCCTCATGCTTGGATTGCATTGTGCTGTGCAATGCCAAACATAAAGCTTTTACTGCACTCTATGCATCTTGTAAATATATTACTCAACCAAGCTTAGATACAACTTTGTCATTTCATTGCAGCCTCTTTGTCACTCTCAATCCTCCTGTACTTCATTCTCATACTTTCTTAAAAAAGAGTCCCTGTTCAACCAGTTCTTGCAATACAAAAAGCAATCTAAACTGCAATTTTTTCTGTAGCTGCACATCCTCCTTTGAAAGGCAACTCTAAGACAAGGATCTTGTTCTTTGTTTTTGTCAAACACACGCAAGTGCTTTTAAATGTGACATGGAGTTTGTATCAGTTGCAGAACTAGAAAGAAAATTACAGGCTCAAATAACAGCTTTTAGGATTGAACTTGGCAGAGAAGTTCAAATGAGGTCAAATGTGATGTAGTGCCACACTAAGCCCTGGTGTGAAGAAAATGGAAACTGACTGCACTGGCAATAAGGAACAAGAAAGATGAAGCATCTGATATTTGCATTTTGTCTTAGTTCCTATTAACACACAATTCTTTATTTGAGGAACACATTTCCCTCACTAATTGCCTTTATAGTATTTTAAGCAAGGAAAAATAGTAATAAAAGCACTACATAGTTTTATCTCCTTGCAAATCTCCAGAAAAATCCTCTGTCTACAATTACATGCAGCTCCACTGGATAGCACAAGCATAGTCATACTGGGTCAGAGCAAAGGTCCATCAGCTCAGAGTCCTGCCTCCCACAGTGATCAAAAGCAGATTCGTGAGAAGATTACAAAAATCTCCAGAACAAGCATATGCTGGTATTTCCCACTGGTGTTCTCATGGCCTCCTCAGGCATTTCCTCAGCCAGAGGTGATTGCTAAATGTTTAATAACCCTTTGTACATTTGTCTTCCACGAGCCTGTGCAGGCTCCCTCTGAGTCCTATAAACTTTTACCACCCGCTGCACAATGCAGCAAGAAATCCCACAGCCTAATTACAGGTTATGTGCAAGAAACACCTTCCTGTTGTTGTTGTTGTTATTGAGAGCTGGTTACCTGCTGTTCATCTCTGCACCTTACACTGGAAAAGACTGTGAGCAAACACTCCTTGTTTATCCCTTGCCCTTGACTGACAATTTTACAGGGCTCCCAGTTGTACCTCTTGTTCCACTCAGCAGCCTTTCACCATCCACATGGCTCTGTTGGGAACCTTTCCGAGTTCTCTTTTCTTCCTCAGATGGGGACCAGAACTGTGTAGGCTCGTCAACACAGATTTATCCAGTGGTGAAGTGGTGTTCTTATTTTTTTTTACTTAAAAGGAATCAATTTGCTTTTCTTTTTATCACCACTGAGCTGAAATTTTGACAGAATTATCTGTTGTAATTCTGAGATTTCATTATTGCATGGTCAATGCATTGACATGTAATGATCAAGTCTGGTCAAGAGGCTGTAATTTTATACATTGGGATTGTTTTCCTTCCCCCAGGTGCATCCTTTTACCAACACACTGAACTCTTTTTTCTTCATCTGAAGGAAAGTTCAGCTTTTTGAAGGATGTCTTCTTGCTTTAACAATCTGTTTAATTCTGCTGTTCAGCAATGCCAGCATCCTCTCACCCTTTCTTAAGGCTTTCTTCACACATGGTATGCATTTCTTGAATGCTTCCAATATGTCCCCAAAGGGTCTCCATGCCATCTGCAAGGATTGAACTCCCCCAGCTAAGCCTTCTGAATTTTTTTTTGAGCAAGTATTCTCCTTTTTATCTAGTCTCTTATTTTGAAGTTGGTATAAGTAGGTAAGTTCTCTACCTGCTTATTAAGCGTACTTTGATAGAGGAGAATATAAACTTGGACACAGATCCCACAGAAGAACAAAAAGATTAACTCATAAGTCAACCTCTGTGGCAGCCACCAACCTCCCTGAGGTAGTAAACTATGAACCAGAATATAAAGGTGATATAATGCTCAGGTAATAGGACAGCTGTACTCAGACACGATGTGTTGAGATCCCTCAGTGAGGTGTGTAAGGACCTTCAGCACTTTTAGTTAAATAAAATTAATGCTTTTAAGTGAAAGGAAAATGTCTACACTTACAAGGCACATATCATGATCTTGGAACAGACACCATAGACAAAATTTAAATTAATTTTTCCTAGATTTTTTCTTTCTTTGTGAACAACTGAAAAAAGTGCCTGTTTATCCAAAAACGTGCCTGTCCCATCCCCAGCAAGTTGTAATTCCTACCATAATTGATGCCTGATTGCTGCATCAAACTGTAGAAAGACCACTTCTCTAGTGAATGGCTAACAGCTGGGATACTCTGCTGGGACCCAGTGAATTCTGGAAGCTGAAATATTTTTCTGTATATCTTGAAGTTCAGTCCCTGCAATCTCAAGAAGAGAGAGTTTATCAGGTAAGGTGTCAGAAGATGCACATAAAAATATGTCAGTTTTGTTAACTCGTTTTCACTCCAGAGGTTTTGTACTTCAGACTTTCTCAATTTTTCATCCTCCCCTGTGATGCAGAAGAATGATGTGTTTACAAACCCCTCAACATTACAAAACCAGGCTTTAAGAATAGATTGTGGCAGGTGGAGAATTATGAGGATGTAGTAAAGTCAGAAAAGACAAAGCATAGTAATGAAAAGTTGCAAGCAACTCAAAAGAGTGGTTCTTTCATTAGCCTTTCCCATTAAAAAGTTAATCATTATAAAATCCCAGCAAGGATAGTGGTAAATCCTACTGACTGTCATATTAAGATTAGGTTTGTCGGACACAAGCAAAATCATGTCCAGAGATAGCATTTTACTTACTTCAAAGTCCTAAACTAGATACTACCTGATTAGGGATGAGAGGGACAGCATTTCCAACAGTTTTTTAATAAAATACTATTGTAGCTCAATCCTGCAAGGTAGTGAATATTTTCCCACTGAGGCTGTGAAGTTTTTTATTCCCTCCAAGCTTAGCAAAAACTTCTCAAAGAAATGGGTCTCTACAAGTCATTACCCTTACAAGAGCACCTGTTCTTACTTGGTGCTTGTAGGAAGTGTGTGCACAGGGCTTGATGGCCTCCCAAGACAGCCCTGGCAGAAGTGATTTAACTCAGAACTACCTGTTATAGAAACCCAATGTTCTCTCTGTCAGACTGAAGGGCCTGCCATCATTCAGGGAAGTTAAATGGTCTGGTTTGGAGAAGAGGGAAATTATTCCTCAGCAGCAGCAACCAAAAAGATCTCTTGGTCATGAGCAATGGAGTAAAACTCTGTACAAAATGTGTTACAGAGACAGCAGAGCACTGAGGATTCTATCCCTGTCCATATTTTCTGTTTTAAAGGTATAGCAATTAGGCACACATTAGGTGTGTCTGAAAGTGAAATACATTACACATAATATTCCTCCTACAGCTGGTTATGTGGTTTCCCACTATTCATCGAGCTCTGCCTTTTTTATTGTTTCAAAGCTCATTATGCATGCTAATGAGCTTTGAGCTTTCTCAGTCATATACAAATGAAGTTACTGATATGCACTTGATGGCACAATGAGCACACACCACAGAACAGGAAGGGCTTTTTGTCAAAGAAAATAAACCCACTTCAAAAATCAAACATTCATAAGCATAGTAGTAAAATAAAAGCTGTAACAAGTATTTATGATTCACTGACTCCTTTCTTCCTTCCAAAATAAAAATTCAAGAAGATAAATTCAGAACTGATAATAAAAATCTTACTCACATAAAAAGAAAAATACATAATGGATAAAATCTGGAGACATTAAAAGAGCAGGCTGGTCTTTTATATATTTTCACCAATTATTGAAGAATTTATTATTTTTATCAAATTGTTGTAACAAATTTTTCATTTTTTAACAGATGCAGGACAAAAGAAAAGCTATGCAGGGAAACTTTTTACTCCTGAGTTGCTGCTGTGAGCAGCACCAAATATACAGATATACGAACAGGGGCATTTCCTGGTGACAGGAAAAGAGTCCAGACATGCAGCACCCACACCCACAGAGGAGGTGGTATGCATAACATGCCATGTTTTGAAATTCCAGCTCATTATACTGTGAGAATACTCCAGGGGCCTAAAAGCAAAATGCCAAGAGCACTTCAGTACTTGGGACAGGATTATCTCACGTGACTTTGGTTGCCTAATTCTCATTTTAATGGGGCTCCTGCAGTCTTAGGCACCTCCAAAGGGGCTTTCATCCCACTCACAATGAACACATTTTAGCTGAAGGTGTCTTTGTAAGAGTGTCCAGCAAAGGTGTCCAGTTACAGCAGAGGTACCAAACCAGTGGTGAGATGCCAGTAGTTACACGCCACCTCCCTGCTAACTGCTAAAGGAAAGGCAGGCAAATCCCAGCCCTGCACTAGTTTGACTTGAATAACAAGCCAAAGCTCTTAGGGAAGCCAGTACTATCTGTCTCCATGCAGGATGACACACATCTTAGCTGTTTCACCCTTTGGAAAGGAAAGGAAATGACAGATTTACTAGCGTAACCCCAGCCCGCCATTTTAAATCTTCTGGTAAAGACAAAGTCATCATAGGCTGACCAGATGGTTTAACAGACACTTCCTAAAGGTGGAAGAACAATTTTTGGACCATGTTTTCTGTTCCCTGCAGGAGCAGACCTCCCAAGCCTGGTGGGTGCATTACTTTTCTGTGAGATCACAGCAGACCTGTGATACTGTGGACATGCTCTGGAAACACACCAGCCTTCCACAAGTAAAATGCAGAAGGAAAAAGAAAAGAAATGATGAAATTTCATTTTGACTTTATTCTTCACTTGACATCTATCTCCTCCTTCTTTCCCTTTCTCACCATCAGCATTTTACACTCTTTTGCACCTGAAATCATCTGCCTTAATCACTGATTAGTATTGGTTACTTATCAATCCTCTTGGTCACTCCCCAGTCTGGGGTCAGAGGCTCCAGATTTAAGACACAAAAGCAGTTTGGGGAATTTCCTAACTGAGCAAAAGCCAGGATATATGAAACCACATGGTAAAATGCATCCACCATTTCTAGGCTTAAGTGGCAAACTCTGAGAGCAACCTGCAGACAAGACAAATGCACAGATAAACCCTTTCAGATGACCGTCCCTAAGTAAACCCACCTAAGTAGCAAATATTTTTGCTTCTTGGGCCACAGCTGCTCCCAGACACCAAATAAGAACTTGCTGGGATGGCACTGGGGATCCCAGAGCAAGTTCAGCCACTTGGTTTTGTTGAGGCTCAGGGTGTCACTCACAGCTGTCACTGTTCCATCTAGTGTCACAGCTTCTGGTTAAGAAACTGCTTCCCTAGTGTCTCTTATAACTGCTTTCTTCAGTGCTTACATTTACTCAAACAGACAGACACAGACAGACAGCCTTCCCCCCACAGTCCTTTCCCCCAGCTCCCACAATGCCAGGGCCCACCATGTACCTCATCCCTCCTGTTCCCTACCTCACATATTTCTGCAGAAGTAAGTCAAGAGGTCAAAAAGGGCCTAGCGTAAACAAACTGGTGGGCTGGAAAAAATTTGGAAAATAGGAAATACTTGGGTGGCTAGGTTTTGGTTTACTCACCTTTAACCTAAAGGACCCTTAATTTCCATTTACTTTCATTTCTACCTAAAAATCAAGAGGACCACAGCTTTGTCCTTTGTTACAGACAAAGTGTCCCTGGAGCTCCAGGCTTTGTGGCTTTTTCAACCCTAAGCATAACCCTAACCCTATATGGAGCAGTAAAAGCAGCCTTTTCCTGAGGCTGAGGTGGCCATTACATGGCTGGTGCCAAGGAGCAAGGTGCAGCAGTGTCTTCGGGATGGTTTGTATCCCGTAACAATTTTAGGTTTGTTTTTGTGTCCAGAATGGTCACTGCCTCCTGTCCCCCAGCTCCAGGAATATCACGATGGGTGAGGAGCAGTCTGGGATCCTGTGGGGTTGGGGGCCAGGGGCTGCTCTTCTTTCGCATGGGGGTGATCGACACAGCTGCCACGCAGCACAGAGCACCTGACTGGAGATCCTGTTGCCCTGTGGTTTTTGCTTTTTTCTTTTGTGCTCCTGGTTGTTTTTTCACTTTGGCACTGTGACTAGGTCTTGCTGGCTTGCTTCTCCGCTCCTCCTGGGAGCCTAGAGCTGGTGGGTGCTGTGCCAGGACCTGGGAGCCGGGAGCCCCTCCTCACGCACTGGGCCGTTCCCTCTGCACGGCAGCCTGACCCTGGGACCTGCCATCGGCGGTGAAAACGAGCAAACCCCTGCCCAGCCCCGCTGTTCTCTGCCGCTGCTTTGTGGTTTTTGCTACACTATAGCCTGACGCCCTGCCTCCACCAGGACCTCCCACCGTTTCTGCTTCTGCTGCTGCTGCTGATTCGGGGTTAGTGCTACAATTCTATTCGCAGCCCCGGGGGGTCTGCTCACCTCTGCTGTTCCAGCCACTGCTCCAAGGTTCCTGCTACAGTCTACTTAACCACCTGGCACTACGACCGGCTGCTCCCCGTAAGTTTGCAAAGAGAGCCTCGCTCTCTTTCTCCCGTATCTCCTGAGTCGCCATGACCGCGTGGCGTGAGGCGGCTGAGCTCACTCGCGCCCCTGCGCCCCCTGCTGGAACCATCGCACCGGCCCTGCCCGGCCGGGAGCCACCAGCGCCCCTGCCGGCCGCGACCGTCACTGCACCGGAGGGGAAGGGGCCTGCGGCCGAGAGAGGGCTGCTGCTGCTGCTGCTGCTGCTGCTGCTGCTGCTGCTGCTGCTGCTGCTGCTGCTGCTGCTGCTGCTGCTGCTGCTGCTGCTGCTGCTGCTGCTGCTGCGTCNGTTCTGTTTGGTGCTGCTGCCCCTGTTGTTGTTTGCTTGTCTTGTCACACATATATATACTAGTAAAGAACTGTTATTCCTTTTCCTTTATCTTTACCTGAAAGCCCCGTAAATTCATCACTATAATAATTTGGAGGGAAGGGGGGTCACATTTTCCGTTTCAGGAAGGTTCTTGCCTTCCTTGGCAGATACCTCTCTTTTAAACCGAGGCAGGAGAGAGCAGTGTTGGGGCAGAGGTGTGCTCCCCTTGGTGTGCCTTTTGTAGTTCCAGTCTCCCTGGAGCTCTAGACTTTATGGATTTTTAAACCCTAACCCTCACTGGAGTCTTTTGCTAAGGCTGAGGTGCCCACCAACCTGGGTGGTTCCGTGGAGAAAGGTGTGGAGGGAGCAGTATTAGGGCAATGCCATGCTGACCTTAGGATGCCTTTTGTAGTTGCAGTGTCCCTGGAGCTCTAGGCTTTGTGGTTTTTTTGAACGCGTAACACTAACCCTAAGTGGAGCAATAAAACCAGCCTTTTGCTGAGGCTAAGGTGGCCATTACATGGCTGGTGCCAAGGAGCAAGTTATGGAGGGAGCGATTTTTGGGCAGCGCTATGCTCTCCCACAGCAGGCAATCTGCTAAATGTACTGGATCCAAAAATCCTGCTGTTTCCCTCCTCCAAATCCCCACCCATCTCCTTTCACAGATAAGAGCTTTCTAATTCCCTCTCTGTGCTGACTTTTGTGTCATGCCACCACGTGTTTAAAATCCTGCATGATTAAAGCAATAAACTGCAACGAGGGATATGGCTTGCTAATGGCTCCTCCGTTTCCAAGAGCACAATGATTGTCTGCCTTGGCACTCAGAAGCACTTGGCAAAGCCATGATCAGATACCAAGGAAAGCAGGGATAGCAGCTGGATGGAGCTTCTTGGTCTATGTGATCAACAGTGGTAGACATGTTCTTACTAGTGACCAAATCTCCCTACTTGATGTGTTTGACCCCTTGGTTTCTTCACCTCAGTTTTACTTTTGTATTATTATAAAACTGGAGAGACTGAACTATGAGGTAAGGCAGGACCAGTAAAGAAGACACAGTCCTGTCTCTGTGGTTGAGTACTCAACCTACTCCTGTACGTTGAGTGGGGCTGATGCAGTGAGCTGAGACTTAATCACATTCTGCATGGATTGGGAGCAGGGGCAGGGGAAGACAAAGGAAGGTCAAGGTCCAAGGCCACTAAATGCAAACACAGTAATTTTGAGAGAGAATGTGTGAAATATCCATGTCTTAGTGATTCTAGTGCAGATACCCTGTGCCACGCCACGAAAGCCACAGTCAGACAGGCACGGAAGTGGAGTTTTTGATAAGTGAAGTTCAGCAGGGGCAATGGGGGCTGTCAGGGGGGAGGTCTGGCAGATGTGGGTGACCCCAGAGGCTCTACAATGTCACCTCTGTTGGACGGAGCCAGGTGTGGGTCCTGGGAGAGCCCAAAGCGACAGTGAAATCTGCCCCTGTCCAGAGTGTTTGTGGCACAGCACTAGGCATACAGTCACCCACGAATAGTAATAACCTTGATAGTCTATCGGAAAATTCTGTATTTTAGAGAAGAATGGCAAGAGAATCAATTTGGTTTAGTCTGCTAATTTTTGCTAGCAAGTTGCTTTATAAACAGCATAGAGATATGGTAAAAGCTAAGTGTTAAACTTGATTCTATCTTCAAAAACATCTGGAAAGCCCAAAAACCCACATGATCCATGATGTGCAGAAGAAAATTAATCAGGAGATGACTCTAGTGACATCTGAAAGAGCTGGACAAGAGTAGTTCTCCCCACTGGTAAGGAGAATTAAGATACCCTCTCTGGGGAATATGGGAGCTCAATGCTTGTGCGGGGAAAGTACCCTTGATGCATAAAGGCAGCAAAGCCTTGTCCTGTGTGTAAAAGCATTTGCTCTCAGCTCCCCACTGGAGTTTGCAGGCAGGCTGAATCGGACTGATAGGAAATTGCTTCTCTACTCCTGTTTTGGAGTGTGATTTTAGTGATTTTAGGCCTAGCAGAGCAATTTAAATGTCCAAAATTGTAGTATTTTAGATATATTATGTTGCTACAATTACTGCATGGATGTGGGCAATTTGAGTATTCATGGACACAAATAATAAAACAAAGGAAAAGAGGAAATAAAAGGATGTGTCCTACTGCCACTGGTTGTGGTTGAAGGAAGCAGTAATTCGTGTACATAAATGCTCAGTTCCAAACAAAAGCCATATTCTTTCTCAATATTTACAGAGAACTCCAATATACAACTGTGGGCCAGGTCATTATTGACAGAACCGGTCTGTAACAAAATTGCATTCTGGCTTTGATACCAGAATGAATTTGATATTGCTGCTCAACACAGGCTTTGCAATCTGTTTGCAATGACATTTACTTTTTTTTGTAAACATTTTAGGAAAGCTAAGAAGCACTAAGCTATAAAGCATACCCAGTGTCAAATCCCAGGGATTACTGAAGGATCAATATTTTATGACAGTGATACCCACTGATGTGTGGTTTTATTCTGGGTTTTTTTGTTGTTTTCTACCTCTCTCCCTGCAGAGCTCTGGAAACACAGGGTAAAGCAAGAAAATTTCTCAGTTGTACACCCACAGATAATTGAAATAGTTGTTCAAAGGTTGATGGATAACCACCAAGAATCAGATACAGAGGTACATACTATGCATTTCTAGCTAAGCAACAGCTAAATCATGTCTACAGCTTTATTTCTTAAAGCTCTTGTCAATCAGTGACCTAAAAGAGAAACACATTTCTTAAGCTTATGAGCTTAGATGTAGATTATGTTGGTTCGTAATAGCAGCATTGGCAGCAAACTTGGGCAGTGCCCAGCTGCCTTCTGACAGGTTTATTTCAGCTCTCAGGACTGTAATAATGTGAAGATGAGTTAGGGCTGGAGGCTTATGTGCAACCGCAATGCAGGATTGCAAGACTTTATTCACAGAATCAGTAGTGGGAACTCTTCTTCCTGAGTCATTGCTAAATCGGGGGTCAGTCATGATGTTCGGAAGCAGAACTAGTTTCTTTCGGGGAAATTTGAAAAAAATATTTATGAGAATATGACCACTGCTGGTAAAAAAACACAAACCACATTTTCAGTGAGAGAAGGGATGTTGGGGCCCAACTGCAATCCAGGCAGTTTCTGTGCTGGTGATTTAATTTCTCTACTGAAAATTCTCTTCTAGCCTCAGATGGAAAAAACAAAATTATACAGTTGCAGCTAGAACCAGTCAAAAAATTTACAAATCTGTTTTCCATTAGTTCAGTGAAATTGTAGGTTGGGCACAAACTTTTACATTGAATAATTTGATTTTGATATTGCAGAAGCACTTTATTTACAATAAAGTGACCATATTTCATTTTGATATATGCTGTATATAGCAACCCTTGTGACTCAGGCCAGCCACAGGGTTTCTTATTTTGTTTTCCTGGGTTATTTTTAAAAAAGTCATTTACAGCAGTGTCTCACTGTACTGGGCTGTGACATCATGGCCAGAGAGTGCAGCAACTTTGAGCCCCACTCCATGATTTATGAAAATATTCTTCTGCAGCAGCATCATTTACCAAAAAGAACACGTATGCTCAGAGCATTGATCCTACTCTCTGAGAAGAGGAGAAGGTGGTTTCTCTGGGTGGGAGGCAGTTGCTAAGTAAAAATTACAGCCAAGCTGTCTGGCTGGGAAGTTGTTCAAGGGGAGCTGGGCTGCACAAGCACAGTCACTGTGCATCTCTGTGCTTTGCTTCTGGAGCTGCACACAGTGGAAGAAGGTGGCAGCCCAAGTGACACAGCTCTGACACAAGCTGGTGAAGGTGTTCCATCGAGTGGTAGCACTGAGTGCTCTCAGCTGAGACAGAGCCCCACTGTGCAGACACATGGTGACAGCCTTTGAGAAGGAAGGCACGGAGACTCTGCGGCTGTTGCTTAGTTATGCCGGAAGGACTGGTGAAACAAGGATAACTTGAAGGCAGAGGTAGTGGCCTGCTGCTCTGTGGTTCATGTTCACAGTGGATGATACACTGGTAACC
Organism: Platysteira castanea; assembly: GCA_013397175.1. Lineage (NCBI taxonomy): Eukaryota > Metazoa > Chordata > Aves > Passeriformes > Platysteira > Platysteira castanea. Next base: position 414,608 of record VYXC01008630.1, read on the forward strand.
TTCTAACCTGAACTCCTACTGTCGGGTCTCTTCCTTCACAAGGCGTTTTCCCAGAGCAACTCAACCCCATGCATTGACTGAGAGAGAAAACAGAAGTGGGTCAGGCACTGCAGGGTCAGTATGAGGTATTCTGCATTATGTCTGCAGAACCAGCTCCTCCTGAGTTCTGAGCCCCTGACTTTGCAGCTTCAGTTGTGTGTTTCAGGATAGCTGCTACATGTGGGTGTAGCACTTTGAAAAGAAGTAAACTCAGCCAGTAAATCAGAAATGCTATTTTGTGGAATCGTGACATTCATGTTATTTGTTAGCTGACTTGGAGGCAGGGCTCCATCAGCACAAACTCCACTGCTATGGGGATGTCAGCTTCTACAGAAACTTGCACTAAGGACAGGACTGCTTGGGTTTCAAGGATGTTTGCACAGCAGTGTTAGAACACCTGCACTTTTAATTTCATTCCTGGGCTCCTATTCTAATCTGGCCTTATTACTGACTACATGATTTCAGTTCTTCTCTGGGCTCCTTATCAGGGGTTCTTTGGTGCATTTTCTCACACTTTTTCCATTTTTTTTTTCCCTCCTATATCCTTTTCTGTACAGTGTCTGTTTTGCAGCATTCCTCCTTGCCTGATTTCACTGTCCTGTTCCATATATTTGAGAAGGTGAGAGAGAGAAAATGAGAAATGCATGTGAGTTTTCAGCTGGAGGAGGAATACAGGACTTTCAGATGCAGGAGGAGTCATTTGGACTTTCCTGTAGCCTGTGGGCAGTGGAGAGTTCTCGCCACGCCCTCCACTTTGCTAGCCCACCACCACCAAATCCCTGTGTCACCTGTATTGTACCCAAAGGAAGTGGCCCAGGGTCGCCAGCTGCCTAATGTCACTGGGCTCTACTTCTACTTCAGAAGAGACGTCCCTCTCCCAGTTTCACCTCTCACTATCCTAAAGCTATAAAGCAGAGGCCACTGCAGGTCTGAGAGCAAGCTCATATGCTCCATGGAGGTGTTAGAACCCATAGAAAAGATTCAGGCATGATCATCTAAAATGGAATGGCAGATAGCTGAAAAACTAAAAAGTGTCTAAAGAACATATATGAACCCTGTGGGTTGTTCTGTTTTCTCCAGGAGAGTCTTAGGATTCAATAAGCTTTTTGCTGATTTTGGAAAAAAGAAACTCAAATCCTTTCCAAGAGGAAAGATAGTGCTGCTCTGAATAAAGATCACCAGAATTTTTAAGCAGGGCTAAAATACATGTATTTTTCCCCAACATTCATTTTTCAGAAATTTCTTAGTAATGTTTGTTATAAGACAAAAAAAAAAACAAAACAAAAAACAAACAAACAAAAAACCCCACAAAAAACAAAACAAAACAAAACAAAACCAAAAAAAACCCAAACAAACAAACAAACAAACAAACAAAACCAACAAAAAAACCAAAACCACAGAAATTTTTGGCAAGAACCCAGTGAAGTTATTAACCTTTACTGCTTAGATCTGGCATGCAGAGGTGCCAGGCAACCTTGAAAGCAGACCGTGCTGTTGGCTGAGCCCAGAGTCTGCAGTTGTGCCTCTTCCTTATCTGAGTAATGTAATATGCTAAGAATGACTTCTAGCTTTCCTGCATTGTGTTCACCTGCTTGTTCATCTGTTCAGTGGTATGAGAATGGCCAAACACTTGCACCTAGCAATGGCCTACCTATGTGAAATTTCAATACTGTCATTTAAATCTGTTTAAGTTCTATCACATACCTTCCTATGTGTGCTAATCTGTGTGCCCTTTCTGAGGGTAGGCTGATGGTCAAGTATCAACAAATGGAACACACAATTGTTTTTATCATATATTAAATGGTCTGTATGTACAAGCTTATCAGAAAGAGCATATTTGTTCTGGTAAATGCATTACCTCACAGATTGCTGAAAGAAGCCTGGTCACAGTTGTTCCAGCTTTCTCTCTGGAGGCCGGGGACATTATGCTATGGGAGGCCAGGCTCACTGATGTAGCAGAATCAGGCACAGGATCTTCTCCTAAAATTGGATTTCCTAATCCTGCTCCCCAGTCTTTCTGCTCCTCTGTCTTCAGCATGCATTTCATTCTGTCTATTCTCATACCTACTAGTGAGGAGATCTTTCTTTCCTGATGACCAGAAACAGACATTTTAGGATTATGTATGAAACTTATAAATTTCACAGAATCACAGAATCACAGAATCACAGACTCACAGACTCACAGAATCACAGAATAAATAAGCTTGGAAAGAACCACAATAGGACATCTACTCCAACCCCCCTGCTCAAGCAGTTGCCACCTTTAAATATTGGTCATGAACTTCCTACTGCTTCCAGGGAATAAGTGTTTCTATCCCACAAACAGAGATAAACAAAATGGATTATTCCATATCATCAATGGATTATTTTCACCAAGCCACTCAGTTAGGAAAATATTCTTGCTCTAATTCAATAAGTAGCACACAGCACATTCAGAGCTCTGAATGTGAGTTACTCTTAGGCTGTGGTATTTGCTCATCTCTAGCTTTGTTCATTCACTTTCTCTGCTGTGATAGATTGTGGGGCCGCACCATGGGATGATTATGGAAATAACTGCTCTCAGAGCCCAGCTCAGTGACTTAGAGGAAGAAAATCTTGGTCTCAAAGAGCTGGTTAGAAAAGTACAGGATGAATATGAGTCACTAGTGCAGAACCTTTTTGTGACTTGTGTCCCTCTAAAAGTACAAAATAAGAGGGGGTACTCCATCAGTGTTTCTGTGCTGCTGTATAACTCACCACAAGTGTAGCACTCAAAGGAATAAATTGCTGCAATGTGCCAGGTGGATGAATATGTGAATCATTTGTCTCCTGCTGCTAGAAGCATCTTGTAAAAACGTCTTGTGGAAAAATAATGTACCTTCTCCTAGAGAGATGTATTCTCAGTGGAACAGGTACCACATTAGAGAGAGTGATGGAAGCTCTTTTTAGTTACAGCAGAGGGAGTATTTTGGATATATCTCAGCTTGTAATATTCTGAACTATTTTTCTTGGAAACTTTATGTCTGCTGCATAATTGTATTGCTCACTCTAACAATACCTTTATTTTCAAGAAGTCCACTGATTTCTTTGGGGCTAGATATCTCATTACTTTACAAAAATAAGACATCCCAATGTAGTCTATAAAAACTGACCTGACTGGGACCATAGAGCAACTACCTGCCTCAGATCCTCAGAGTTTTGATTTCATGGTACATGAGCCCATTAATGTCAATAGTGACTTGAGGAATATTGTGATTACTTTTGCAGTCCTAAGAGTGAATCCAGTTTTCACCAGAGAGCCTGATTTTTCACCATGGTGCTGCTGCTTCCATTAAATACATACATCCCAGGACTGCCAATAGAGCGCCTGCAAATGACACAGTTGAAATCCCACTTTTCTTAGTGCCTGGAGGCAAGAAGAGTATTTCTCTGTCATCCTGATACATTGATTCTAGGAAAATAGTAAAGAAGAAAGACCATCTGGTTGTAGTTGAGAGACTTTTGAAATCTTCTGAATGTCACTTTCCCATATGTGCACACTCCGTCTCTTACAGGTTCTGCTTGTAATTGCAGGGGAAGTCGGATGTCTATTGCCTAGCACTGAGCAACGAGTGTTTGAAATCAATGAGTGAAGTGAGAAGGGGCGAGTCAACAGCATGATTGATCTGAAGGAAAAGGTTGGCTCCACTGAAGATAATGGTGACTTGAAAGAACATTTTTCCAAAGCAAGGAAATACATATGTGTGTCAGTAAACAAAGACAAGGATAATATGCTGGTTGAGTTCACTGAAGATAGCTTCTGTTACTGCGTTCTGCCTGGGACATGGGTTGGGTGAAGAGCTGGAGGTGATCCATTACTAGACTCGGTTAATTCGTGACTTCCTGTCACGAAAGTTTGTGTGCTTATGCTCCAAGTGCAAAAATGTTGGGCCCTTAGAACCTGAATAACTGCATCTATTTGAACTGAATTTGATTCTAAACTTAAAAACTCTGCTTTCAGACTGAAATGAATGAATAAAACCAACACCATGCTTTCTGAATGAAATGAAATTCAGAAATTTGTTCTGAATGAAACCAACACCATGCTTTCTACACAGGTGAACATCAGAGAGGTTGAACTTCAATCTGAGGAAGTATAAATGTGAACACACATTCAGTCATAATGTCAACATTTTCAGGTACTGCCATTGTCCATTGTCCTTTTTCTGGGCAAGGGACAGAGACTGTGGTGTTTCAGTGACCCTGATAAATGTGTTGATGGGAATTTTTTCTTCTTGTTGTGCAGGCTAGTCACATAAAAGAATAGGGGCAGAATCCTTTTTCACACTAGTAGTTATTTAGAATAAAAAATACATTCAGCTTTTTGTTTTGAAAAAGAGCCCCCAAAACTGATCTTCTGGGAATTATAAATGAAAGCCTGGAAAGTTATTTCCAAACTCCAACTTCCAAATCAATTCCTTTTATAGTCAAACATATTCCTCCGCAGCAAAGTTCAATTTATACTGAAATTATGGTAGTCAGCCAGTGAATACAAATGAGATCAAATAGATAATGGCTATGTACTTCTGTCTAAAGCAAATATGTCTGTAGCTCTCTCAAGCAGAGAAGCTTGTGAAGCAGGGTATAACTGCAGTCAGCCATCAGAGTGAGAAGGGCTTTCAACACCCCAGATGTACCTGGGAGGTGGAGACACCCAGAAGTAAACGAGGAACCAGTGGAAATGGAAGAGGTTGATATGTGAGAAGGCTGCAGGGAGACCTCCGTGTCCCCTCTTGAAAGGGACGGTGTGCAGATGCAGTGGACACGAAGAGTGTGGAGCTCACATGCAGTCAGAGGGCCGTGGTTTGAGCAGAGCCGTGGGAACTTGGTGGGCTGCTGCACATCACGGTCAGGGTCCTTGCAGGGTGCTTGAGAAGGATCAGCAGGGAAGAAGAGGAGCGAGGATTGCATTCTGTGTAAGGGGTTCATTCCCTGCACAAAGCTTGTGAGTGAGTGTGGAGGTGCACTACTGAGAGCCAATGGGTCAAGGTCAGAGGAGGGAGGAATGTTAGTGAAGATTAATGACTGCGGTGAGGAATCTGTGACAGTCTGCCTGGTCAAGAGAACAAACTGGATGGATCTGTCTGTAGAGGAATAGGAAAAGTGATTTGAGGTCTTGGTGTTCATCTGGAAATCTACTGGAAGGGGAAAAGAGTGTTGTGAAAGCTGAGGCAGTTCCTAGGTAGCATTAGTGATAATATCTTAAAAGCAAATGCTAGAGGAGCCAACTGTGGTAAATCCCTACTTCTGCTGCTCACAGACAGGGAAAACCATCTGAGGCTGTATTGACTGTGAAATTATTTCAGGATCAGGAGAAAGGTTGCAAAATTATGTTGCAGAGTTAGGACTTGAGACTTCATGAGAGTGGACTGTGACTTATTTAGTGAATTGATAGGCAGAATCCCTGAAAAACTGCCAAGAGAGGAAAAGTGCAGAGGAAAACTGATTGTTTTTAAATAAAACTGAGGAGATTTCATAACCAGCTACCCTGTTATGCAAGAAGACCAGGGTGTTTAGCAGAAATTTGGCCTTGCTTGCCTTAGCAAGGAGCTTCTTGAGGAACTGAAATATAAAAAGGAAGATTGCAAATAGTAGAAACATGGGCAGGCCACAGCAGTGGAATATTGGAGTTCAGACCCATAGTGGTGAAATTAGGAAGGCCAAAGCCCAGCTGCAGATAAAATTAACATGGGGCACAAAGGCTAAGAAGGTAGGTGGACCCTGAATGGTAGAGCTTCTCTGCAGAGACACTTCTGCCAGGAGGGCCAGGACTTCCACCAGTCCTCTGGAACCTCTGTAACAGTTTTCAGCCGGAAGTCATAGAATCATAGAATGTTAAGGGGTTAGAAGGGACATTAAACACCACCTAGTCCCAAGTCCCCCTGCCATGGGCAAGGATACCCTCCACTAAACCAGGCTGCTCAAGGCCTTATCCAGCCTGGCTTTGAGCACTGCCAGGGTTGGGGCATCCCCAGCTTCTCTGGGCAAGTCTGCTATCTGGAGCAATGAAGAAGAACACCTGATGACTATACTTTTCATGAATCCACTAATTTTGTTTCTATTAAGGACCCTGTAATTAGGGTGGACCAAGTATATGAATATAGTGTGAACCAGAATCCCCATTTGGTATAATAGTGTTCATTACCATTAAGAGGGCTTCATTTTGGAGGGGTTCACTGCTTGCTTTTTGGGATTAAATTTCTTCAATTTTTTCCCATTCACATCTCCTGTTTCCCCAGAGACACAGTAATAGAAATTTATTGCCAAAGGCTGCACTTTGCCATACTGCAAAGTTTGAGCATTTGAAAGTTAAAATGAGATGTAAATAGTTGCATGCTTTTACAGTTGTATTTACTTTCAAACCACGTTGCTTCCTGGGGAAATAATCCTTGTCGGTCTACTCTTACCAATGTCTTCTTTAGCAGGAACAGCTGCAGTTCGTGTGGGATGAAAATATCAGGCTTAACAAACTGGTGTGTAAGCTAAAGGCTCTGAACTGTTGAAAGCAAAACACTCAGAACGCACAGCTCTCGCTAAGCTCAGAGATGCTGAGAAGATGATATTTCCTTACCATTTCATCTGTTGTTTTGTCTAATTTTTTGTAAAACTCGTGGTCAGATTGGAGAGGCTCATGGAATAATGATGAGCCTATAGGAGCTCCTGGTAACTGCAGATTTTAGGTAAAAGTTCTAAATTTTTTCCCCACTGTACTATGGGTATAAATGGCTGTCTTCAGATGGGTAGAACGTGAAACAAGTCTCTGATGCTTGCTTAAAGCAAGAGTTTAGGAAGTATGTGTAGCCTATAGTATTCCTAATTCTGTTGTTGACTCAGAAAATGAATTATGACATTGCATCAAAATTTACTATTTAATAACTGACCAGAAAGTGTGAAAGAAAAGACAGGCAGATACGAAGCGAAAATGAACTAGATTGTTGTTTGGGAAGTGGTGGCGTTTGTTTTCTTTTTTTAAATTGGTTTCTGCTTAAACGAAGCAGAACATAGAATGAAGTTTATAAATTTAATTAAAGAAATACAAGATTAAGGACAAAACTTACTAAATTAAACTAAAGTGAAGATGGATGGGAAGAAAAATGCCTCACTGCTTTAAATGAAGCTGATTAAGATTGAACAAACAGGCTATTGATTGTTATAGAGGCTAATTAGCTGCACATGTCAAACAAAGGAAAGCAGAATGGATCATATTTGTTAACTTAAAAAGGGTGAAAACAAAATGGACTTTGTGTGTTTGTTAATTTTAAACCCTAATAAAGTGGATGTGCATACAATTAGGTCATTTGTGTCAGGGAGATGCTAAATCATCAGAATATTTTACTAAATAACTCAGTCAAAAATTGATTGAATTATTGCAAATATGTGGATTTAAATAAGAAATAAGAGCTATCTTCACAGGATTTAAAAGAAAAGTCTGAAACTGAGAAAAATTGGCAGAATTTGGCTTTTTTAAAATTAGAAACTAGCTCATCTCACTCTGGTGGAGCTTTCTTGTGTTTGACTTTGGAATGATCCCGAAGATCTAAGAATTTGTATTTCACTGTCCCCCACTCCAACTGCAGAGGATTCTGGACCCTGCTTTTTCCAGTTCAAATGGCTGGGAAAGGAGAGAGAGCTGCTGAATCTGTGCCTGACACAGCAAGATTTATATATACAGCCACATTTATGTTTATGTTTAAAAGAAACAAAAGGACCCTGCCTGGAAGGAAAACAGGCTTCATCACACACATTTTTGCTTTAGAGACAATGAAGGGACAAACAGATTAGTAGATGGACAAGTATTTCTAACGCATAAGAAAGATCAAGTTTTGCATTGCTCTGAGCTTATTTGACACAAGAACTTGAATTGCTGACATGTAAATATAATTACAGACGTGCAGTTGTACCCATAGGAAAGATCATCTTACATTTCCCCCTTTAGAGGACCCCTCCTGTCCATCCTCTTCCCCACTCTGCTTTAAAAAAGGTCCAGCTTTTGTTAGAAGATAGGAACAATTCAATCCCAGTTTACCCAAAACTCTCTGAGAAATTTACCTTTCCAGAAACCCACTTCTCTATAAGAGAGAGAAAATGACTGCTCTCATATTGTTTCTGTTATGTGCTTTTTCTTTACAGGAAGCTCTTCAAAACAAAAAAGAGTGTCTGCATGCTGCTTCATTTCAGAGGCAGCTCATGTCTGTAAGGAAAGCTCTTGCAAAATCTCAAGCAGACACTGTCAAGCTGAAGAAATGGCTACATAAACTGGTATCTGAATTCAACAGTCCCTGAATTCTCCTCTCCATCTCACTTGCTTTAATGAGGAAATTGCCTACCCTTATTCTAGGAGAGAAATAGATTAAAAACCAGCTACGTAATAGTTACTGAAGCTGGATGTGCATTTTATGGCATTGAAACAATGTGTTTGTCTGAGTGTTCTCAGCATCCCAGGCAGAGAGGACTAGGGAAAAAAACTGTAGCATCTTGGAAGAAGTTTGAGTCACATAAAAAAATGACACCTACAGGCACTACATTTACGTGTCATCAGCAGTGCTGGATGTATGGTTTAGAAGTGCAAAAGACACAACATTCTATTCCACAGATGTAAAAAAAAATTAAATTACAGATCTTGAGGTTATTAGTCTTCTACCTAACCATTAAATTTCAAGGAAACATTCAGAGACATTGTCATTAAAAACAGAAGAAATTCATTAAATGTTTTTTTGGTTGTTTTTTTTTTCCAATCTGAACACCTTCATGGATATATAACTAAGCCAGCAAACTGCCTTTCACTTCTACACATGGCTGCACATGCTGAAATGCCCCATTCCTCAAAGTCAGACTGAAAAGCACACCCTTCACTTGCAATATACTTAATGCCAGGCAACATTACTGTATGGAAAATAATTCTTGTCAAACCAACATCATTTCATTCTGCCGATAAAATTACAAGTTAGATAGATAAACAATATCCTAGAGATGTAATATGTATTTGGAAGGGCCGTGTGGGTTAGCAGCACATAAATTTTGTATTTTAAATTTCAGTATTACACCATATCAGTAAAAAATGCTAAATGGATTGAGAGCTAGATTTTTTTGACATATAAAAATGCATCATTTTTATTAAGTTTAGTTGGTTTCTGATGGGTTTGTACAACGGTTGGTAGCAGAGCTATCAGTATACCTTTTTGTCAGTTGCTTGGAAATAAATACAAAATTATAGATTATAAAAATAACCAATGACATATTCGGGGAGGAATGTTGGTGAATTTGATAAGGCACATACAGTGAATAACAGTGTCGGCAGAGCAGGAGTACAGAATCACACAGGTAACTCAGTAACTTTGTTATCCCTCTGAGAAGTATTTCAGTGCCTGCTTGGATGAAGAATGAGAAGAAAGCAGGGCTTGTGCAGAACTGGGTGACTGCATCCCTGGACGGGACAGGGAATTTACCAGACAGATGACTGCCTGTGTAGTGTGGTACCGGAAAAGATCCATGCGGCAATCTTTTAGTTTATAAAAAGGAGAGCAGCGCAGATACAGCAAAAAAGAGTTTGTAGCTCTGTGTACAACACAGAAATACTGCTGCTGATTCCAGAGTGTACTATGTAAAACACATGAGAAAAAAAAAAGAGGGAGTACGGAGAAGAGTTCCAAAAATTATGTGAAGGCTGCAGGAAATGCTTTCTAGCAGAGGGCTCAATCTGTTTAGCCTATCTGAAAGAAGAGTGACATGCCTACAGTCTATGGATAATTATGTTGGGAGAGAAGATCAGATATTAAAAGGTACTTGGGTAAAGGTGAAGCTTCAAAGTTGAGGCCAGAAAAATTGAAAAAGGGGAAATTAGAAACAACGTTTTCAAAATGTAATTAAGCAGTGACAATATGGCTAACAGAGTATCATCAAAAACAAATGCCTTTTTGGGAAACATGGGTTAGGCTAAACCAATTTACTCATTCCAGTACAAGGGTAATGAAGGTAAAGGTGGTATTAAAAGATCGCATCTGGTAGATCGATTGCGCCATTCCGAGCTTATCAGTCTATGAAACTCCAACCTTAGTAAGGCTTAGAGAGCTCCCCAGTGAAAAATGTTTGGGCAGTGACTGCTTTAAATTCTGTCTGTTCAGATTTTTCAGCAGAGTGGAGTTGCCTTTGGGTAATAAATTCGTTTTCTTCACTGACAAGCTGTCAATTTACTTCCAGAACACCCACTGCATCTATCATCTTTCTAGCAGCAGCTTTTTTTGGTTTTGTTTTCTTTTGGTTTCTGACATCGGCTTCTGGTTCTTTCCTTTCTTCCTAATTCCTTTCTTACCATTATTATGATGGTATTTACCAACAGCAAGCTTCATTTCACAACCCTTGGCTCTGCAGGAGGGTTTATCCTGATATGGGTGGCTTGTAATACCATTGCATTTGATTGAGGAACAGATTCTAACGTAGCCATACTGTCTGTCTCTACAAACTGTATAAACAGCAATGTTTGAAAAAGCTGTGTTCATTTTCCTCCTCTTTCTTTTTTTATGTGTTATCTTAAAAACAAGTTTCACATGCAGAACAGAGGCTGGTTGCAGAAAGCAAATTACAACAGAATGAGGAAATTGGAAGCAAGTGAACTTTTTATTTGCAATTGAATGAGTTCTCCACATGAATGTTGTTTTGAGGCTTCTCTCTCTGACAAGCAACGATGTAAATACAGCATTCTGTTCCTAACTCACCCTACCCTTCCCTTGTGCTCCCCATTTTCACAACCCAGATTTTATTATGGGTTTAGGTCTGACTGGGTTTTTAGATACTAGGATAATTCGGATTTTTTTACCAACATTTCATTATCTTCACTACCAGTGAAGACAACGTGGGACTGGGTCTCTCTTCATTCAGCTCAGCTGGGCATGACATCTGAGGGTTGATCATCAGGGTTTAAAAGGAAATCAAAAAGGTGTGTATGGGAAGTGGGGTAAAGCAATCTAACTGTGAAGTGTTTATAATTGCATGTTTTAGAAACAAAAGCTGTTGGAAGTAGTATAGAGGAAGGTACAAACAGCCAAGAATTTCCAAGAGGTAAGTAATCTGTACTGAAAGCTAAAAACATTCAGAAGCTGCTTGAAGAGAGGGAAGGAAGAAGAGCAAAGAGCGAAATGCCTCTTTGAGGGAAGCTGAAAAACCTTCTACAACATACTATCTTCAACAAAAAAAGGGGACAAGAAAGAAATGCAGCAGATATATTCATAATGCAGAGTTGAAAAAAGGAAATATTTGCATTTCTGAAGAGATGTCTCAAGTTTTAACACTGTCTGACCACATATCTGAGTGTGTCCCTTCAAGTGTCTGAACTTCAGAGCTTCTCTGTAGCCTTGCAAGTGTGCTGGGTATGTCTTGCAGCAGGAGCCTTGGCACTGTGCTGGGCCCTGCCTCCTGGGGGCTTTAGGGTCATGGCCCACTTGTTGGTGGCATCTTGTGCATCAAGCAAAGCATCCCCAGCCAGGCAAGGGAGGGGATTGTCCCGCTCTGCTCTGCACTGGGGCGGCCTCACCTCGAGTCCTGGGGGCAGTTTTGGGCACCACAATATAAGAAAGGCATTAAATTATTAGAGGCTACAAAGGAGGGTACAAAGAAGGGCCTTGAGGTGAAGCCCTACGAGGAGCAGCTGAGGGCACTCAGTCTGTTCAGCCCAGAGAAGGGGAGACTGAGGGGAGACTTCTTTGCAGTCTGAAACTTCCCCATGAGGGGAAGTGAAGGGGCAGGCACTGATCTCTTCTCAGTGGTGACAGTGACAGGACCTGAGGACAGTGCCAGGGGAGGTTTAGGTTGCATACCAGGAAAAGGATCTTGGTTGGGCACTGGAACAGGCTTCCCAGCGAAGTGGTCACAGCACCAGCCTGACAGAGTTCAAGAAGTGTTCGGACAACACTCTCAGGCACATGGTGTGACTCTTGGGGATGGTCCTGTGCAGAGCTAGAAGTTGGACTTGAGGATACTGATGGGTCCCTTCCAACTCTGCATATTTTATGACTTTATGATTGTCTTTCTGATACTTCTCAGGACCATCCTGTTGAGCCTGGGTCAGTATCTTTGCTCTAGAAAGTGAGCAGTGTTCTCCATACTTTAGAAGTAAACTGCCAAAGAATTTATGTAAGGTGCTGGTGCAGAGGGAATGGGTGTGCAGTCAGACAGAAGTTGCTGGCAGCCCCGGGGAGACTGAGGGTGGTGCGGCTAAAGCAGCAGCTGGCTGGGCTTGGTGGCTGGGGGGGATTTGGATGTGCCCCAGGCCTCTGCCAGAATCGCCTTTCTCATCACCAGGCTAAACAAGGAACTTTGGAGCCTCACTTGGACACTGCCTCCCTGCTGGGGCCATGTTCCCGGGTCTGCAGTGTCTGTGACATTTTCCAGGCAGGGCTTTGACACCAGTACTGCAGAGCTGACAAACTGCTGTCCTTTTGCTTTATCTGCTCTGCACTGGACATGAACTCTCTGCCCTTACTTTGTTTCACATTGTCACACATTACAACACTGTTCCCTAAACTCTGGACTACCAAAAAAATGTACTGGAAGGGGAACTCCTTTAATCCAGTCAGACCACAAAAATGGCATTAGTTTTCACTAAACTGACGCCATTGTACTGAAATGATGTATTGAGTCTAAATCTTAGTGCACATTTGCTAATAACTGATTTAGTGTAACTGAAATCAGATTCACTCTTAAGATTGTCAGGTAAAAGGTGCTGTAGAGCTTTAACTGCTTCAATTTAAATACTGTTTTGGCCAAGTAAATACAATCTCTGTGTTTAGCATAGTTGGTAGAGTAAGGTCTTGGCTGTGAAATGTACAGTGCTTCTTTGTAGTATAGCCTGCAGAAAAAAAAATACTGTTTGGAAACCACTTGATTAGACTTTAACTAGATCAATCCGTCTACTGACAGTTTTGCTGCCTCAAAAGCCTCCTTACGCTTGCTTTCTTGGTCTATTGAGAAAAAAGCTTTCTAAGTGTATCTGAATGTCTCTCCTCCAAATCAAGCAGAATATATTCTGTCTTCAGTCTTTTCAAGCATCAAGGTGAAAGCATGAACTGTTTGTTTTCCAGAGTCAGGATGACAAATGCCATTCTGCTGGAAATAATGTCTCAGACTTCTGGCATATTTTCTAAACAAAGTCATGAGAGACTTTTACACAGCCACAGCAGTTGGTGCAGACACATGAAGCCACTGATTTCATAGGTGTCTGTCTTTGATGGGACTCTGAACTGTTTTTCTTTGTTTAAAAAATAACCCTTCAAGACATCAGAGATGTCAACAGCTGTATCAGCCTTTGAGGAGAGCAGAACAGAAAAAAGTAACTGCAGTGCACATGCTTTTATTGCCACACAACAATCTCAGCTGCAGCCAGCACCTATGTGGTCATTAACACTAACAAACCTCAAATATAAATTCAGTTAGCAAATTACAGTCTGTATGAGAGGTGAGGGAAGAGCTGCTGTTTTCTTCCACACACCTCTGCCCTGAAAATGGATGTAGGGCCTTGTCTAATTAGAGTTACCTGCAGAGAACAGTGAGGAAAAGGCCTCTTTATTGTTTTTATCTTCCTCTAGCAATGTTTGAAATCCAGATTCCTATTAAACAATAATGAGAATGTCGATTTGCACTATCCATGCTGTACTTTGCATTCAGAGGGATTATAGGTGTGTTTAGCAAAGCTGTAAAAATGGATTATTTCAACCAGAGAGAACTGATAGCCACTCATTCACGAGTGCACAAGGACATCCTTCCCTTTAAATCTAGGCCCCTACTTTGAGGCAGAGCCTTGGGATGATGAATTTTTGTTGCTGCCATTAATCCTTTTACCATCTTTTAGATACAAAGTCAGTTAACCCAAGAGTGCAGTTTAAATTGGGAGACAGATTGATGAACTGCAGTGTCAAGTTTATGATCTGGGAGCTGCAGTTTCCCAGAGGAATGTGACTGCAGGTAAAGACAGGTTGTGAGTTATGTGCCCGTGTCTCTGAACCCCTCTATAACCTTTGAAGGAATAGGCAACTTAAGCCAAATATAAAAGAGAAGAAGACCTGCTCTGTAATGAAAGCATTTAGGTAGAGGAGAAAGACCAAAAACAACCTTCAGGAAAAGTCAGACAACTCAAAAGCCATATCTATGCTTTCTGACACCACAGCTGCTGAAGCAGCACAACACACCCAGTTAATAACTTTAAACCATAATTTGTATTGTCTTTTGCTTTGTAGGGATATAATGGGAAATAAAAGGGGAGCTGCATTTAGGGAGGAGGCAGTTGGGAGACAGAAGATCCCTAGTGGTAGGAAATCAGGCTTCAGTAGTGGTTCTGTTTTTGGAACAGCTTACTTAGAAACCATGCGGGGCAGTCAAACAAGGCTGTATCCTTGTAATTCAGTTAGATATATGCCTATGATTGCAGGAGTATTTTAGAGCCTTTCAAGACAGCAGTGAGAGCTTTCTAGCCCTTAACTGAATTAACCTGGAACTTAAAACCTTTTAACAGAATTCTTTCTTCTCACCTGTTTGTTATGTAACTTTTAAAGGTAACGCTTATGTAATTCATGCAGTTTTAAAAGCCTGATTAGGGATTTCTACTCCTACCTGTCTGAAGTTTCTCCTTTTTTTCTGTGTTATAAAATCCTATTGTCAGTGTGACAAACACATGCAGAAAAATTGATGGGCAATACCTAAATTTCTAGTAAGTAAAGTAAACAGGAAAAACTTCAATGATCTTTCAAGGTCCATTTCTATGCTATGAAGAGTATAAAGGACTACAAATTTAATTACAGTTTCCTTCTGCAGGAAAATGTTAGCTGTTCCTGCTGCAGGAAACTGAGAAATGCTCATTAGCACACTGCTGAAGACAAGACACAAAGCAAATCTGGGAAAATAAAGAAATGGGAGATACCTTTAATTAATGCACAAATACACTTGGCTCCTCTGGATTTAAGCCAGTCAAGTTCAGGGGAAAAGTTGGTGCAAAACTTGTAAGTCACATTGATGCCACTGAGCACAAGGAGAGCAGCTGTGACATTTTTTTTTTTCTCCTGCAATGAGTTACTATTGTTAAAGATGATGCAGAGCTGGAGAAATTGTCGGAGGAGCTTGGATTTCTCTGTGCTCAACACAGGAGCTCCATCAAACTATAGACACATAGTCTGAAATGTGTAAAAACCCTGCGATATATTGTAGCTACCTTTTCACCTCTGATACTTTCATTCCTATGTCTAATATTTAATGGATGCTGCAAAGTTTTGATTTTTTTTCCATTTCAAAAAGGTAGAAGGAAGTTTGCACAGCTGTTGTCCCACAGTACAAACAGTATAAGAAGTAATTTTCCAGATAATAAATCAATATTAAATGGCTATTTTTTTAAGCATTAACACTAATACTTCTGATAAGGCAATCCAGGCTTGCATCATGTAAAGATTTGTCTTTTCTGTTAAATTGATTGCACTGTGCACTGACCTGACTTCAGACTTACAGAACTTGGCCAGATCTATCTATATAGGGGTGGCAACTCTTACTTGCAATAGCTGTGTTGTGACTGTAAAGGCAGAGGTGTTTTTGAAACAGATCATGTCAAGTTCAGGAATTTTCCAGGGAGACTAAGTCTTCAGTCAGTTTGTAAGAATAATCTACAGATTAGCAGTCTGAGCCATGTCCTCTAGGTATTTTCTCCAGTCCTTTTCCTTTCACTTTCGCATCTTCCTCTTCTTCCCTCTCCAGTGCACCAGGTCCTGGCCTGTCTCAGCGGTGTAGAACAGTTGCTGCTCTTCTTTCTGGGTTCATGTGATGTTTGTGTAGGCAGCCCCCTCAAACCCCTGCTGCAGAATGTTGGACACCTGATGCATCTGGCGAGACTGGGGAGTTGTGCACTCTAGCCAGCTGCCAGCTGCTCTGCTGCTGCTTCAGCAGAAGGCCAGAGTCCCTTGGGCATGCACCCTGAAAAAATGCCAGAAACAGCTAACCACAGCTAACATATTGGATCAGATCTGAGAAGTGTCTCAAACTAACATATTAAGTGCAGGATTACAGATACACAGCAAAAACACCCTCATATTTTTAGCTAAAGTTAGTGGGAGATGCTAACACAGGGTGAAGAAGTGGTACAATCACATCACATTGCACACAGATATTAATCAGGGCTATATACATCAAAGCTGACAGCAATCAAAGCTTTTGAGTCAGTGGGGATTTTTCTAGGTAGTTGAAGGGTTGCCATTAAGTGGCTGCATCTCTGTCTTTCAGAAATTAAATCTAAGACTGGAATTCACTAGGGAATTTGGTGTCACTGGGAACAGATCTCCACCTTTTAACACCTCTCCACACCTTTTAATCTTGGCTTTCAACAGGACCAAAAAAGACAGTTGTGGGTGAAATAGTCACATAAAGTAGATTTGGGACAGCAAGAATCTTCTGCTTCACTGAGATGTCTTCTGCTGCAGGAATGAATGCTGATACACTCATTACTATGAATTGAAAGGGCATGGGGCAAGCTGCAAAAATTGCAGAAAATTTCAGGTTTTGTGAGTACTTGCAACTATTTGCAAAAAGGTTTTGTCCTACCTTCTGTCGAGATTATCCATGAATTGGTTTTTGCAGACTACGCAATATATTATTCAACTATACTATGCCGAATGTTCACAACTTGGAGCTCATTCTTTTTTCTTTTACCCTAACACTTTTCTTGGAGGTCAGAAACAACAGCTTTTGCATTCGCTTGAGTTCTGCTTTAACTCTGTCTTAGTAACTCTTCAGGTTCTGCTGCTCAGGTCCAGGGTAACAAGCTGTCAGCATTACCAGCAACGTCCTTTGAATTTTGACCCAAGAAGCAGCAATGACAGAGGAGGAAACAGTCTAAGACCAAAGACAGTAAGTAATGATGGCATTGATAATAAGATGATATGGTTGCAGAATAAGCAAATTTTTTGCTAGTCTGCAGGCTGTGATTTGTGTATAGACCCAGGCAGGTTTCATGCGGACAGTATGTCAAATGCCTTTGAAGATTTATCTTTAAGAGCAAGGTGACAGTATGCATTGTTGGTAAATGGGGAAAAGAAGTTCCAAAAATTGACTAAGGAAAGGAAGCCAGAAGGAGATATTTAGTTAGCAATGGTCTAAGAAATATTTTTTTTTTAGTACCATGCCATGATTAATGACACTTCTTCTATGTTATTTATGCTTCCAGGTGCCTAGCAGATGGAAGGAGAGAACAGCAAATAGGATATTACTACACCTAAGTGAAAAGTCTCTTCCTACTGTCTTCACATAGCTACAGCAACAAAGGCTGGTCCAGAACTAAACCTAAATGTATTTTATAATCATTCCAGGTCATTTTAGAAAATGCCACTGAACTGGCAACCTTGAAGTAAGAGAAGAATAACTCACACATAAATCAAAGAGAGGCAGTAATACTCCAGTGCTGTGCACATGTACTTCAGTGCATCTGGATGCAGTGTTCAGTACCAGCTCCAGTCATTCAATCTGCTAATCCAGTTTAGGTACTGGGTGATGCAGATCCTCCTCCTGAGCAAGAGCAGCACTTCATGTCCTCCCTTCACAGACACTGCAGCACAGTACAGAAAGGCAAGGACACGATTTAAAACGAAAAGGCTTCCTTTGATTGTGGTAACCTTGGAACATGGTGGTGCAAAACACAGCTAAGTGCTTAGAGAAAAACATTGGTATCTGGTGTATTATTTGGGTTTTTTTAACTGCTTTCCTACTGCAACCCTTGCCTACCACATCCTGCCCAGTGCAGTGCTCTCACTCCCAGAGGCTGCTGCCTTTACACTAAACCTTTAATCTCTGTTTAAAGATGACTCATCAAAAGTGTTGTCTTGACCGTCCCTAGCACCTTCTCTGCCCTTCACCTAGAAAGGGGAAGAAGTACAGCTCCTTCCACAGTGCTACACTACCTAGAAGAAAACAGAAAAATGCTCATAAGTTTATCTGCATTTATCTTGCATGGAAAAAAGCTTGCTTTTATAGCCTAGCCAATAAAAGACTTAAAGTATCTTTCAGAGATGCATCAAATTATACTGCAGCTTTTGATCAGTGACAGTACTAATCTATGTGCCTTTTGGCATCATCCACATGCCTGGATGCTTTGAACACAAATAATCAAACACTTAAGCACTATTTTTATAAATGACTAAGACCTAGAATTAAATTCAGGTAAAGCTTAACAGCATTGCATTGGTTAAACACTGATTAAAAGAACTCAGAGTTGTGTTAGACATGCTGCAGTATGTAGAGATACAGGATTCCTAGAATAGGGCTGAAATCCTTCACCGTTACTGAAGCAAGTTTTAATTCATGCACACTTGCTGCTACATCAAAACAAGTCACTTTATTCTCAGGATGCTGTGGATTCAGCTATCAAGTAACATGAGTTCTTTTTAAGGTATGCAATAAATGAAGGACAATGTGAGTAAGGTGAGTAATAACTATTCAAGGTCAGTTGTCACTAGAGAAGCCATCAAATGTGATTTTAGCGCACTCCAGAAACCAAATGCCAGTTTGAAAGTAGAGCAATAGCATCAGTATGAAGCACTTACGTGCCATTGTAGCAGCAAAAAGGGAAGGGCTGACTCCAGTAATCACAACTTCTTGCTAAAACACCTGAAGTATTACTCAATATAGCAAAATTCAAAGATTATTTCAGAAAAAATGTTATACCTACAGGAGATGGTCTTCAAAGAAGAGCAGTAACACAAGACTGGTACCATAGGGATAAACCATCGTGCACAGACTTTCAGTGTATTGTAACAGCATTGTAACAAAAACTGAATTCAGTCCTTAACTGTGTGCAGCAGCTGGATGATTGTCTGGAAGGCATAGCAATTTTAATAACAACAGGAAGTTCTAGGTTTCCTTCATTACCATACAGCCTTTCCAGAACTATGACTAAATTTTTTGCAATTTCTCATCATATGAGACCGAGTTATGTCAATACACATTCATACTTGATACACTACCCACATAAGCAGAGGTCATGATGTGAAACTGAGGTTTCTTCTCCCAGCGCTGGTTATCATTTCAGTCAGTCAGCGACCACAGAACTGCACGCCCTCGGTTCTCTTGCTCAAGCATACTGACAAATTCCCTGGCATGTGGGGACTGAGGGAACTGGCAGATGAAGCTGCGATCCATCATATTTGAGAAGTCATGGTAGTCCGGATTAGTTTGCACTGACCGAAAAAGGGGAAATGTAACCCCATTTTTAAAAACAAAAAATAAAAGGGAAGACCCAAGGAACTACAGGCCAGTCAGTGTCACCTTGGTGCCCGGCAAGAAGATGGAGCAGATCCACCTGGAATCTGTGATAAATCACATGGAAAATAAAGAGGCAGCTGGTGACAGCCAACACAACCTCACTATGGGCAAATCATGCCTGACTGATCTGGCAGCTTTCCACAATGGGGTTACAGCATTGGTGGATGAAGGAAGAGTGACAGACATCATCTACCTTGCCCTGTGCAAAGTATTTGACACTGTCCCACATGACATTCTTGTCTCTAAACTGGAGAAACACGGATTTGACAGACGGACCACTTGGTGGATAAGGAATTGGCTGGATGGTCACACTCAGAGTTGCAGTCAATGGCTCAATATCCAAGGGGAGACCAGTGACGAGTGGTGCCCTCAGGGCTCAGTATTGGGACCAGCCCTGTTTAACATCTTTGTCAGTGACACGGACAGTGGGACTGAGGGCACCCTCAGCAAGTCTGCCAAGGACACCAGGCTGAGTGGTGCAGTGGACACACTGAAGGGCAGGGATGTCATCCAGAGGGACTTGAGAGGTGGGACTGTGCAAACCTCATGAAGTTCAAGGCCAAGTGTAAGGTCCTGCACCTGGGTTGGGGCAATCCCAAACACAAATACAGGCTGGGCAGTGCATGGACTGACAGCAGCCCTGAGGAGAACTTGGGAGGTTTTGGTCAATGAGAAGCCAAACATGAGCTGGCAATGTGCACTCACAGCCCAGAACAACTGCGTCTTGGGGTGCATCAAGCAAAGTGTGATTAGCAGGTCATGGAAGATGATTCTTGCTCTCCACCCTGCTCTTGTGAGAACCCACTTGGAGTACTGCATCCATCAGACCTGTTGGAGTGAATCTAGAGGTTGCCCAGAGCAGCTGTAGATACCCCATCCCTGGAAATGTTAAAGCTCCATCCAACCCGGCCCTGGAGCAACCTGGTCTAGTGGAAGGTGTCCCTGCCCAGGGCAAGGGAGTTGAAATTAGATGATCCTTAAAAGTCCCTGCCAATTTCAACCACCCCACAGTTCTAGGTAATCAGAAAAGAAATAAGGCTCAGAGCAATACCTTTTTCATGAAAGTTCTAACAGCCTCTGTGCAAGCACAGACAGCAGCCCCTCTTCCACCTGACATCCAGAATTAGAAACTTTGCTGTTAAAAAGACGAGTATTAAGCCTCACAGGTTGTTGCAAGTGTAACACTTAATGCACACTTTGCTCCTCTTTGGCTTTAAGTGGAAAACAAGAGTTCGGCTAACATGGAAAAACATGAGCTGAATGAAAATTCTTCTTGAGATAATTCTAAATCTGAATCAGTATTGTTAAATACAAAGTTAATACTGTATTTAAGGGAGCTAACTCTTCAAACCTCACATTCTTCCTCTTTCCCTCAGTATTTCTCAATTCCCATGGGAAACAGCTCATCTCCAAGTCAGCAAGCAGACATTCCTCTTGGGGATTGCTCACATTAAAGAACGTTCACAGGTAAAATTCCATTCAACAGATTTTATTTATCAATTTGGTTCTGCGATTACAACTGCTTCAGTTTTCTTCCACTGAAAACAAAATACAAACTTTTACAGCAACACTTGCAGAGAACATTCATAAGGTAACAGCTCAACATTTGCACAAGTTGGCTTCAAGAAAAAGCCAGGTAACTTGAAGAGTCACTACGATTCAGTGCCTAAAACTGATTTAGAGGCAAGTATAACTACAGATCTATGAGCTACCTTCCACTTCAAAACACAAGGCCAAGAAAAACTGCAAGTTGTTACTTCAGGTTTTTTGCTAGTACACAGCACAGATCAGCTGATACTGCCATTTCACAAAGGAGTAATTACTTTCGACAGTGAGGCAGCCAAGCACATGGTGAAGATGTATAACCCAGCCTCCCCTCCCACCAAACAACTAAAAGGGAAACAATTCAAGCCACAAGTCTGAACTGTGGAATTACACCTTGCTGGCAAGGCTAACGAGCAAGTGGTGTGTAGTGCAGGCCTTCCGGAATGTGACTAAATCGATACAGGACAAACTTGAGTTTTTCAGATAGGCATTTGTACATGCCAGAGATCCTGGCTTTCCTAAAGTCTTGGAAAAATAGCGACTGCTGGCACCACAACAAATTTATAACTAAGGCAAGGTATCCCTTCTACCCTTTTAAACAGAATTTGAGGCAAAAAAGTAAGCAATTTTAAGGCACTTCAAACATTATTTTTAATTTGCTTTACCAGCATACTTTATCAGCAACCTAAATCAGGATTAGCAAAGTTCAAGAATAAGCATTTCAGCAACATTTTACAGAGCAACTTTTTTGTGGCAATGTTTTCCATGCTATGAAGTGATCTGTAGGACTTTTCTGCAAGTGTCTCAAAAGAGCCCTTTGAGGCCAAAAATTGTGTACTAGGTATAGTTTGCTTTGCTGAGCTAAAGGCAAACTGTCATATTTCAAAAGAGTATTTTGTTCACTTCAAAGCACAGGATATAAGCTCATGGATTTTTTTTTGAACAAATAAATGTAGTAAAATAGTTCTTAGATAGGGAAAGGACAGACTTAAGTGATTTCACAATAAGGCCAAGGATATACCATCTAACTCACGCGCATATTGTTGCTGAAAACTGGCTGCTCACTGCTGTTTTCATAAACCTGAGCTGATTGTCTTAGTTTTGTTTAGAAAACCAAAAGTTAATGAACTCAAAGATACAGTACTGGTGAGTAACCTCTGCATTTGGTAGCAATTCGAGTTTTCTGTGCAGCACAGTAGAAACAATGCCATTCAAACTAGATGAACACAAGGAAGCAACACTGCACACTTGAAGTTTCCAACTGAAGTGCACCTAACTTGCTTCATAATTCAAGTTCCACTGCCATGACTATTCTCTGCTATCAATGCTATTTTTGTATTGGGTGCCAAATCCAGTCAAGTCAGAGCTAGTAAGACAGTACTACAGATTATCCCAAAACGGATGATTGAGGGATATCATCAGAAGCTATGCATTATGTGCTACCTTCACCACTTGATTTTATCTCTACTTCCATTTCTCCTGTGGGTTTATTTTCACAGGTGCTCAAGTCAGTCTGCGTTGGAGATGACGTACCTTTTATACTCAGATCACACGGCTGATCCAGCCAAGGAAAAAAAAAACCCAAAACTATTTGGCTTAACAGATTTCCTTAACCAGTTCACTGCAGGGTCACACAAACCTGAAGCCAAGAGACAGGGAGGGGAAAGAAAAAAGGTGTAGCCTGCAGTGCCAGAATTACAGCAATCCTGACCAGGATCAAATTAGCAGATCCTCTGAACGACCCTTAATTGCTCCTTCAGCAAGCAGACATACAGGAGGATAATAAAGAAAAAAGCAACAACCCAAACTCCTGAAATTAATTACGACGAGTTTAAGAACAGTTTGAATAACAAAAACATCAGGATTTCCCAAACATCAGTATTTCAAGTATACATGTGAGTTGTTGCCTTTTCATACAGGGAGTGAACTGAATTATATCACTAGTTTTATGGTTGGTCTTTGTAGGCCAGAACAAAAGGTAAACAAGTCAAAGCTTCTGTTTGTAGCTGAACATTGCTGTACCATACTCCTCACTCTAAAACAAAATCACTAAGGGACAGTTAGTCTAGGGAATTTTTTTTTAAACTGGAATGCTCAAGTCACATGTATTCTATATTCCTATGTAAAGCTAATATTAAAAGTTTTACTTATCTTTGAGATAGCTGGGGCATGCTTACAGCCTACTGAAATTTAGTCTTTTAAGGCACTAATATTTACTTCCCCATTAGAAGGATTATTCCTACATCACCCTCAACATTAATTGGAAATGGCATAGGAATTCTGTTTGGAATGAAGTGTTTTATGAGGCAACTTTTATTCTTGTGTAAAAAAAAAAAGGGTTATGTTATTCTGTTAAGACATTATCTAATTCTACATTTTTGTCCATCCTTCTAGCAACACACTGTAAGAGCCATAAGCTACTATAAATGGTATGTCACTCCCTGAAATCAGTCACCAATAATTCACATCTTGATAAAACTGAAGGAATACTGTATCAGATGTTGTTTAAATTAGCCTTCAGAATAAGTCATTTTGAGATTGTCTACTGGACAGTGTTGCCACTGAATAAGAATCTCTGAACATTCTACATTTGGCATATCAAGAAAAGTCTCACATCGGCAGCCACTAAAGGAAAATAAAACAGCCATTAGAACCCATGCAGCATATTGCAAGTAATCCTGTTGAAGAGATTCATATCACTTCTTGCCAAGTATAATGTTGCAAAAATATTCATATAAAGTCTTCTTTTAGAGATTTAAAGGATATTATGAACTGCTGTCTTCCATGAGCAACAGAAAATATTTTGGTTCAGTGAACTACAGGTGTTGGGCTACTAGTCCATTACCAAGGGACAGGTCCTAAAGCGTGTGGTAATTCCGGTCTTTAGATCTGCAGAATTTGTACAGAAAGAAAATAACAGCCTGCAGACCCAGAACAAGGACAATCCCACCTATGAAACTCGCAGCATCAAACGTAGATTTGCGTGGAACAGGTACAGGAGCCACAGTAGTAGAACCTGTTAAACACCAAATCAGAAATTTTAAGTGCACAATGCTCACAACAGTCTTACAGATTTTAGTCTTGGATTCTTTGTATTAGGATTACTCAAAACACCAATAAGAAAACAAAAAATGATCAAAGTAAAGCCATGCCAGCATCTGCATTTAGATTAGTGGTACTGAAATTCTGATTAAATGCTGTCAGTGCAAGGCTAGAGCTATTTATACACAAACTGCTCTGGACCTCTATGCTGAGCAATACCCAGCTGGACTTTATTTGTACTTCTAAAAGCCAAAGCATTCCTCCTTTACACAGAATATATTATTGATATGCTCACATTCAAGACACATTTTCCAGTCACTGCTCCTTGCTCCAGTTTTGGGTTTTTTTGCTTAAATTTAAAATAAATTGTTATCTTCCAACTACTGTGCTTTACCCTAAGAGTTAGGCTTAAAAAAAACAGCTGAAGTCACAACAAATACAAGTCTTGAAGTTAACAGCCATCTGCTGATGCATAGTTTTAAAGAGCTTTACTTTGTGAGAGCTTTTCATGAAATGGCATATTTAGGACTGACTTGGAAATAAAATACTTCAGCTTATTCCCATCCCTGTAGCACAATTTCATTTAACAGAAACAAAACCAAAGCATCCCATTATTATGCTGCAAAAACAAACTACCACCTCCCAAAGACAGGGGAGTTAACAAGTGACTTCCAACCACACTATTAAAATCATCCAGCTGATCTCATTTGACGAACATGTTTCTGACTTTTTACATCTCACCAATTAGCTCTATTTCTCAGGCTATATGACCTTGCTACTTGCATACATGACCTTAACAAAATTAGACTTGCCATGAAGTTAGAAGTGACAACACCAGATACACCAATACTACTTTTATGTTGTCACTTGGGGAGTCTTTCAAGGTAACACTTTTAAAGCGACACTGACTTAAAGGTACTCTATGCTTTAATTATGGCAGTAGTATTAAGTTACCTGCAGTAGTGGGTGTTGTGGTAGCTGAAGTAATGGTAGTTGTTTTAGGCAGAGGAGCATGAGTAGTTGCATTGGTGACATTGGCTGTTTGAGAGAAGACAGTATGTACACACCATTAACTTCAACAGCAAAATTCACAAGCACTGAAGTTCCTACACAAATGATTCTTCCTGTTTTGCTTTAACAAGGATAAACTTTGCCCTCAGACTGTATCCCACACAATTTAGGTGGTGAGCTGCGTGGCATTAAGCCAAGTTTCTGCAATAAGGATTATTTTTGAACTTGCATACTATTGTTATCCAAGTATTTCAAGGTTCTCCACAGATCAGTGATTCTTTGTTCAGACAAAAGAACTTTTCTTTCAAGCACTCATATAAATGCTGATACTTGAACAAGAATCAAGAGATCTGCTTCAAGACAACCGAGAATCTGCATCAAGGCAAAGGACTTTATATACTTTTTTAGTGCAATTAATACTAACTGGTTGTAATGGCTGTTTAATTAATGTAATACCTCTAGACAGGAGATACACACTCTTTCTTCTCCTGTCCTCAAAACACTAACTGTGAATGCCATTGGTGGAATAAAACCACTCACCTAAAACAAAACTGTCTCCTAAGAACTTTCATTATCAAGCCACATAAGCTGGGTCTCTGACCTCTCCCTGCTTCCCTAAAGATTAGTATTACTAAAAATTATTCAGTATTTCATTATGTGCCTGCAACAAGTGTCAAAATTTGTGGGTTTACTCAAAGCTACTGTACTTTAGGCTGTTCTGAGCCTAATCAAGTACCAATTTGTTATCTTCCAGCTCCCTTGATCAGGAAGTTTTTAAAGATTAGATGATTTTTAGAGCTAGCAGAGAACTTTTTGAACAAAAACTCCCCAGGCTCCTAAGAATTCATGATTAGCAGAAATTACTAATTCAATTACGACTGAGCCAATTTTTAACAGAGAAAGTGCTTCTTGCCAACATAATTAGGAGTTTTCTAAAATCCACTTCTTCCAAACCTTGGACCCATTTATGCATTCTGCACATCAGATGTTTATTAGTCAAGCTACTACAGTGAACTGGAAGAAGCCCCTGTCTTTCATTTTACACCAGTTCCTAGTTTGCTGCCATTCTGAGCTCAGTGCTACTGTATTACCTATGGGAGTATGAGCTGTGGTGGTAGAACTGGCTGTGGTGCCATTGGAAGACGCTGTGGTGGTAGAACTGGCTGTGGTGCCATTGGAAGACGCTGTGGTGGCATTGGAAGATGCTGTGGTGGCATTGGAAGATGCTGTGGTGGCACTGGAAGACGCTGTGGTGGCACTGGTAGGTGTTACAGTGGCACTGGAAGAGGGCGTAGGAACTCTGGTAGAAGAAATTCTAGGAGCTATGAAAAATAAAGAGTTACGTTAGAGAGATTAATGATGGTATTTAACTAAAAAATGATGCAACAAAACAACATCAGCAGGCACAGGTATAGAAATTTCATACAGCACTGAGTTCTACTGTAGTTTTAGTTTGAAATTACAAAGTTTTTGAATCCATCATACTAACATCAAAAGTTGCATGAGTGAATACATGAAAAATCTTGTCACAGGCAGCCCACTCAAGCCAGTGTTCAACTGGCAACTCAAGATTCCTCAAAGCAAACCTGAGTGAGAAGAACTCTACTGTCCAAGCAGAAACTGTGCATGTTTTACACAAGCAAACACTAAGTATAGAGTACTACAGAGTTCCCAACCTCATTGCAACTGAGACTGAACCTATCATGTACATGATAGCTAACTGAGCTATCATGTTCAACTATAAATCAGAGCTAGTTAGACAACTGAATCAGAATGGAGGGAAAACCAATCAAGAATTTGAAAGTTTAGCTACATTTCCCGTTCTGAGAGTTGTTGTTGAATGTAGGTGCAGTCAGCTTCAGAAAAAAAACCCTCACAACCCGCAAGGACACAGAACTGTGAAGCCTCCTGCAGCTTACTGTGTTACCAGTTAATCACACATAGACAGCTTATCTAAACTGATACATCAGCAAGCCTCCTGCAGAAAAAGCATGATGTCCATAAGCCTTAAATGCTCAGGCTCATTCAAGTGTGGTTATTTACATCTTGAACATAACTCAGCATGGTGGGAAATCAGAGCTGACTGCATCTACAGAGACAGGTTGGATATATCAGAATCTACATTCTCTCGGCTCTCACTTGCATCTAGGTAGTTTAAGACCACCTAAAAGGCTGCCTGTGCTTTCCCATGTCAATCCCTTGAGGCAGTGTTGAGCCAAAACAATTGAGAGTTAATAAGGTATATAGATTTCCCTGACACCTACAAAGACCCCCTACTAAGGGTGACAATTTATTTCCCTGAATTTGCAGAAGTTAAACACAACAACCTGATAATGTCACCAAAAGTTTTAACGGGAACAGATTTTAGAAACACTTCTTCTTAGGTACAGAACAGGGCATTGCAACGGCATGCTCGCTTTTGAAAGCACTAAAAAATAGTTCTTTCAGCACTCCTGATTAAGAGGTGATTGTTACAATTTTAAAAACAGCACACAAGTGCAAGTCAAAGGGAATTATTTCTGACTGGCTGTCACCACCACAAGACAGCCCAAAGCAGCGTGGTAGCCTCAACTCTGTTGGTGGGAGCCAGCCTCTTTAGCAGAACTGTTGAATTCATCTAGACAAGGTTATTCAGAATTTTCATTTGCTGTTCTAGATCTTAAAACCAGAAAATCCTATTTTAAAGTCCATTTCTTATCAGCATTCAGAAAAACTAAAACTGGGGGGCTTTCACAAAAGTGAAATTCAAGATCTTATCTAAATTATTCATATCCTGCAAAACTGCTTTGCACAGGAAGCACAAAAGTCTGAAGTAGATATGCAACTGAGCACATTCCTAGCATGAAGGATTTATCTTAGGCAGTTCTACATCCCAGACCCTTTATTTCAGAACTGCATGAAGCCTTGTGCTAGTTAACAATTAAAACTGGATGGTTCATAAGCTCTTCCTATTTACTGCGTCTCAGATGACTTGGCAGGCGACTTTTTTGTTCAATATGCAGCTTATTGCCTTGAAGAGACTGACAAATTCCTTCGGATATGCTGTATCTGACATGAAACACCTATTTTAATCTAAGAAACCAAGGCAGTAGCCAGATGTGTGTACTAAAACATGCTAGGCTTTTTGAAACAGCAACAGTAAGCAGTTAACTGAATGCACAATGGAGCTGTGAATTTTAGTATCACGTATCATACCTTTAAACAGGAAGCAAAGAGCTTATTTGCATACTGGTACATGCTTATGTGAATTGTAGAAGGCATATCAACAAAAGGCCAACACAAAAAGGAGTTCTAAACACAACTGCTTCACATTAAACCAGGTGAAAATTGAGTATCTGAACACTTACACGAACACTTTGTTTCAGTCTTACATTCTTCATGCCCCGGAGATTTTTCACTGACACACATGCTTTTGTCTGTCAGAAAAGAAGAGACAAGGTATTTTACAGCAGATGAAGTCCAAGGTGCTTGAGACATTGTTCCTAAATAACAATAAGCTCATCATAGAACAAACTAAACACCATCTGCTAGCCAAGATAACATTAAAGCCACCTCAATATACAAGACTTCAGTATTATATTAATAATACAAGAAGTTTTAGTGTTTTCTTTCACTACAGTTACTCCCCCACTGAACACTTAGGCAATATTTAAAACACACAATTATGCACCATTTTGCTGTACCAGTATAGTTTGATGCTTTTTCTTCATAGCTGATAAAATCAAACAGTATTTCTACTATTTTGAGGCATTTTCCAAGTTAAATGTTTTGCATGTCTACGGTAGCATCATTAAAAAAAAAACCTCTTACTGTCTTAAAAAATTCTACATCCAAGCAAAACTTTGTTTCAGCTTTCCAAACTGGTCCTTGACCTTGAAATTGTTGAAGACATCAGTTTCTTACTCGCTGCCTGCATACCCTTCTCCCTTAAAAGAGTTACACAGATGTCTTGGGTTTTTGCAAGATGTGCCTGGCAGTCCAACACCACATGCAGAACTAGAAAAATGGCTTCTTGAAGGGCAAGTTGCATCCAAAATTGGTTTCAGTAATTCCTAAGCGTCTTAGCCTTCACATACAACCTTCCTTGGTCATCTAAAATCAAGTGCTACAAAAATCACTACTACAGTTAAGCCATTGTTTCTACCTCATGTAAGAAGTACTAATAATACACAGGAGGACTGCTTATGTAATCTTTGTATGATTTTGTCAACAGCAACTTCATCTCCTCCAGGACTCAAGACCAGAGGTCACCTAAACGTAGTTACATCCAATTCACCTACAATGGGAAAAACAAGGCTCTAACTGAGACCAGCTAATGCTTCTTTGGCTCTGTCATGCTCCCTTCAGTGGGGTGCAATTCTCAGTTTTATGAACACTGCTGTTAACTACTCTTACTGAATGAATTCTTCTCCCTTTTTGCACTTCAGTTCAGGAGTAGTGGTTGTGACCAGCAGGCCCATGACAAAACCTCAAAAAGGACTGAAACACAGAGCCGCGCCTGCATCTCAGAATCCACCTGCGACTCCCTAACAGCAAACACAAGTGACTCGTTTGTCCTAAAAACATTCTGAACCACCTGGAAAACATGAGCTTATCAACAGCACAGATTTAAATCAGAAGCCTTAAAAACCTGGGAATATTTTGAACATGTAAAGTATCTCAAGTTCTCAGATGAAGACAGATGAATGACAGAGAGGACTTGTGTTAACGCTTCACTGGGTTGTCACCAAAGTCAGTGTAGATGAAGCAGGTCTAGCTGAGTGTAAGGCTCTGCGTGGTGCTGAGGAACCCATTCAGCGCAGGTAGCTCGGTGAGCAGTGGAGCTGCAGGTTGAGCTCTGTGGGGTGGGAGAGGCGAAAGGCCAGGATCTGCAGACCCTTTACATAACAAAGGACACGGGGACCAGTGGCCCAGCCAGGAGACTGGACACAGAGACATGGCAGGGGCTGATGATCCCAGGCTTTCGCCCACAGACTGTGAGGGTATAAAAGTCCATGGATTCTTCTGTTGGGGGTCCTCCTCGGAGGCACCAGCTTGAGCTGTTTCTGTGTTACTGCACTGTGAATAAACTGTTTTATAGAACAAGACATCTGAGACTCTGCAATGGGAAACCTGGGGCTGAACTGGTAAGGAAACCTGGTCTGACTGGGTGTGAGAGGGTGTGAAGGGAGCGGGACCAGACACCTGTCAGGTCACTGGAGCCACCCACTGCAAAGGGGCCTCACTCCTGGCAGTGAAAGTCTCTGGTGATGTGAGCGTGATGCCAGAATCTCCTGAAGGGTCAGACAGGGAAGTTTCCTCAACAATGGCAGAGTAAGGATCTGCACTGCACAGTCCTCCTTACCATGACATTTGATCCACTGGCAGCCTTCTGAATTTGTCTTATTACCAATACAGGAATTGCAGTCAGTAAAGTTTCCACAGATGCCTAAAACAAACAAAAAAAAAAAAAACCCAAACAAACAAAAAAAGCATTGATTAGAACATTATCAAAAGAGCAACTTCACCCACAGAAACAAATCTTAGATCTGTACCCTCCCATCCCTATCCTCCTAGGGTAGGGCACAGTCCTGTTCACTGAACAAACTACAACTGAAAGCTACAACTTATGAATGCTTTTGACCAAAAATAAATATATTTCCCTCCAGATACTACTGATACTCTGAAACCAGACCCCATATATATACCATGATTTTGCCTCATGCAACCTCTAATTACAGTAAACTCAGATAACACAGCATACACTACTCTAGTGAAGATACCAAAGTCCACTAAATTAATTTTGCAGTTCACTGAAGCCTCAGATGTTTCCTTTTTTTCCTTTTGATTACATTTTTCTTTTAGGTAATGCAGCCAGCTATAAATAACCCAACTGTAGAAAGCAATCAAAGTATGGGAAATAAAGACAAGAACCTGGAGAAATTCATGTACTCATGCATAAAAAAGAGAGCAGAAAAAAAGGCCAATCTATTTGTATTTTGATCACGGCAGAAGCCAGCAATCTAACCAGTCCAACTGCTTTTCTACGTCAATCTCAGTCAAACACTGATACCTTAAAACCACACATCCTCTAACTGGATAAGTAAGATCTTCTCCCAGTCTACAGTTTTACCACATTAGTTTTAATTAAGACTTACTCATACAGCCATCATACTCGAAAAACCCACATACAGCCCACAATTCCTTCTGTTGCATGCTCTCTAGCACATTGCACATCATAGCCACCCACTCCAGGCACCTTGGGGTGACCTTTCACTTTTCTCCATGAAAGGAATGCTGCTATCCACAGATCATTGGCAGTCAGCGTGCTAATTTACCTCTCAAGTAACAACTACGAATACATTAACTAACTTCAGTATTCTGACTATCCAAATTAAGCGTGAATCTACCCGGCCTTTCTCTTGGTTATGGTGGGATCAGGTCAGAAAGGCTGGCACTATTTCCTTCCTTTCATATAAAAAAATGTGAAAAGACTTTTGTGGGTTTCTATCAGTGAGGTGTGCAAGAGCTGTCCTATTCCCTTCAGGAAGGCAGCACTCAAAGCACTTCAAGAGTTACATGACTGTTCCTGGAAAACAGATTTCAGGAGAAAAAAAAAATCAGGGGAAAAAAGAGTCAGTCAATTACTGTTGGTATACATCTGAGAAATGATCACAGCACACACAACGGCCTCTGACAAATGAATAACCTTCACTTTTGCAGATTCCCCACTGGTAAGTGGAAAATTTAGCACAGTACATTTGTTAAGAATGGAAGACACTCGGTAGAGCCAACTTATACCAGGTACACTAGGGCTTCCAATTTAGTTTCAGAACGAGCTTTCCCAGACTAACGTGGGGGAGGGTCAGATTTGGCCGAGTAAAGGATCAGGAGATGTTTTTATCAATGAGTTGTTAACTTCAGAATCTGTGGCAGGGTCTCAGACATTGTCTCAATGCTACCTGGAGCTGTGAAAGGCTCTCGTGGGGTCTTTTACATGGGCTAACAGGGCTCTCCCCATCAGCAGACGCCTGCTCTTCACTGAAAAAAAAAGAAGACTGATACCACGAACTCAGCTTTCCAGCCTGGGCAAGCTGACGTTTGCTCCCAAGATCAACCCGCTGTACAAGCTCTCGCACAGGCTACATTGGGATACTCCCCCTGCACTCGAGGGGGAAACCAGGAAACACTCGCGGGGTCTGTCCCGCTGGCCCAACAGTGCCCTCTCCCGTCGCAGCGGAGCGGCGTGTTGACCCCTGGCTGAGCAGTCCCGGAGCAGCTCCCGGCTCCCGCAGGGTGTCCCACACCGGCCTGCATCCCGCCGGCGGGGCAGGGCTGGAGACGAAACCCACAAGGGCTGGAGCAGCGGTGATCGGGCAGCGTCACCCTCGGCTGCACCCAGCGCCACTACGGAGCACGGCCAGGGAACACTGAAGCACTTCCAGACAACTTTCTGTTCCGTCTTTTTTTTGTTGTTGTCTCGGCGTTTTGGGGCTCGCGGCGCATTTCGCGGTTCTCGGCCCCGCAAACGCTTTGGCAAACAGCCCACAGGGCCCGAGCTGTGGGCAGCTGGGGGCAAACCCCCAGGACGAGTAGCGGGGCTCGCACCGGGATAAGGAACGCGCGGCAGCAGGGACAGAACGACACGGCTGAATCAAGGCATCCCCGTTCCCAGACCCGTTCCAAGGGTGCAAGAAGCAGCCGCGCACAATTCCCTGGCACCAGCTCCCCCCTCCAAGGGGGCACTGCAGGCCGTGCCCACACGGGATAACGGGTCCCAGACCGGCACAAGCGGGACAGCGGCCCAGAAGCTCCGCAGGCTGCGGCCGCGGCGACCAGGAAGCGGCAGCGGCGGCCAAGCGAGCGCCGGGGAAGCGCAGGGCGGGTCCCGGCGGCTCCGCGGCGCTCCCGGCCCNCGCGCTGTCGCCGCTCGGCGCTGCCATCTCGGCCAGCCCGCAGAGGCAGCACGCGAGGGAAATGACGGCGAGGGGGAACGTAAGTGTCCTAAGTGTCCGACCCATGGTGGCAATGCGGTGAAACAAGGGGACTGCGGCTCCCGCTCCTGCTCGGCGATTCCCTGCCTGCCTCCCTCCGCCCGCTCCGCTCCTGCTGCCGCCGCGCGCCGCCGCCCCGCCCCGGGCCGCGTCACGGGAGCGCCTTGAGCTGGCCCCGCCCCCGCCCGCAGCGGCGCGGTGGTTCCGCCCAGCTTCCTCCTCCCCCCCCATCCGGCGGGTAATGGAACGGTCCGCAGCACGGCGGGGCGGTGCTACTCCCCCACGTGACCCCACCGCTCCCCGAGGAGGGAGCTTTCCCCGCGCGCCACGCGCTGCTCGGGCGCTGCTACGTCATCACAGCGGTACCGCCCCCTCCCCGCTGGGTTCGCCCATTGGCTGAGGGCGAGGCGGGGGGCGGGCCCGGGGAGCGCGGGCTCTCGTTTCCCGCGGGCGGGCGGCACGCACGTGGTCGCTGCTGCTCGCTCGGAGCCACGCCGGGCGGGCTGTGTCGCTTGCGGGGGTCGCACTGGGCGGCGTGGAGGAAGACCCTCCCAGCTGGCCCACACCAGCTGCCCGGGGAGGGACGGCCGCCGGCCACGGCGGTTGCCCTCTTCCTGCTCCCCTACCCCATTTCTACCGTGACAAAACAGTGAATTGTACTTAATAGGAGTTTAGATTAATCGCGCATGAACCTCAGCAATCTGCGTGCAGCACTTGCAAAGCGTTGTCCAGCTGTGCTCCCGGGAGCACTAGTGCCATCGCAGGTGGAAGCTATTCACTGGGAGTTTGTGTAGGTCCAGGATGAAATGGCTGCAATAGCAGAAGGGAAGCACGGTACAGATTGCAACCCATATCTTTACAGCTGCTGTGTAGAGAGCACCTGGAGAAGGCTTCTTGGTCATTCCACCACTTCTTTTCGTGGACTTGGCAATGTTAGGTTTGCAAGTGGACTCAAAAGGCTTATCCAACCTAAGTGATTCTAAGAATCAGTGATTCTCCCCTGAGCACTGGGTAGAGTTCCTCCTATGCCTATCACATTTTCTCTGTCCTTTGTTTTTCCCTAAGGTAGCTTGAGTCTTTATAAATCATCATCAGTGGACTCTCTGCAAATAAAAGTTGTTTGTGTAAATCTGCCTCAGCATTTTGTGCAATGCAACACAGGTGAATGCTGGGAATCCAAGGCAAACATTCATGCTTGTATCCAAGGAGCGCTAAGCTAGAGCTATAGAGCAAATTTTATTATGGTCTGGGTCAAAGGACAAATGGAAGAGGTGAGTTATAATCAGGAGAATTCCCCCTTGGTTCTCTGAAATGTGAGCTGGACTTGGGCAGTAAAGAGGAAACTGCCAGATAAATCCCTAGGTTAATCTTCCGTTTTACTTTCTTTCCTGAAGGTGTTACATTGTCAAGAGACAGGAGAGCGATACAGATGCAGAAGCTTTAAGGCAAGCCACTTACCGTGATTATTGTGTGAGTTATGGAAGGGCCTGTAGGGCTGCTGGTAATACATAATTTGGGTACAGAGCTTTCTGACAAGGTTCTGTAGTGTCATAACTTGTGGTGCTTTCTGCTAGCAGGCAGGATGGCTAATGCTTTCCCTTCCTGCAAAGAAGTCTCAGAGTGAAAACATAAAAGAAAGGTCTGCAAAGAAAACAACAGAGAATCAATTTTGTGATACGAACTGGAACCTTGTAACATTAAAATGACCAAATATGTTCTGTTGCTTGTAAATGTCGGTAACATCAGAATTGAGTTCTGAAAAGTGATAAGGAAACTGAAGTTACGCACTGACTTTCGTTATCTTTCATTCTGCATTTTTACTGGCATTTTAGTGTAAAATAATTCAGTTATTTCTACAGTATGACAAAAGTTTCTGGCCTTCTAATAGGAAATACTTTTCACGTTCATTATTAAAATACTATATTTCTGATCTGCCTTTGAATAAACAGCATAAATTGAGGAGTAGCATAAATAAAAAGTGCAGTGTACCCAAAACTGCGGGGAGCATGGAATGAGGGAGTTTTCTATGAATTCCACTCATCCCTCCTGTCCATACCTGCAGAGATTTTTATGTCCTTCTGGGATAAGGGTCTTCTGTTTGGATCAGGGCTTGATTCACAGGGTCTCTTGTGGTTTCACTAGCCATGTGGTATTATTTGAACTAAGGTTTTCTTTTTTGCAGCTCTTGTGGATTATAATGTTAAATATATCTTTAGCAGTTATCAGTGTTTTATGAGGGATTGCAGTGGCAGTTCTGTTGATGTGCTGGACACATGAAGTATAATGGTTGCTGCAATCTGCATTTCATCAGGACAGCATACTAAAAATCTCTTCCTTTGAGAAAGAAATATGACAGTTAAATAAGATAAAAGACAAGACTCTAATCAATGTTTATGTATATGGAAAAAGTGGGAGAAAATGAAGTACATAATAAAATAGAACTAAGACTACCAGGAAGGGCAAGAACATCTCCACAAGCAAGTGAAAACATGTCTATCATTCTAGGGGCTGGTGGGAATCCAGGGAAATGATAAATGTGGTTTGTCTGTTTTTTCTTATAGTCAGCATCTTGGGACTTTGCTGTAGCATACAGTCAGCAGGATCATGGCAGACTGGGTTGTTGTTGTTGGATTTAAAACACCACATTCATCACTAGATTCAGTTCTCATTGCACTGTTATATACTTAGTGGTTAGTAAGGCATTTACCTCTGTTTTGAATCTATAAGGAATTCCAAGCACTGCATTACTGGAAAGTTATGTAAAATCCTTGACAAAATGGGTAAAACCTAAGAGTCTGCAGATGCCCATTTTAGGGAAGCACATTTGAAATGTAGCAAATGCCCAGGATTTGGGAGCAGATTGTGTTGTATCAACTGGTGCTTGGCAAGATGTGATAATGAGTGAAGAGATCCCACAGGAGCCTACAGCAGTTTGGGATGACAGCAGAAAATGAAAAACAAAATATAGTAGATAAACTGAAGGGAATATGTATTTGCTTCATTTTGTACACACTGGTTCTCATTTCCATATTGTCATTTCAAGTGCATGGAAAGAGAAGTGCATGTGAAGTGTAAATACGTGGTGGGTGTTTTAGCTGGGGAAATACAGCATCGGAGGAGGTTTTGGGGTGTTTATTACCATTACATAATGATGCATTGTTGTATCCTGGTGCCATTCACCAGAATGGTGAATTTTTCAGAAATAATGCATTGACTCCTGCGCCCAGAGTTTTGTAACCTTTGTTCATCCTTGCGTCGTGAGACAGGTATGGCAGTAAATCCCACTGTAGGGGTGTGTCCAGCCGGGGCTGGATACAGCCCCAAGGCACATCCCGGGTGGTGCATGCCGTGCCATACTACATCAGGGTGTGCATTTAAGGTGCCCGTGTGTCTATCCCCAGCAGGAATTCTGGGTGAGGACACTGGCACCTGTACTGTAGAAGCTGCTTGCCTGAGGCAGGCAGGGTGGAGCTGTGTTTGGTACACATGAATTCTGTGTTACAGACACTCATTCGGCCCCACCAGGTGGGGTGGAAAGGCTGCTTTTAACATAAGGAAAGAATAAAATAATATAGGGAGTGGTTAGTGATGATATAGTAATGTTAAAAATATTTTCCTAACTCTGTTAGAGATAGTGATATGGGCTGATGCTTTTAGCCTAAGGTAAGCCAGAGACATGTCTTGAGGAGAAGAACGGAAGGGAACAGGGAGAGGTAAGATGGAGTGGAAGTAATAAACCTTTCACCTGTGCAGCTGCAGCCAACCATAGAATCAGGTCAGGCTGGTTTCAGTGACCAAAGGAAAATAAGGCAAATGTTTGGAGGGGGTCCTTGCAGCGGTACATCCATTCACTGTATTTTTAAAGTGCGTTTTTTGGTTGGTGATGGTGTAATACAGTGGTGGGCTTTGGACACTGTCAGGGCAGGAGCATGTTCCCTAGGAGTTTAGCTGTGTCCTCAAGGCTGGCTGGCTGGCTGGCTGGCTGATAAAAATGCCTTGGTCAACCTGGGAGTTTTTCAAGTGAAAGAACTTCAAGAGTGTCTCCACAACTTTTTCTCAGTATATATGTTTTTTCTCAGGCTCTTGCATCTGGCCCCTGCCTGAGATGTAGCACCTGTGGGCTGCCTGTGCCTGGCCTTGGGTCCCACTGGCCTGGCATCTGCTCTTGCTGTGCCCTGATGGCCTGGACCAGTGCTTCTTCCCTCACAGCAACTGAGGTACACGCACAACTGAGCTCTGTTGATCTGGCCACCCATTACTGCCTCCTAACATCCTAGGCCTTATCAGAATTCCAGTATCAAGAACTTTTCTACGAACTTTGTAAAATGATTCCACTTACCCATTTTCTTTGTGCAACAGCTGTATTACATCATTCTGATCCATTTGATATGCTGCATAGTTGATATTATCAGTAAAGCTCTTTCAAAACCAGTCCCTCGGAGTACCTTTTTTTTTTGCCTCCCTGGAATTGGTGGCAAGAATTTTTTTGTCTGACTTACAGCTGGGGGTAAACAGTGAATTAGTGAAGGGTATCCCAAGCAATAAAGTATGTGAAGGACAATAGCAGACAGCTTAACCGTGAGAGTCCAGAAAGGAAAGTGTGACAGGTCTGTAGGAAGGTGAAATACGTTGTCAAAGGTCTGTCTGACACCATGAAAATAGACATATACTTCAGAGATCCCGGGGCTTCCCCAGATCCGTGTGGAGTACCTACACAGCTGGGGAGCCACACGAACAATTTCTGCTGGCTTTAGCAGTGCTCCTGGATCAGATTCAGAAACCTCTGACCTCAGATTAGGTAAACTACCTTGTAGATAACGACTTTGGCCTCCAAATTTTGTCTCATCAGTGCTTGAATAGGTAGGGGGAAGTGATCGGAGCCTACTGTCTGTGCTTTATTAACACAATGTCCTTGTGCTTTTAACACGTATGCCTGTGCAAAGAAAATTAGTGTGTAGTCTGAGGGCTTCTTTCATCACTTTTCATTTAAAGCAGTATCTAAGATAGTGTTTTGCTGGAGTAAGAAGCTCAGCAGAAAACTCCAATAAAGCAAAACTTGAAAGACACCAGTTTTTCTTACAGCGGTGACACATTACACAAACACAACACTGTGTAATCCGGTAAGATAATAGTTTTGTCAGAGTGCATGTTGCTGCCAGCTGTTCTTTATAGAAGGGAGTTTTTTTTATGTGGTTGCTGGGAAGGGAACTTCTCCCAACTCAGCAGCTGACAATGAGTCTTCATCTCCCCATTTGCAGACTGGCCCCGAATTTCTCGACTTTGTGGAGACCCTATGGTTTGCCTCTGGACTTGCATGTCCTCTGGATGCTTGTGCATGCTATTTCTCTGTTCTGGTACTCTGAGAAGCAGCACTGTATTCCTAGTGATTTGATCAGAGATGTAAGTTATAGTAGAAAATATGTCACAAAACATCATTTTAGATTAAGATGAATACTCCATTTCTGTTTCATTGTTCATAGCCTTGGACTCCAACTTGCAGGCACTGGGGAATCAGGCTTGAAAGATGAACTGTTGTTTCTTTTAGGTGACCTCTTGATACTGGATGAAAGATTTTACCGTATTTTTTTCTGGCACAGTGTCCTGTCATGACCAATGCAAATACAGTAATTATGGCTTGCCTGAAGAATTGTTATGCCTGAAATACAAAATATTTCCTGGTTGTACTCTCCTCTTCTCTTTATAACTTTTTCATGTGGTGTAACTTCAGCCAGTTGTCCCCTGCCCAGTTCCCATGTGTTGTTCTCCTAGATCCCGAGTGTACGACATCCAGCTGGATGTCCAGCCATCATCCTTGTCACCAGGTCTGTGACTTTTGGCACAGGATCAGCTTTCTGATACTTGATGTGATGAGGCATTTGCCTGCCCTCAGAGCCCCTGAACATTGCCCACTGCCAGAGCATGAGTTTCTGGGCTCTGACATCTGCTCAGATCAGGTCATTTGGACTCGAATCACATGCTGTGTTCTGCTTTGATCCCTTGTGGAACATTGGAGACACTGAGGTGGCAGCTACGGAGCAGACCTGCCATGGGTGACCAAACTGACAAAAAAAATCAATTAACTGGTCTTCTAACATTGTTCTCTATAGCCTACAGAACTAAAATTGCTTTCCTGACTTTAAACATCTGAATATAATTTAAAATCTTTGCAAGAAATGAGAGCCACTAACCTCTGTCTCAATACTGAGTATGCAAAACTGTATCTTTTCATAGCAATAGTCTCTGCTACTTACAAAAAGTAATTTGTCAGGAAATGTGGGGTTTTACGAAGAAAATATCACAGTCTATTTTAATGTTTGACCCAGAACTATGAAGTGAAAAAAAATTCTCTCTAGGCAGATTGATTTGAAATATTCCTACAGAAGATTTAATTCCTATATAGTAATCTGTGTATAGATTGCAGAATGCTTTAGAAAATGGAAGGATGAAATGTGTTACAGGCTTCTTAGCTAGCTGCAGATATACAAAGGTATTTTAGGTTAAATAATCTTTTTGGTTTGTTGCATAAGTAAAGAAAAACCTAAATTCCCTTGCTAAAATTAACACGGTCTCCATACTCAGAGCCTGTGGAGATCACTCTGGGTCTATGCCCTCTTCAGGCATTTACTGATTTGTTAAACTCATTCCCATTTAGCAAATAAACTTAAGATTGTTACTTTTCATGAAATCCATGGACTTAAGCTTGGACAAAATCAGGTCTCCCCAAATCCTTCCCTAATTCAGCCTTCCCCATCTTACCCTGGCACTGCTCTGGGAGATTTAGTGGCTCATGCGGTGAGCCCAGGAGCAAAGGTCACTGAGCACGGCACTCCTGGCAGCGCTGGGAACAGGGGTGGGAGAGCTGCACTTTGATGGTGTCCGGGTTGCCCTGGCACAGCAGGGCTGGTTTAGCCTTGTGTCTGCATCCAAGCTCCTCGAGTGAGTGCTCTTTCCTCTGAACCTCCAGTGCACTCGGTTATGGCCTCTCTTTCCAGCCTGCATTTTGATCTTACACTCACCTTCTCTTCTTTTAATGCTCACCTGCTGGAGCAATCCGTGTCCCAGCTCTGCACTGTGTGTCACAGAGATCTTGCATGTAGGAAATCACTGACACCAGCAGTCATCGTGGGTTATAAATTTACATCCACACATAACCTTACTTGTATTGCAGCAACTTTATAAACAATATTCTTCTCTGTTTCAGTGGCAGTAGTCACTTTTTTTTTAATTGAGACCATCTGTTATAAATAATTACTTAAATCTGCCTGCTCCAGCATTTCCTGGTTTTAGCCTAATGCAGCCCAACCTGATTTCAAGGACATTATTTTTAGTTTATAGTAGTCAGTGCAGGATCAAATGTTTGGCCTTCACTGAGGCCACAGTCCTACAAACGTATTTTTTCTTCATTTTTGTCTGGGATGTCATTTTACCGTATCAATGCTTGTAACTGTATAGTCATATTAACACTATTTCTCATAAATTGTAGGTTCACTGAGATACGTTCACAGGTCTTTTTCTCTTCTCCTGGAAAAATACTTCTTAACATCTTGTGAACATTTCTTTTTAAGCCAAAAAAAAAGTTTCCAAGCCATTCACATGTGCAAGATGCCATGTTTTTATTTTGGCTG
This sequence comes from Platysteira castanea, assembly GCA_013397175.1. Taxonomy (NCBI): domain Eukaryota; kingdom Metazoa; phylum Chordata; class Aves; order Passeriformes; genus Platysteira; species Platysteira castanea. The sequence continues at coordinate 455,139 of VYXC01008630.1, forward strand.
TAAGTGAAAGTCATCGTGGTCTGTAAAAAGCTGAGTGGGAAACAATGCTCTACCTTACAGCAGGCAGGAAAACCAGCTGGGAAACATGGATTGAAGGTCCCACAGTTAATTATCTTGCAGGCTACTGTAGGCCTTTTGTTATATGTAGGTACAATCTCCAGTGTTTGGAGGATCTCCACGCCCTTGATCACTTGCCTACAGGAGGGAGAAAGTGCGCATGGGATCCATCTCCATCCAAAGCCAAGCTCTGCAGCCTCTCTTTTATGTGGGGCCATTACAAACCCAGGCACCTGTTTCCTACTGACAGGTACATTCACTACACTCTTTAAAAAGTTCTTCTTCACAATGAATGCTGTCAGTTCTTGATTAAGTAGCATCTAGTTGGCATTTTAGGGGGGGTGAAATTACAATGGCTTTATGAAGCTACATTTATTTAAAGAAGGAAGTGTTGTTCCATGTGCCCCAGCTACAAATGGCCAGTACCTCTGAGATGAAGGAAGTCAGGAGACACACTCTGAGAAGTGTCAGTGCTAGAAGTGACTCCCTGTGAAAAATCCTTCATTTCATTTCTTCACAGCACTAATCTGAATCCTGGAAACAGACCAACATTTTGCGATCTCAATGATTTTCAGCCTGTCCTTCTCCCACGCTGTGGGAGGACAAGCTGTGCCTCCTGCAGGTGCAGGCGCAGTGATGGATGCCAGCAGAGCTCCATAAAGCTTTGGGCTGTATCCCATCCCATCCCAGCCCACCCCATCCCATCCAGCAGAGTGGTACCAAGCAAGGAGAACACTGCAGGCATCCCTTGTCCAAGCGGGGATATCAGAAAATCTGAATACAGCAAAGCATGGAAAGTACCTGGCTGTCCTTGTTGTACACTGTGGCTTCTTTTTGCTTCCTCAGGATTAAACTCCCACTCAGGTTTAGGAGGGCCTGGCTATAAGATAATGGATCCTACACATCTCAGATTGCACAGAGCCGGTGGCAAGGCAGCAACTTGAAGTGAATGTTGCTGGTTATAAATATATCCAGCTTTTGGTTTGTTCTATGTAGGTTTGAAAGCTATGTAGGTTTGCTTTTTTGCTACTGTTAAAGATGCTTTCTGCGTGGTGTGGTAACATGGAAACCACACTGTGAATTTTTCTCTCTGCGGTAATATTTACATATTTTGTTCTCTTCCATAAGGCAAACTGCTCAAAGCAATAATCTTGTTTATTACATTCCTGAAAATCTGAAAATTTTAACAGGCTAGTCCTATATGTTAACCTACTGAGAACAAACTTGTAGTATGCATTTGCTAAAATAATGTTTTCCAGCTTGTGAGGGCAGAGCAGAGCCTGGGCTTTTGTGAAACCCCTCCCTGTCTGTCAGGCCCACCCTCAGCTGACACTGAGCTCTGCAGCCATGAGTTTGTAACCTTTGGTCCTGGAGATGCCCGGCAGCTTCCTTAGTTTTGCCATAGGGTTTTCTAGCTTGAGCAACATATTTCTTGTCCGGGTGGGGAGCTGGCTGGAGCTGCAAGCTGTTCCTATGGCAACTCTTGTTGGTCATTCTGGGGATTCCTCTTCCTTTGTGATGGATGGAGAGAAGCTTTCATCCAGGTAAAGAGTTGGGGGATGAAGGGCAGCAGTTGTGTTGCTCCCTTTGCTGCTATTCACTGTACAAGTTCCTTTTACCAGCTCCCTCAAGCTCCCTTTCCTCCTTTTGCACTCTCCTTTTTCCTTTCCCTCAAAGGTTGCATTGAGTCTTATGCCAGCAAGTCTTGTTTAAATCCATTTCCTTTCTGGAAAAAGCTTCCTGCTACTGTCAAGTGCTTAAGCCAGTAAAGAAGCTAATGAAAAAATACCCATAAAAAAGCACTCTGGATCCCTGTTGTTGGTCTGTAATGGCTCTCACTAGAGTAGCTCAAGATTCTTATCGTGGCAGTTCCCCGTGGCTGCCTGTGATTATTCCCACTGTACAGATGAGGAAGGTAGGAGGCAGAGAGGATGCTTCAAGCAGAGGCTCTGTTCTGCTTCCCCTCATGTTGCTGCGGGTGGCAGAGTACAAGATTCCCGTGAGCACAGCCAGGGCTGTGAGGGCAGGACATGGCTGGCTGGGGTGGGATACCCAGCTGCTCCCAGCCCTTGGCAACTTGCACAGGAGGGCTAACAGGAGAACAGAGCTGAATAAATGGAAGGCAGATACTGAGTTAAGGAGGCCAGGGTGCTCCCAGAGTAGAAGGTTTTTTCCAGCGTGAGGAGAGAAGGCAGGTGATGGGAATGAGAGCTGTGAGGAGATGAAGAGGATCCTCCGTGCTGGCTGAGAAAGGACTTGGGAGAGAGAGAAGAAATGACTCTCAAGAGTGAGGACTGTGGAGAAGCAAGCGTTAGAAGCAAGCTTGGGTTTGGGGGATTCTGGCAAGGGCTTGACTCCTTTTCTGTGGAGAGGAGCCTGGCTATGGGGTGTGGAGCAGGAGCTCCGCTGATCCTGTCATATTCCATCACCACCTGGCCTGATCACACTGAGCAGTCAAGAGCCCCATCAAGCTCTCAAAAATCTTTAAAGAAAGTGAAGAAATATTAGATTTTATTTTTATCTGATTTTTTTTTTAGTCTTGTTAGCTTCTTTTTAGTCTTAGTTACCTTGTTTGAGAGCCCTTCTCAGAAACTGATTCATAAAAATGGTAGTTAAATTTTAACTGAACAGTTACTCCCCCACTGCTGCCTTGTGGTTTGCAAAATTACGTCACCAGACTAATTTTGGAGTGGGATGCTTTGTCCTTTGACACAATGCTCCAGTATGAGCGATTCTGTGTAATTGCCTCAGTCCTTTCGTCTCATTACAGTAAAATGAGGTTGTGTCCCATTAATTCCAGCAGGCACTGGTTGCAGTGCCCAGACACATGCCAAGCACGGAGCCTCCCAGAACATTACCGGCTGACAGAGGCATCTCTCACCCTTTTCAGACATCAAAGATACTTGTCCTCTGCCCTCAGTGTAAAGTAGTTTTGCAGGAAGTATTGGGAAAGCAATCTAAGCTTTAAAATAGAAAGGCATACCCAAAGGAGCATCTTTCTCAAGGGTGGAAAGGAACTTTTAATTAAAGAGGGGGAGAGCAAGAAGTAGTAATCTGCTCCTTTAATGCATCAACACGTGGAGTATGTGCAATATGGGTAACAAAACTCTTCCAGAGACACATTCAAGGTTGACCGATTCCAAATTAAATCCACCTTAAAATTACTGATGCAATTTTTGGTATATTGTCCCTTTCCCACATGACATGGCAGCTTCTTTCCTGAGTAGCGTAGGGAAAGCACAAGTTCAGCCTGGAGGAAGATGATGGAGCTGGAGTAAAACAGTGCATGCAGGCTGCCACAGCTCCCCTGTGTGCAGAGGTGCCTGTGTGCATGCAAACTTGTTTCTGCCTGATGTGTAAATCAAGTAAATCTCCGGGTCATAAAAAAAATGACAATTTCTACCCAAAAAGAAGGTGCAAAAGGTACAAGATGGGCACTAGCATAAATCCACTGGATAACATTGCTGAAAAAGAGGATTCACAAACTTTTAACTCCTTGGTGACACCCACCTTGCAAATAGTTTAACAGCCAGTCCTATTTTTTTCCAATACCAGCTTATGTTCTCTCAGAGATGTGTGTGCCCTGAGAGCCTGGGCTTGCTGCTGTTCCAGGAGCTCCAGCATCAAAGCGACTTTTGCCTTTTCCTGTCCACTCCAGAAAGCTCACAGCATTTAGTGCCTTAAATCCCATGCACCAGGCTTCCACCTCCAGCAGCTTTCCTGCTCACCAGTTCTACTACATTTTGCTCCATCCAACCTGGGACCTTGAGGTGAGAGCAGCTTCTCCTCACAGGCAGACTCTTCAGCATCTTGGGAAGGAAACTTTTCAGCTGCACTCAGCATTTCTGATCTCAGTGCTGGCTGCTGCCCAGCCTGCTCAAATGGTTTGCACCACTGCCAGTGGGAAAGCTTTTATATAAGGGAACATAAATAATTTTCAAAAGTGCTTTAACTGTCATAAAGCATCTTGATGGGTAACATATAATCTAAACAGAAAATCCCAAATGCCTATGTCAATTATATGGGTTGTTTTTCTTAAACATTAAAAGTTAGAATACTCTTTTTTGTTTACATTTTATTACTTTATACCAGTACGAGGGAACATTCTTTGTTAAACTTAGGTCATGTTTGTCATTTTTCAACTTTCAGGTTTTTATATGAGATTCAGAACTCCCACCCACAGGGCTGAGGCTGCTGGCAGCAATGCCCAAGCCTGAAAAGCTGCCTGAGGCCCAGGAAATCTAGAGTTAAAGCTGACTTACTTGTATTATTTTAAACGCATTTAAACAGGTGGTAGGTGTGCCTGGAGAAGTGTAGCATTCTGCACTTCTGCATTTCTAGGGTTCTGTCCACAAAGGGGAGTATTTGAGGTTTGAAGTAGGCAGTGGGTGACCACCAGCCCTCATTAGGCAAGGACAGGAGGCTGGTGGAGCTGAGTCTCAGGCAGGGGACATAAGAGGCGGGGGACAAGGTTACAGATCAAGAAGTGTTCTCACTAAAGCAGTCTGCTCTTGCTAATTGTCCTGGGTTACAGTGTATTCTATTACCATGCTCATGAGCTGTTGAAACCAGGTGTAGCAATGTTCCCTGCCTGCTCCCTCCGGACTATCTCCTGTTAATGGCCCATCAATGCCTTGCCTTATGACTCACCAGCCCATTGTGAGATGCTCCACCCAGGGGGAAGGACCCAAGCATTCCCACCTGGATATAGCCTGGGGTTTTGGGACAGCAGGAGAGCCTTTCCCACTGGATTCAGAGAGGGTAAAAGCTACACAACCACCACCGGACTTTCCGAGAAGGACCAGACCTTTTTTCCTACAAGATCACCCCTTCAAAGAGAACTGCAGCTATCACCTGACCGAGCTGCTACCGCCACCCTGCCTGGCAGGGTGTCAGGTCATACCCTGACTGTCAGGTTAAACCAGTGTTTTCTGTATTATTGCTTTGTTATATATATATATATATTAGTAAAAGAACTGTTATTCCTGTTTCTCATATCTGTGCCTGAAAGCCCCTCAATTTCAAAATTTATGATAATTTGGCAGGAAGGGGGTTGCATTTCCCATTCCAAGAGGGGCTCCTGCCTTCCTTTGGTAGACACCTGTCTTTTAAACCAAGACACTAATGCAAGAAGATTCTGACTGAAAACCAAACCTTTTTGCTTTAGGGAAATGAAAAGCAATTCCCAGGTTATTGTGTGAATAAGATCAGATCAACAACTTGGTTTTTGTGGAAATTCACCGTTTGCACAGTCAGATAGCTGGGGAGACATACTTTCAAAGGTAGGACCATAAACTGGCTCTCCTTCATCTCCCTTTCCAGTTATGGTATCTGCAGGGTTGATAAAAGTAATCATCAGAGACCACGGTTATCACAGGCACTTGTCACAGGGTTGTCAGTGAGTGGCTCAGCTGAGGTCAGAGACATGGGTTGCACATCAGCCTGGGGGAACAACTGCTTCCATCTCTGTTTCACTGCTGGAATTTTGACAGACCTTTGGGAAGAGCCCTCCTTCCATTCCAGGAGACAGTCTCTCTAGGAACTATTTCATGCAGTGTGTTTAATTGCTGTTGCTCTGAGAAGGGCCAGCATCTCCTGCTGGGAGAGCTTCTGCAGTGGCAGCGCCGAGCCAAGGAAGCAGTGCCCTGAAGAAAGACATCTGTCAGAGGTCTAGAAGAAAGAAGGATGAAAATGCAGCTGTGATTTTATGGTGAGTTAAGGCCACTAACTTGTCTAAGAAAGGAGAATTGATAAGAGTGAAATTCCTATTCAGGTGAATGAGTGAGGCACTAAGGAAACCCAATTATCTATTTTTTTTTTAATAATTCTGGTTTTGCTGCATTGTTTAGACATTGTCAGGTTATCATTAGTCCTCTACAACAGCAAGCTCATAATTTTAGATTGCTTTTATGGACTACATAGATTTCTGCATAGTTATTCATGAAAAGCAGGAGCTGCATCTTCATAGTATAAACCTGAAATGTATTTACACACTCCCATTTGGAGCAAGGCAAACACAGATAAGAAGTATGGCTAGGTAAGATGTGTGATAGACCAAAAGGGAGTAACAAAGGAACTGCCTTCTGATATGCCTTGCTATCTTGACTTCCCAGGGGATGTCAGGTGGGCAGGCTGTGTGACCCATTATTCGTGGTGCCTTTTTCCTTGGTGCCACACTCCAGGCACAGCACTGTAGTTCAGACAACTCACCAGCACGCTTGCAAGGGCTCTGGCACTTGTCTAAATGCCTTCGTAAATTAATCTCTTCATAAAACAAATAATATACTTCCCTATGGATATTTTTAGTTTTCTCATATTTCCAGTTAGTTTCCTAATTTCTTACCAGTCAACTTAATGGAAAAGAGTTTTAATGTTTTCAGTTAGTTTTCCTAAAGTCTTTTGAAAAGGTCCTGGATAGTCAAAAGATCAATTACCCAGACTTTTCCTACGTTTAGAAAATGACATGTGAAAAGAGAAAATGTTTTCTGATTTTATATATATATATATATATATATACATTTGTGTACACACACACACACATATATGTGAATTAAGAGATTAGCATTGCCCTGGAGTCCAGTTATGTTTCCATGGATGAAGACTGCTCTTCATGCGGACCACAACACCACCCCACCCCCTTGCCTTGTGCTGTAACTCGGTTTTACTCAGGAAACCCACCTGCCCCTTGGACCTACTTGTTTTTCACTAGGCATCACAGAGAGACTTTGCTCCTCTGGAGCACAGAGCCTGGAAATTCTCACAGGTTCTGGGACGTGCATCTGAAAAGAGCTGCAAAAGTGAGAGGAGGAGAACACATGTGAAATTTCTAGCTGAAGTCCACTGGCCAGATTCCTCACTTTTGCTTTTCTCCTCTGTAGTGTACCTCGAAGAGAAGCCTCCTCAATGGCCATCCCTATGTACACAAACACTGTTTAAAGCAAAAAAACAAACACAGTGAGGGAAAGGCCAGCTCTCTGTGTTGCACTCCCTCTCTAATGCAGGCCAGTGGGAATGGTCTCAGAAAATGTCTGCAGGATTGTCAAAGCAGAACAGCATCCTTACTGTTTCATTTAAATAAAAAAAAAATTGCTTCATTCTGGGCAGAAATAATTCTAAGATTGTGTTAAAGCAAACTACTAGGCCTGTAAACAGGGCCTGTTTCTTCATTATGCATTTATTTACATGTTTATTGCAGCTGGTACAATACAGGCAGGCGTAAATGAATCTGCAGGAATATTGGTCACCCTGTCAAAATGGACATTACTTGCTCTCCCAACCAGACTGGTATTTTGCACCTCACACCACCACAGCATTTCAGGGGGTCTTGGCTGGGAAAGGAGAGATTTGGCAGTTGGGCTTTTGGTACCGAGGAATACGGGTGCCCAAGAATTTTGGTACCCAAGGGCTCGTTTGGGATTTTGGAGTAGCACAGTAGCAGCATTGTCAGCACAGTTACACTTTTGTCTGAAGCAGTCAGTGCATGTCAGGCATCTGGGCTAGTGTTTGTCCCTCCCTGGCTGCCGAGAGCCACAGAGACTCTGCCATCCTTGGCAGGAGATGCTCCCCATCGGCTGCTCCAGCCTCAGCTCCAGCCCTGCCATCACAGGGCAGAAAAACAAGAAGAATGCCACAGCTGTCTGTGCTCACTTTTCTTCCTCCCCATGGTATCTACCCTTTCCTCAGACAACCTCTCCAGCTCCTTACAGACCTTGTGCTCATGTAAAGCAGTGCTACTTGCCTGGCTGTTTTCCAGGTATTTGCTGTAGAGATCCTCAGCAACTGCTTGATAAAATGCCTCAGGCCTAAAGTCTCAATAGTCCCACTCATGGTAAGGCCACTTGAGCAGCTCCTTCTCATCACCCAGCACTTGGCCATCAATGAAGCACATCATCAAGGAGGCGTATGCCCACACCTCAGCTCTCAGCTCCTGCATTTCAGGGGGACAGCAAAGCCTCCAGGGATTAATACATACTGAAGAAACAGTCATAATATCCACCACAGGTGAAGTGGCCTGTGGTATTTTTATGCCTTTTCTACTTCTAGAACTCAAATCCCACCAACTGGAATGGACCGGCCAGCAGCTTCTGGCAAGATGTGCCCTGAAGGTCTGGATCCTGCTGCTTGGGAAATTATCATGCCAAAAGTCATCTGGGTGTCATTTGGGAGGGATAGCTTGGACTGAACAGGAAAAGCATCTGGAGAGCTCCATCCTGCCTTGAGAGTCTGAGAACATTAAATATATTAGGGTGGAAAAGCTCATTTCCAAAATCTGTGGGTGGGACCTGCAATTGGGAGAGGCTGCAGCCCCAGGGAGAAGATACAAACAACCTGAGGATGCAAGAGTTACCTTCTTTTTTTCCTGTAAATAGTCATGCCATGCAAATTCTACTAAAGGCTGTATTACAGGATCTGCAAACTTGCTTGGAAACTTCAGCTTCAGAAACTATTTTCCAGGTAGGGAAAAAAAATGAGCTTACAAGCAGTTTAATACCTTCCCACACCCTGTCCTATCACAGCTTGTATTTCCCTCACAAACTACAACCTAATGCATTTTCTAATCCAGTTACTGCCCTGTACACCTCATGCCTCTGGCATAACTCCTGACACTTGCATGAGTGCATGCAAAGGGCTCTAAACCCCTGTTTGCAGAGACAGTGGGTGTCTGTTTTTTCTCTGAAGGGCTGCTTCACAAATATTATTGATTTATACTGGTACTCCCCTCACTCCTCCCTGCCATGTGAGAGAGGTGTAAGCGGGGAGGTATTCCAATATGTTCCTGAGCATCACCAACTGCACTTTTTCCTGTCCTGGAGGCTGGGTGCAGGGCCTTGGGGCAAGCAAGTGCTTGGTGAAGGTTGCAAGGTGAACGTTTCCAGTCCCTGTTGCTTGTACCATTGTCTCAGAAGTGAGCTGCTATTTAGATACGGGACATTCCTGCCCATCAGCTTAGCCTCACCTCCACATGGGCTGTGGCACACAAGCGTCACAAGCTGTGGCCTAAAGCCCACTGGGCCGGCCTTAAAGCAAAGACGTGACTCTTCTCATCTCATGGTCCCTGTTTCTATTGTTGGGATGGCGGCTGCATTAAAAGGAAAAAAGCCAAGAGGCACACACCCCTGCAGCTATTGGCTTGCCCTTAGGGCTGCTGATAGGTGGCAGAGCTTTGTCAACTGTAAATAATGCTGGGGAATGAGCCTGGCAGACAAACCTCTACAGGCCTGGAGGGCAGAAAGGTCAGCATTGTGCACCCTGAGGTGGGCTGCGTGTTGCACCTCTGCCACATAGCTGAGCTTCCAGGGAAAGCCTGCCAAACCCCATGAGGTTTGCAGCTTCTTGCTTTCTCATTTGCACTGCCAGAACTGCATTAAGGGATTTGCTGTAAGATCCTGAGCTCTGTGTGTGTGACATCTCGTACGCCACTGCACAATGTAGCATTTCTTGGACGTGTAGGAACAAGGAGGTGAGGATGATGCAGTGCAGACCCCTGCCCTGAGCAACACCAAGCCAAAAGTCCACAAAGCCTCAGTGCTGGTGCCTGCACCTGGCAGCACCAAAGAACAGCAGAAACAAGAAATTTGGAATATTTTCTTCCCAAGAGCTGATGCCAGGTGCAGGCATTTCTCTGCTTATTTGCTTCAAGCCCACACACCCCCTGCTCCTTCCAAACTAGTGCTGGGGCTGAAGCCCAGGGACTACCGCAGCCATAAACTTGGCCACATGGAAAACCAGGTGCTGGAGCAGCCCCAGCACCATCGCTGCCACAGGCACCCACCGCAGGCCCATGGCAGTCTGGCCACCACGAGTTTGAGTCTGTCAACAGGGCCCAGCTGCACTGCAACACCAGACACCAGCCCACACCCCACCCTGCATTTCTAAACACTTCCCAAGCCTAATGGAAGCAGTTTTCAATGCTGTTGGAGGTTAGAAAAGGCTCCAATTTCCATTTTCCCCTGGAGGAAAGAACACTGGGTTACACAGAAAGTATGTGGCAGAGCAGAGGACTGAAGCCACCTCTTTCCAGAGCTCTTGCTGGATGCTGTCAGTAGCACTTAAAGAGTGAAGAACCTCTTGCTAGTAGCAAATGCCCAGCAAAAAGTGGTAAGTAAAAGCAAACATGAGAGAACTGCTTCCTCACTACACTCCCAGCCCTCAGTGAGCCTCTGATCAAGGATTTCCTGGTATCTCTGTGTTTAATTCCCCCTGGCAGCTCTTTTTCATTTGAATTTCTTTGCTTTTCAGGCAAATGTGAAAGTCTGGCATCCACAAACTTCTGTGGCAATGAGATTTACAGCTTAATTACACCCTGTGTAAAGTGTGTGTCTCCTTTTGACGCAAAAACTCCTACCCACAGCTGTATTTGCTGGGCACTGCTGAGACATCATTCCCGCCAGCAGCGCGTGGACAGAGCAGTTCCAGAGGGGTCGCGGCTCCCACAGCAAAGCTTTGTGCCACCGCGGCAGCTTTGCTCTTTCCGCTCATGCAGCACGTGCAAAAGCTGCTTTGTGGGACAGCTGTAGGTTCAGCTCAGGCTTCTGTCAGCACGGCTGGGTCAGGTCATCTGAGCACAGTGAACTTTCATCTCTGAGCACAGTGAACTTTAGGAGCCACTGGTGTTAGAAGCGACAAAACTGAATTTGTGTGTTGTGTAAAAAAAAATTGTGTAGCTTTTCATGACGTCACGGAACAACAGAACAATTGTCACATCCCCAGGAAAAATACGTCTTTCGTGTGTCAAAATCCTATTGCAGGTGAAACAGTTGAGATTTTCATGTAGAAAAAGCCCATGTTAAATTTTAAAAAATCTAAACCGGTTGATTTCTTGTCTTAATAACAACGTGATTTTTTTTTTCTCCAACTGTATATCCCACTGGCTTTATAAAGTGATACATTTTTGCATAACCAGAGAGTCAGAACCAAAAGGCCTCCTAGCTAAATGTTGCTAAATTACACATGTCTATAAAAAACCCAAACTGAGCAAGAAATCACGGGTTGCAGATGGACCTCCTCCAGGTAGCCCTGAAGTCTCTCTGCTCTGGCTCAGTGGTAGTTTCCTACAGTGATTCATTAGGGCAATGCTTTTTTAAGAGTTTTGTTGGGATTTACAGCAGTGCTGGTTTTGAAGTGCTCCATCCTCGCAATATCAGGGACTGTGAAGACAATCAGATTCTCATCTACCACAGCTGCTCCCTTGCCTGAAAGATCTGTGCACAAGGTGTTATCATTTCATGTGATGATGTCCTCCTGCTGAAAAAACACAGAAAAATAAGGCAGACAAAACAGTTTGGACAAGGAGACATGTTAAAATGGTAAGACAAGGCAGTTTTAATTCACAGCCAGGTCCTGGGTGGCAGCAGGTGAGCTGAGGTGTGACAGTAGGTAACTGCAAGCAGCACGTGCAAATGCAGGGATGTTTTGTGGGCTGTGACTGAGTGATGCAAAGGAAAGCCCTTTCCTTCCTCCTCCCAAAGGTCGGCAGCACGGCTGCTGGAGCCTCTGTAGGCTGTAAGCTAAGCAGAATCTAATTTTGGTAGCCAGGCCGTATGGCTTCTGCTATAGCCAAAAAAAATCTCATGTAAAGTCCAGAGGAGAAGCAGTGTACCCAGAGTCAAATATAAAATCAGCTTCAGGAAATACTGTCTTGGCTATCTATTTTTCCCTACATCCATATTTTTAGCTTGATACAGATTAATACAACTGAAGTTTATTGGGCTTTCTGAAACATCTCTTCTCCTTTTTGCACCACAACATTTAAGGATTAAACCCAGAGCAATCCACTACACATAATTTTAAAAAAATCCTGAGATTGATGTCTGCATTTTGTAAATGTGCTTAAATTTACGCACAAGAAATTCTGTTCTTGGAATTTAATTCTGCACATACATAGGACTGGCTCCCATTAATCTTTTTTCTTTGAAAAAAAATGGCTTCCTTTTTTTTCTTTTTTTTTTTCTTTTTTTTTCTGATAATTTCTAGGCATTCTTACTGTCATTGTGGCCAAGAAAGGGAATTAACTATAAACATACTGGTAATAGTCAACTGATAGTGAAAGTCAAAAAGAAAAGCAATGATTAGCCTAACAAGCATAACTTGTTTGCTCAACAGGACTGTTTTCTGAAAAATTATGGTGGATGTTTTATTATAAAAGGAGCATGCCAGGAACACCAGTTACTTGTTGTCTCAATCTACTCTGGTTTTTATTTCTCTACTTCTTTTCTCATCACCTGGTAATTCAGGTACATTAAATTCTACTCAACAGGTTGCCAATTATGAAAATGATATATATTAAAATCCTGAACTGGGTGACTAATATTGATTTCAGATTCTATTACCTGTTTATGACAACACAGTGTTGTTCTGCAAGCCTGTTTGTAGTACTCAGATGAGGATAAATATTTGGAGGTGACAAGAGTTCGATATGAATTAGCCGGTGCTGTTCTCCTTGCCAGCCATGGCAGATGTGCTGTGCTGCATTCAGTTTGGGGAGGAAAACAATTACCATGAAGGAAAGTATGGAAAGCACACGAGGTTGTGCAGCACCTTTAAACAATGATACTGAAAGCCTTTCAAAGGTCGGGCAGCAATGCTCTTGGCAACTTGAAGTCCTTTAATGTGTGCACACGTACCCTGACACAAGACACAGGAGTTTTGCTTCTTTGTGATTCTCAGAGGTTTTTCTTGCTCCAAACCTCTCCACCTGGTGCAGCTGCAGCTGTTTCAGTTCCTTTCAGTCCAAAATAGCATCTGAAAAGGACTGAGAAACAGAAGAGAAAGCAGACAAAACCAATTAAAAAAAATTATACATACACATACACACACACACACACTTACACATATATACACATATATATTTGAGAGAGACCCCCGCATGAGGGTACTAAAGGAGAGCTGCTAGGGGTCACCCAGAGACGTCTTGGTGAAGGGCAAGTAAAATCACAGAACCACAGGATGGGTCGGGCTGGAAGCGACCACAGGGGCTCATCTGGTCCAACCTTCCTGCTCACGCAGGGTCATCCAAGAGCATGTGGCACAGGATTGTGTCCAGACAGTTCTTGAATATCTCCAGTGAGGGAGAGTCCACAACTTCTCTGGGCATTGTGTTCCAGCACACCCAGTCACTCACACAGGAAAGAAGTTCTTCCTCATGTCAGAAAAATTTGCAGGACAGGGTAGAAATTTTGCTAACTAAAGCAAAACTCTGCTTCCTGCTATTCCAAACATACTTTCAATTAGGTAGGATTAAAATATTAGCCAGAAATGAGCAGTAAGCATACTACAGTGAGATGTTGAGAATATGCCTGGATGGGCTTTTCCATTTGGAAGAATTGCTTGGGACAGATATGATCAGTAGTCCCTCTGTTGTAGAAAACCATTTATTGTTCACGATGTTTTACAGAGAATCTGAAAAGGGATAGAACACGCAGAACTGTTGTAGCTCATGGGACTGCAACTCTGCAAGAAGCAGACTCTTTAGTTAGTCTCTAACAAATAGATAAAAGAGGTCCTGGAATCATAGCTTTGGAGAGTACGGCATTACCTCTTCCTTCTCTGCTCTTGGTGAGAACTTGCAGTGCTGAAGGACTGGAAAAAAGGCCTGCACAGATGGACTTTTGACCATGTGAAGATAAGTGTACCCTGGAAGCACCCTTGGCTGCTCCCGCATGCCAGGGCGTGCCTGCTGTGCAAACTGGCCTCCTCCCAGCCACTCCCAGCTCAGACTCAGCTTCTCCTGGATAAGGACACTTACACAGGATACTGGCAGGGACACAGTCTGCTGCGGAGTTGGAAGACATGGGGAGACAGGAAACATACCAGGCTGCTGTGCTCACACAAGCACTGGGTTGGCGATTAGGAATGAATCCCATACCAGCTTTCAGTTAAGGTGAGGTTGGAAAAGACTGAAAAAACCCACATCCAAGCACACCAGAACAGGTATTAGCAAACACCAACCATGACCTTCATCACCATGACTAACCAGCTACAATAGCAAAACAAGTCTTTCACAGAGAAATGCAAGCAATACTCCTTCCTCAACAACTGGCAAGATCAATGCCAGGCTCAATATCCTTCACTTTAACCTGTGAATAGGCATTCAGTTGGAAATAGTTTGTGATGAGGTAGTCATCTCCTTTCCATCTTAGATGCTGAGGCAATTGCTGTAGTACCCCAGTAGTGTTTTTTTTACTTTCCCTGAGCAGGAGAGAGCATGATCCAAATATTAAAAAAACCCTTGAAAAGTTACAGCTGTTGGGATGAATATTTTCATACTGGCAGGATAATTTGCTTTCACAGCCCATATGAAATAAATACTCTGATATTCACCTTTCAAAACCTAAGATGCTGGACTGGAAGGCCAAGCAGGGGAAATAGACAACAGGCAAATACAGGCTTCAGAATGTGTTTGCTCTACCTCTCGGGGATTCGTTTCAACTTGCACCTGGAGAACCAACCAAAATTTTCAGAAAAAGCCAAAATCTGATAAACTTGCATTTGGGAAAAAAAAAAAAAGTTAAATCCTATTAGAGTTCAACTGCACTGGGTAACTTACAAATGGAGCAGAGGTGTAGTGGGTTTACAAACTAAACCACTACAAGAGGAAACACACAACGGTGTTAAATGCTCACAAAACCGGATCTTTCTGTAGTCCTCTTACTGGCCTGCATTTATGTCTAAAACCTTAATCTCATTTGAACATAGTAAGCAGTGAGACGGATTTGCTAGGATTAGTCTATGTGAGAAAAAGAGAAGTTAAGGTGTTTACTGGCTAAGGAGTAAAGATATTTAGAGAGCTGTTCTGAAATGCAGTTTCTGAGGGATGCATTTTTTTCCTTAATAGTTCTTAGTGGCAGCTGAACTGAAAAACAAAGCTGAAGGGTTTCCTTTCAACTTCAAAGCAATCCTAGACTTCAGCTGTAGCCTTAAAAATGCACACACAGAAAAAGGATTCATTTTCACCTTTTAGCAGAAATGCATTCACTAGAAAGGAAGCAAATGGTGTCCAAAAAGCAACATTTGTGATATGAGAAGCCACGCCAGCTTCTTGAGTGCAAGCTACAATATGTGCTGACAGCTTAAGCAACGCGGGGTGCAGGATTAGTCATTGCCGTGCTATTCACAGCAGCTCATTTCTTCACTGGCAGTTTGCAGAAAAGCATAACAGAATTCCAAACACAAAACTTCAGACTTTTTAGTTATAAGAAAGCACTGAGAAATCACTATGTGATAGTGTCTTGTGTGAAACTGCAGCATGGAACTGAATCCTGCAAGGGTAACTGCATAATGAACAAATCAAAGTTCAAAAAAGAAGGAAAGTATTGAACAGTTACTTTACTGATAGCCTCAGAATTTAGCTTGTAACGCATTTTTAAGCTTTTCAGGATTCATAAATATATGGCAGAGAATGAATTCCGTGCAAGTTCCTGTAAACTTATGACCAGTGCAGTCTGGCTGCACTGCAGTGTTTTAGATAAAAGCAGAAGCTTTAGGATGAAACTGCCAGAATATTTACTGTAAGCTTATACAATTACTCAGCAAGATTGTCGTAAGTGTTGTAACAGGCTTTACTGTATTTATTTATCTGCTCTTACAGCACCGAGACTTCAAGCTTCTTAGGCAGAACTGAAGAATATGCTGGTTCACTTTCGTGGCAGAAAGTATGCAAATGTTATTTCTCCATTCTGAGAGGAAAGGTGAAAAGCCTGAACAGCTTTGCTGTGGGATGGCTTGCTGCTTTTTGGTTTTAGTATTTTTTTGCATTGATTTATTCCCACTGTCTACCCTTATCACAATGATTTATATAAAAGTGATCCAGTACTTTGAAGACATGGAGATACTTAGCCAAACTTCTGCAGCATGCAGTCAGGAGGAAACCAAGTAGTCTGGACTTGGAATAAGGGATATTATAAAAAATGTGAATAATTCTGCTTTTAAATTCACCATACTTTTTAGATTTTTCATTTGTTATAACATAAAACATCAATGTAAATCACAAGTATGACATTTTAAAGCTGAAGAGACAACTGAGCAAGTTCTTTTAAGTAACAGTGTCATTTTATCTGGGTTTTAACATACCAGTCCAACCATGCAAGGTGTTACCAGTAATCAAACCTGAAAACACAAAGCATGTATTTTGGCAAGGCATTTTATTATGATGTCAAATCTTTTTTGTTAGCAGTCACTGAAAACAATCTGTACACATCTAATTTAGTCAACAAAAACAGTTGTACAACTTTTAAGCAATGTGCCCCATTTACGTAACTCATTATACCCTGAAGTGATGCTTTTCATTGTTTAAATCCTCACATAAACAATTACCAGTCTTAACATATATTAAAGTAAGATTATGTTCTTCTCTCAAAAGTACAAAAAATAACACTTTAAATATACAGTGGCTCCTAAGCTTAGACAGAATCCTGTCAGGAAGAGAGTTTTGCACTTCAATAGACAGTGCCTTCAACAACAAGAGCTCTTCAAAGTGCTTGGCAGAGTGTGTGAACACTATCCCCACTTACTAGATGATGAAATAAGGCACAGAGGTCAACTACCTTGCCCACAGTCACACAGAGAGTGAGTGGTAGAACTAACAGAGCAGAATTTGGGGGTTTCAGTTCTCCAGTGTAACCATCACATCTCATTGCCACTATTCAAGTGCAATTGCTTAAACATTTCTGAGGAGCAAAATTTGTACAGCACACAGTAAACAGAAGGGAAGATTCAGGGCAGTGAAAGGCTGCAACAGCTTCAACCCAAACCAAACGAATTTGGTGGTCAGTAACTCATAATGCACTTCAGGGAATGATTACATAGAGAATTATTCATTAACCTGCAGAGAGAAAGCTCATTAAACATAAGACATACGGTGTTAGCTTTGCAAAAAGTACTGGTTGTCTTAAGCTTGACAGTAGCTCAGGTATAATGTTAAGTTTGTCACAGAAGCGGTACTTCCTGTACAGAAGATGTCCTAAACTTGGTTCTCCTACCAGCAAGGTGAACTTCTCTGGAGAATCACACAGAAATACAAATATGGACTAAGTATCTCCTCAGTAGGCAGAGATGTGTATGAGGCACAAACACCCACATTAATGGCTTGTGAGGTACGGACTAAGTGGTAAAGAAATACCAATCTGGAAAAATAAAATAGTCTAAAATAAATATGGTTAAGAAAACTGAGTCACTCATCTAAAATCACCAAGAAATGCATCTTTGGATAGCTTATGTTGCAAAAAAGAAATGTGATACATGTAATCCCTGCGTGGATGAGAAGCACTCTCTGGCCTAGCCCTCTGCTGACAAGCATTTCAGAACACCTGTCCTTGCATAGGATGCTCATGAGATGACTCATTTACGGACAGAGGCTGCTGACGGGATTCAGAACAGTCAGAACTTTGATTCTGTTCTTCACTGACTTGATGTGAAGGAACCGTATCTTGGCTAGAGTGAGACTGCTGACTCGATTCCTGAGCCAGCTGCACGTGCTGAGCTGGATGTGAAGACCCCGCTAAGTGGATTTGTTCATTTTGTCCTTGATGAGCATGGAGATGTTCTAGTGCTTCCTTGGAAAGAGTGATGACATGCATTTGCTCAGGCTGGGCAGCCTCTATTTGGTTTGCAATCATATTGATACTTTGGATTTGTTCTGCCTGCTCCTGCTGAGCTGAAAGCAACAAGTTTTGCAGCTGCTGTGGTGGCTGCGCGAGCAGCGCGAGGTTCGCAGCCTGCTCTGTCATCATGCTGGGGGCATTTTCTGCAGTCACAATACTGATGCCTTGATTGTGGCTAGGCATGAAGTTGATGTTGTGAACTGTATCCGTAACCAGCAGCTGAATTTCCTGCCCTCCGGAGGTGGCAAGTTGGTACTGCTGCAGCTGGAGAACGTTTCTCATTTCTTCCGGATGAGCATTGGTGCTCGGGGCAGCGCTGGCTTCCTGAAACTGCTTTTCCTTGCTGTGAATTTTCAAATGGGACTTCAGGTTGTCCAGACGAGCAAACTGCAAACTACATTCTGGACAGGAGAAAGGCTTTTTGCCTGTGTGTAAGATACAGTGTCTCCTCTTAGCACTGGAATCAGAGAAGGATTTTCCACATATACCACAAGAATATGGCTTTTCTCCTCTGCAAAAGGAAAGAATTTGATCTCATTAAAATATTCACTTTGACAATGCTGCTTCCTGAAACTTATTCCGTAATAAAATACTGAAATGATTACTTTGTTTTTCTAAATTTAAGTACTTAAAAGGGAGTGCCATTAAAAACATCCTTTATTTGACCTCCTGATTATTTTTATTTGACTTCACAAACTGTACAATTAGTATATACTCCAGAGCTACAGAGATAACTGCCTTCCTCTCATAAAACCAGAGGTACAAGCTCTGTGCTGCTAGGCCTTGACAAGAATGCAACTACTTTGCACAATTCTAAGCACTGACCATTTTAAGAACATTCATTAACAGCGTGGGCTTTAAAACAAAAAGAAGTGTCCAAATCCTAACTTGCTGTCTGTATCAAAAGGACAAGAAATGTTACTGGAAATGTTTTCTTAGACAACAGTTTTCCAGTGATTTAAAATCTAACGTCTTTATGCAATGCATTACACTGACAGGGGTAAAAGACAACTAATGCTATCAAAGAGACAGGATAGCTCACAGAGTGACAGTGCTCCGATAACCTTGCTACACTATAGCTACTGTTCTGCTCTCAAACAAAACTTACAGTTAAATTTTCACAAAAATAATATAGCAGTAAGTACATTGTCAGTGAACAGACACAAAACACCAAAGAAGACTCTGACAATATCTTGGCACATGAGTATTCAGCACTTCAGTACTGTCCACTACTAATTTTTTCCTTACATAAACAAAAATGTTAAGTTTTTAACAATCAATCAAACTGCAAACAAGTCCCGACTGTTCTATAATTGAACAAGCACTACATACATGTAATAAAATTAGAAGTTACATCTTTAAAGAATGTAAAGAAAATAAGACATACTCTACCTGTGAATTCTAATGTGAGTCTGAAGTGAACTTTTAGCTGTAAATGATTTGCCACAAATCTCACAAGTGAAGGGCTTCTCACCTATCAAAAAGAAATGTGACTTTACTTTTTAAATAGCACTTTTCATCAATACATTAAAAACATTTTGTATTTTACCATACACAGTATCAAGTGTGCACTGTTGGCTCCTCACAGTTCTGCCATGGGTCAGCACAGATATCCAAAACTGAATGAACTCACTAGTCAAAATGAGGGTATAACATTTTAAATGTACACCTCTAGCATTTCTCCCCTTTGAAGATGAAGAGTTAGGTGATCCAAGCCCCCAAAGCAACAAAAAGCTGTACCTATGGCACAGATGTGGGTGTTCCACATGGAACAGAAAAGCTTTGAAAAAGGCTGTCCCTGAACCCTGGCATTAATGCCAGGTTCATGTGCAGCACCATGCAGATGAGTAAGCCCAAACTTCCAAAGCTGGAAAATGAATCCATTGTCTTAACAACTTGCTTGGCTTTCTATAAGGCTCCATCACACTAGGCCTATCATATTCTGGGAACACCAGTTAGAAAAAAATTATCGTGAGTTAAGTAAAATGTGAGTTTGTTTGGGGATTTTTTGTTTACTTTTAAGGGGTTTTTTTCAGCGCATTTGGAATTCTGATGTCTAATTAAGTAAAAGCAGAGAGGCCAAATTAAATTATAAGAAGGTTCACAAGAAACAGATACTACCCAACCAAAGCAAATCCTAATTCACACCATAACAAATCCTTGTTGCATTGAAGTTCTTTAAGACACCAGACACGAGAACCCAGATCACCACTGTGGTAATTCACACCATCAAAGCACACCAAACCCAGGGATTGGGCAGCAGCCAGTTTCCAAGGAAGCTTCACATTTAGCATAGAACTGCAATGCTTACCAGCCTTCATGTGGCTTTGGAGGGCATGGATAAAGGATGAGAGAACAAGAAACATTTGTCAGAAGGGACCTCGGGTCATCCAGTCCCAGCCTGCTACTGAAAACAGGAGTAACCTCCCAAGTAGACTCTATTATTATGACACAGTGTTACCAAACTGCTGCCGCTGCCAAAGGAGAACAGTTGGATCAATGTTAACACCTGTCCCCCAAATGCCTTGGAATTTTACTTTGCTTTTGAGATGGGACAGATCAATTATTATTTCTACATAATTAATACTGGTATCTTGCCTGTCTTTTCTAGGAGCAAAATATATTGCAAGCCAGTTTCTGCTAAAATTCAGCTTAGCTCATATATTTTTGCAACTTACTTTGCTAGTAAGCTTCCTTTTCTCATTTCCCACACCAAACTCATTTCCCACTACATTTAGAGAGCTGTGTCAGCTTCAGACACAAAACTCTTGTGTGTGTCAACACTGTGTTCTCCTCAATACAAAATCGTGTAAGTTTTACAAGCTAACACTACTCTGGATAATCAAAAACTCCCAGAAGCACAAGTTTTGACCTCAGCATATCCCAGAAAATTTAAAGCTGTATTATTTTCACTGAGGAAAGAGGAGGAAATGAACAATATAAAGTATACTCAAGACTGAGTTATGTATTACAACTGCAAGCAACATGCTTAAGAATAATTCAATTTTGTGAGGAAACAATTGCCACTCTTTCTAGTTACTTTAAAAGACAAAATTATTCACTCATCACCTTATGAACTTGCCCTTCAAAGGAAAGTATTTTATGAAGTTTATGCCTTGTCATTATGAGAGGATAGATCAACATTTTTATCTCTGTTATCCAGTGATTCATTACCAGCTTGCTCTCTAAATCTCTTAAAACACTCTCTGACGCACTTGCATTAAATCACCCCTCCCAGCCCATCTCCTCTCAACATCTGGTTTATGACAGCACAATAAAAAGGTAAGTGGAAAGAATTTTTTTTCTGGCCACAGCACTTTTCATAAGCACCTATCCCTCACAGACAGAGATGTCCAACTCATTTAGGACACACACTTTCTGTTACTTGTCAGCTCACTGCAAGCCTGACATACGCTGGATACGGCTTTCCCGACAAAGTGAATTCCCAGTCCAGGATTCCATCATAGGAAAGGTAACTGGCATTCTCTGCAGCAGGTTTTATAAAACTGGGGAAAAAAGTCCTCTTCCTGTAATAGGCACTGCTTCTGTGCTGCTGTAACACAACCTTTTTTTGTACTCCTGCATTCTTTATGTCAAACCTCTTCATTAGCAACACAGGCATCATTACATACAAGTAGAGCAGAAGTTCACTCCACAGAGACACATGTAATTTGCCTAAAATTGTTTTGTCCATGTAGTTCAAGAAAAAACAAACCACAAATCCCACAAAACCCAAGGTACAACATTACCTGTATGTGTTCTTAGATGTTTCTTTAGCTGAGCTGCATCCATGAATTTGCGACGACACTGGTTACATTCCGGCAGTGAACGGCCTTGTCGCAATAACAAAAAAAGTGTCAGTGCATAAGTGATCCCCTGTATCTCTTCAGTGATCTTTGTTAAAGCACTTTCCTGTAAAATAACCACTTTGATATAATATAGAGATAAAATAAAAGGTGATTCACTGCCTCCTCCCTATCTTAACTGTTACACTCCTATTTCTGAATATTACCACAGGAAAAGAGGGGACTGACACCTGCTCCTGCCCCAAAACACCTTCTCTTAAAGCTTTATAAATTCTGATTTTCTCTACCACTTCCTCTCTGTCTGTAGCTCCATCCTGTTCCAGAAGTGAGGAGGACACCTCCTAGTTTGTTTGCAGTTACTAGCCCAAAGTAGTGGGCAACGACAATGCAATTTGCACACCAGGCAGCAGACACAATTGTTTATACATTTCCCAGCTTCATGCTGTAGCATGGACAGCAGGGCTAAGATAATCAAACTGTATGTGAAATACAGTGTAACTAATTTTTAATCATTCTAAGAAACCTTCTCAATTACCTACTTTTTACACATTCCATTTACTATACACCATGTCTTTTTCACCCTATCCACTGTTATACCAAGATAGGACACATCAAGGTGGCAAAGACTAAATATATCACTGAGGAAGAACTTCCACCCTAAGTCAATCTTTAGGAAGACAAATCAGCATGGACTGTAAGCCAGGTTCTCAACCCAAACTTCTTATACCTGTGTGTACTCGATAGTGGCTCTTGAGCTGTCTCTTTTGGCTGAAGTATTTCCCACACTGATCGCACGTAAAAGCCTTCTGCCCTGTAGAGAAAATGACTTATTAAAACGTAAGCCATGTCCAAAGCAAGTGTAAAGAAATAAATAAAGTACACAAGCCAGCCTACACAAGACAGAGCAGAAGCATCTTTTTTTAGAAAGGCAAATTCTTGGAGCAGAGCGCTACACTTGCCTTGAAGTATTTACCTGAATGTAGGCTCATGTGCTCCAGAAGGGAATGCTTTGTTGTCAGAGCCTTACTGCAGACAGTGCACGTGTACGGCCGTTCCCCGGTGTGCATCCGCTCATGGACTTGAAGAGAATGCTTCTGGGAAAAGCCTTTGCCACACTCACTGCATTTAAAAGGGCGCTCCCCTGAAAGCAAAAGATGACATTTTTAGGCATAAATGCATTGTTTCTCACTAGATATTCTAAGCTGATAGTGAGATGCATTGCAATGTTGCAGCTACTGAAAAAAATTACTCTTGATTAGTGGTAAAGAGACAAGCTTCACAGAGGAATAAAATTATTCTTTAGCTATTGCCATCTAATTCAGTGCTTAAACAGTGGAATTATTAATTACACTGAAATCAAGGTGAGACATAAAGGTTCTGATATCTGCTGACAAGAATAAAACAGCAAACACAGGAGACCCACTGTAATTTGGATCAGCATGCTATTTTGGATATTCTTGCTGCAGTCAACAACCACCAATTCAACAGTCGCTTGCATTTGGCAACATCACTAAACCTCAACTCAAAAGAAGCAGTCTCTGAAGGCCTACCTGTATGACTTCGCTGGTGAATAGCCAGGAAGTGATTATACTTAAATACTTTGCCACAGTCTTTACAGCGAGCTTCAGAACCCGCACGTTTTCTTTTTCCATCAGCTCTCTTTGCCAGTCCTTTCTCATCCTCATCCCCAAGAAGTTTATAATCTTTCAGTTTGATTGACCTCCTTATTCTGCGTTTGCTATAACGGCTCTGAGTGCTCTGTATTTCTTCAGATTTAGGATCATAGTTTTCATCTTTCTCAGCTGACAGTCCAACAACAGCCTCTGAGCCGCAAGCAGGTTCAGTTTCTTCTCCATCTTTCCTCACTGAAGCCTGTTCACTGGCAACTGTTTCCTCTACTTCAGTGTCTTTTTTCATAAAATTTTGCTTATTTTGCATGGAGTTGTTCTCTCTCAGCTGCCCGTCTTCGGCAAAATTTTCTCCTGATTCTTCTTCTTCTTGGACAACCTTGATTTTCCTTGGTCGCCCCCGTTTTCGCTTTGGTGGATCATCATTTTTCTTGTCACTTGCAACAACAGAAGCTCCACTGTCAGCTGAAGGTGCCAATGCACCAGGTGGGCTGCGGCTTTCCAGGTAGTCTGTGCAGGCCCATACCAAGTCAGTCACTTTCAGCAGCTGTGCAGTAGCCAGGATTTGTTCTGTGCTTTTCTCACTGGCACAGAGACAACCAGTGTAGATAAATTCTAGCAGAACTCCAAAGGTGTCTGCAACCATTCCCTCCAACATGTAAACTGACTGCCCTATTTCACCCTCATTTACAAACATCATTGAGAAGTATTCGCTGCTAGCAGCCAGCAAAGCTTTATGGGCTCTGAATTGCACATTCTCCACTATCAGAGTAATGTCACAAAGAAAATCCTTTTTTCTTTGTTCCTCAAAATTAGCTAGAATGGTATCTTTGTGAGCTTTGGAGTGGATGATGACCAGCTTCTCAGAAGGATCAGTTGTTTTTTCCATTTTATTAATGAATATTAAATGCAGTGCCTAGAAAAACAGAATAGCTTTAGTAAAAATTTATTTTAACAGTCAGCATTATAAGACACCAAGTATCATTTGTTATACCAGTAACAGAATTCAAGAGTTTCTGAAGCAATTCTGAATCCTCTGAACTTTTGAAAAATCAACACTACTGCTGACATGGAATTTCTTCAAGAAGTATTTTTAAAGCCTATGAAATGGCTACAGAGAATTTCTTAGACCAGAATTACTGTTTATCATTTTTTTATCTCTGATGTACTGTGAACTCTGTATTATCTAAAAAAATTGCTACCCTATCTTCTGAAACTAAAACAATTGGACAAAACAAACTCTTTGTTCACAGATCCAGTACAGCAGTGGATTTACACGGCAAGGTTTTGGTAGCGGAGTAGCTACAGGGGTGGCTTCTGTGAGAAGCTGCCAGAAGCTTCCCCCATGTCCTACAGAGCCAATATCAGCCAGCTCCAAGACAGACCCACTGCTGACCAAGGCTGAGCCCACCAGCTGATGGTGGCAGCACCTCTGGGATAACTAATATAAGAAGGGGGACAGAAACCTGCACAACTGCAGCTGGAGAGAGGAGTGAGAATATATGGGAACAGCAGCCCTGCAGACACCAAGGTCAGTGGAGAAGGAGGGGAGGAGGTGCTCCATGTGCCAGAGCAGAGATTCCCCCGCAGCCCCTGGTGCAGACCAGGGTGAGGCAGCTGTGCCCCTGCAGCCCATGGAGGTCCATGGTGGAGCACAGATCCACCTGCAGCCCCTAGAGGACCCCACACCAGAGCAGGTGGATACCTGAAAGAGACTGGGAGCCTGTGGGAAGCCTGTGCTGGGGCAGGCTTCTGGCAGGGCCTATGGATGGAGAAAGGAGCCCACACTGAAACGGGTTTCCTGGCAGGACTTGTGATCCCATGGAGGATCCACACTGGAGCAGACTGTTCCTGAAGGACTGCACCTGTGGAAGGGATCCAAGCTGGAGCATTTTGTGAAGAATTGCAGCCCATGGGAAGGACTCAGGCTAAAGGAGTTCATGGAGGAAGGACTGTCTCCTGTGCGAGGGACCCCACACTGGAGCAGGTCAAGAATGTGAGGAGTCAAAGTAGCATCAAAGACAATGTGCGATGAACTGACTGCAGCCCCCATTCTCCATCCCGTGCACTGCTGGGGGGAGGAGGTAGAGAAAACTGGGACTAAAGCTGAGCCTGGAAAGAAGGGAGAGGTGGGGGGAGCTGTTTAAATATTTGGGTTTATTTCTCATTATCCAACAGTGATCTCATTGGTAAGAAAGTAATTTCCTCAGGTCAAGTCTGTTTCTGCTGGAAACTGGTGAGTGATCTCTCTCTGTCCTTATCTCAACCCATGAGCTTTTATTATATTCTCTGTCCCCTGTCCACCTGAGGAGGGGAGTGATGGAGCAGCTCTGGTGGGCACTTGGACTCCAGCCAGCATCAACTCATCACACTGGAAACAAAAAGGTCAACTGCAGTTTGATCAGCGCAGATTATTCAGAGACAAAGCTAGGAATTCCTGTAATAAATGATAAAATTTCACTGGTATCAAATGTGGCAGGACTTCATGACTTCTTTTACCCCCATCTACCCTTCTCAAAATTTCTCTTTTGTAACACTTTACCTTACTAAGCTTCAGCCTAAGAAGGTACACAATACAAAAAACAGCAGTGTTTTGAAGGGTTCTGTCTAATATAGGGTTCATTAAGGTATCTATTAACAATCAATTTGACTTGCTAAGCTTCTTCAATAGTAAATTTGCAAAAATTAATAACAAACAGAAAAAAATCCCAGCAATTTTAGAAGAATCCACGAAATATTATGGAAAAGAAACACCCAAAATGTCCCATTGACAAGGCTCAGCTGAGCCAAAGATAAAACAGATTAGTTACCTGTTATCCTAATTTATACAAGTGTCATATTAAACACATATAAATTTGCATATTGGTATTTAGTTACTGCAACCATTTCAATCATCTGAACAAATGCTCCATGAAACAACAGATACTACCTATAGATGATACCTAAATGCTACTGAGGTGGTGAAAAAGGGATTCTTTAGCCCTAATCATCTACCAAGTAGTTCACGGCGAAGTCAAATTGTTTTATCGGGGAGCTTTAATTTCCGGAGCATGTGAGCCTCATGTTTGTTGCTAGAGCACCTTCAAGCACAGCTGCAGGTGTGACCCAATCTGCCTTATCGTGCATTACAAGAATTCCTGAACAGCTCCTGCCAACTCTGCCTGCAGGCATCCCCTAGGATCCACACGTGTTCCAGACAAGGCAGTCTTGTGTATTTTGTGAGTTCTGATCCTAGGAAGGACTTCGGTGTTTAACCAGGAGGTGACAGCATTATTATTTTGACTGAAAAATCCAAAACACCCCCCTCCCCTAAAAAACCCTCACCATTATAGAGTGAGGCAGGACTCAAGCAGAAGGCCCCACGCTGCCCGCCGTGCGTTCGGAAACACACTCCGGTCCAGCCGTGGAAAGGCTCAGGAGCTCCCGGCAGATGATCCCGGGGGGCAGCCCACGGCCCGGGGCTGGGCCCCGACACGGGCACGGCCAAGGACACCGCGCGGGTCGCCGCCCCCCGCGCACCGTGTGAGCCCCGAGCTCGGTTCGAGCCCCCCCTCGGGGAAGGCCGCTCGTCCCCTCGGGGCAGGGAGGGGGCGCTGCCCCATGAGAGCCGCGGGCCCGATTCCCCCCGGCCCGGCTGCCGCCCGCCCTGCCCAGGCACTCACCGCTCACCGCCGGCCCCGCTGCGCCGCCGCTGCACTTCCGGGCCGGGGCTGGCGCCGCGCCTGCGCTGCCGCGATGAGCGCCACACGGGCGGGACTTGGAGCCACGAAATCACGGAACATCCTGGCTGGAAGGGACCCTCGTGGATCATCCGATTCCAACTCCCGGCCCAGCCCAGGCCAGCCCCAAAAATCATACCACATACCAGAGAGTGTTGCCAAACGTTTCTTGCACTCTGGCAGGTTGGTGCTGTGACCACTTCTCTGGGGAGCCTGCTCCAGTGCCCAACCACCCTCTGGGTGAAGAACCTTTTCCTAATATCTAAACTAATCCTCCCCTGACTCAGCTTCAGGCCATTCCCTCGTGTCCTGTCCCTGGTCTCCACAAAGAAGAGATCCGTGTCGGCCCTTCCTCTTCCCCTCACGAGGAAGTTGTAATTGCAGTGGGGTCTCTGCTCAGTCTCCTCCCAGCTGTACAGACCAAGTGCCCTCAGCTGCTCCTTATACGGCTTCTCCTCAAGGCCCTTCACTTTCGTCATAGCCCTCTTCCTGACACTCTCTAGCAGCTTTATAACTCTCAAATTCAGACAAAAGATTTTATTTCTAAGATTTCATGGTTAGAAAACTGGCCCGAGAACGTGTGATATTCATGGGCCACGTTGCAGTCATGCTGGTGCCTGATGGCAACACTCCATGTGTCAATCAGTGGAAACACAAGAGTTCACACGAAAGTGGGGCGGGTGCCTTTCAGGGAAAGAAAAGCCTGCAGTCTGTCATCAAGGCCAGGGGGCCGATCTCTTGGGTCCTTATAGGGGCCCATCATGGCAGTCCCCAGGTAGGGGATGAGTTGGCAGTGCTCCACGAACTGCAACAGCTTCTTCCTGTACATCTGCCGCACTGGCTCCGAGCTCCGGGGGTTGTGTGCTGCAAGAAGGTAAGCAGCATGTTAGTATCCCCTGTAAACTTTGTGGAATTACAATACAGAAATTTTCAAAGGGACCAAGTCTACCCCTGCTAGTGTTACCCATAGTACAGATAAACACCTTGCCTGTTGGTGCCAAGCCAAAAAGATAAGTCTGGTATTTCAGAAAGTTCCTGGCTCCAAAAGGGTCATGATAATCAGAAAGATCAGGCTTTTGTAAAAGAAGACACCACAAACATGCTCAGCTGCTGTCAACTTCCCATTTCTCAGACCATGAGATGCTGGTCGAAGTCCAGGCAGTGACAGATTTGGGTACTGTGGCACACAACCTGAACTGGCACAGCTTGGGGATAGCACAGGCCTGGCATGGCTGGCACTGGGCCACTGTGTCCTTGGCATGGCTGTTCTATGACCTAAATGCTTTGCCCACAAGTTGGGCTACCTTGTCATACAAGGAAGTCAGGTTTGATAAGCAGGACTGTGACCAACATGGCATCATGAGAGGAAAGTCCTGCTTATCAAACCTGATTTCCTTGTATGACAAGGTAATAACCCACCCGCTTGACCAAGGGAAGCCAGTTGTTGTAACCTTTTTGAATTTCAGTAAAGCTTTCAGTACTTTCTCTCACAGTATCCTTCTGGACAGAATGTCAGGCACACAGCTGGATAAACACATCGTGCCATGGGTGAGCAACTGGCTCACCAGTCAGGCACAAAGGGCTATAGGGAATGGGGTGACACCAGACTGGTAACCTGTTACTGATGGAGTTCCACACGGCTCTATCTTAGGCCCTGTGCTTTTCAACATCTTCATAAATGATTGGGATGCAGGACTAGAAGGGAAACTAAGCAAGGTCATAGATGATACAAAACTGAGAGGAGCTGTTGACTCCCTTGAGGGCAGGGAGGCCCTGCAGAGAGTCCTTGGCAAATTGGAGGACTGGGCAATCCCCAACCATATGAGGTTCAACAAAGGAAAATGCTGGATTATGCACCTGGGATGGGGCAACCCTGGATGTATGGACAGACTGAGGAATGAGAGGCTGGAAAGCAGCGCCGTGGAGAGGGCTCTGGGGCTCCTGGTTGATGGCAAGTTGAACACGAGTCAGCAGTGCCTGGCAGCCAGGAGGGCCAATGCTGTCCTGGGGTGCATCACCAGCCAGGCAAGGGAGAGGATTGTCCCGCTCTGCTCTGCACTGGGGCGGCCTCAGCTCGAGTCCTGGGGGCAGTTTTGGGTACCACAATATAAGAAAGACTTAAGCTACTGGGGAGTGTCCAAAGGAGGGCAACAGACTCACATGGTGAAGGGCCATGAGGGCAAGCCATATATGGAGCAGCTGAGGGCACTTGGTTTGCTCAGCCTGGAAGAAACTGAGGGGAGACCCCATTGCAGTCTGCAACATCCTTGTGAGGGGAAGAGGAGGGGCAGGCGCTGATCTCTTCTCTGTGGTGACCAGTGACAGGACCTGAGGGAATGGCCTGAAGTTGTGTCAGGGGAGGGTTAGGTTGGGTATCAGGAAAAGGTTCTTCACTGGGTTGAGTGCCCACAGTGGTTGGGCACTAGCACGGGCTCCCCAGGGAAGTGGTCACAGTGCCAATCCTGACAGAGTTCAAAAGCCATGTGGACAATGCTCTCCAGGACATGGAGATTCTTGGGGATGGTCCTGTGCAGGGCCAGGAGATGGAGTCAATGATCCTTGTGGGTCCATTCCAGCTCAGCATATTCTGTGATTCTATGATTCTGTGAAGAGCTGACCAGTAGTCTGGAGGAGGAAGGAAGGTTTCTCTCTGCCCTAAGCCCTTTTTGGGCATTCATTAGTATTGAATGCCAGTACTCAGAGTACAGTTTATTATTTTAATTGTTACCCTGAAGCAAAGGGGAAGGAGTGAGCCAAATCATAACCGTTTTTTTTTCCTATGGACAGTATTTTGTATCTCATTACAAAAACTGGACAGCATGAAGAACTATGCTATGAGACACTTCAGCCCACTAGCTTTAAATTGTACACAGCTACCTTTAACAGTTTCTGAGAGAATTTTCAAGCATAGCTGTATATAGAGCTCTTACAGAAGTCTAGCATGAAGGACACTCAATCACTCCAGTGATGTATGGTTTACTATTCTCTTTCCAGGGGTAAATCCCTCTACATTTATCGTTGATCGCCTGTACCTTCTCAGATACAGAAAGGAATCCAGTGTTGTTGTGAGAAAAGCTGAAGGAGCAACTAAACTACTGCTTCTTGTCCCCTTTTTAAATCTGAGATTAGAGAATGATGTAAATTGAAGATGAGAAGGTTTGACTTCACATAGAAATAGGATGAAATAAATTTCCAGGGGACCACAATGTAAAGCACTTTGATCAAATTTTTTTATCAAGAATGGCGTGACTACACTGAAGAGATGCACAGTAATAAATAATGCTGTATTTGCAGCAAATCACAGAACCACAGGATGGGTCAGGCTGGAAGGGACCACAGGGGTTCATCTGGTCCAACCTCCCTGCTCAAGCAGGGCCACCCCAGAGCACATGGCACAGGATTATGTCCAGATGGCTCTTGAATATTTCCAGTGATGAAGATTCCACAACTTCTCTGGGCAGTTATGTTCCAGTGCTTGGTCACTCGTACATGAAAAAAATTCTTCCTCAGGTTCAAGTGATTTGTCAGTGTAGAGGAATGCTGTATCTTAAAGCTGGAAGCAGTCCTAGCCAGCGCTAGAAGAAGATAACTTGTTTTCCTGGATTCCTATGGTCAAACTGTTTGGCACTGCATGAGGAGAAGAGATTTCTCCACTTGCATAACCTTTCTGGTTCATCATCCACTGTTGATAATGACTGAATGTTGCAATATATGAGCAAAACACTCCTAGCATGGCCATCCTTATGTTAGCAAAGCTTTGCCAGCAATTGAATGAAAACAGCCTTTTGAATGAAGCTAACTACAGTATAAAAGCAGTTTGGTGGCTTAGGAACTATACATTTATACAGGGGCTTACCATGTGCCTGCCCTGTTCAATGGTCTTCCTTAACAAAGCTATGCTAGCAAAAAAATCTATGATAGTTCAGGAAAATTCTGGAGGGCTCTGGAAACTACATGAGGAAACACAGGATGTGAAGAGCTTAGAAAAAGTAATTAAGATTGGTATTATCAAAAACAATAAGTAAAAATGTAAAATACGAAAGGCCAGGTGAAGTTCACCCAGTGAACAGGTTGGCTTATAAAAGACAAAACTGGTGGATTGAAAGAATTGTCAGTCTTGCTCCAGAAATCTCCAGCAGTACTGGAAACCAGCCCAAAGCTATAGCAGAGCTGCAAACAAGGATATAGAAATCGAGAAAGCTGGCCCTAGTTAAACTGATGGCAAACTATTAAAGATTATTATCTGCAACTGATACCTCCAGCTGAAAAAACCCAACAGAAATTCTTAAAAATAGCAAATATGAACACCACTTGGCTATCTATATTGTATCAGAGGACTTGTGTCATTTCTATAATAAGCTATTTTTATAGCATGCTATTTTATACACTACCTTTTAAATGGAAGGAGACAAAAAGCAGAGCAGTTTCTTTCACACTTAGGAATGGATACTTTGGCTTAAGGCTGCCAACTTCATGCAGAGCTTTAATTAGAGAAGTTGCTACTCCCTAAAGAAATAAAACAGGTTTAAAAGACCATTACAGAAATCTTGAACAATGCCTTATCCTGTTGTATTGCAGACCTAACAATACAGGACGATACCCTGAGCTGGTGAATAGTACAGGATAACAAATTAGCATAAAATAGAGAGGGCTGTGACCATGAATCATTTTTTTATTTATTCATGTGTCATAGTGTAACAAGCTACTCTTAAATTTTTCCAGGTAAACTTGTGTCTATGCTGGTGTTAAAAATCAAACCAAAATGTACTCTTACAAGATATGATAAACAACTAAGTCAGAAAATCTATCACCTAATGCTGCAGCTTATTATCCCCCTCTGACGGTCTTGTATTTTTTCCATTAAAGCTACAAATATCTATTATTTTAAGGCTTTTAAAAAATTGTTCTCAATGGTAACTACAAAATTTTCAATTTAATATAATCCCATTGATAAATGTAAGACTCAAATTCATTAAAAATTAAACTGAGTGGGATATGCTATATATCACAAAATCATGTTTTAAAATAGAAAAGCAAAGACTGGCCTGTTCAAGGTATCCAGCCAAAGGAAGTGTAGTTAGTAGCATTGGCTCTTTTTTTGGAGGGAGTTTATGGGGAAGCTTCAGATTCCAGTACTTCTCTGGTAACCTAACCAGATAAAAAGTAGGCAGTAAGCACTTCTAAGCTGTATAAACAGTGACATGATTGAAGATTAAAATGCAGTTAGTGTATTCACCTCATAAACTTTTGAAGTTTTTCTTCACTTTCAAAAATATATACCTTATCTTGGTATTTTGCTGCATACTCAATGTTGCCAGGCACCAAAGCTTCATACCTGAAGAGATGGAGCAAGAATTATTCATTCACAGAAAATATAAAACATAGTTTGTGTGGTGTAAATTCATGAGCTACTGGGAGCCTTCAGGTAATTTAACAAGTGTAGCAACTACAAAAAATAGCAGTTGGATCATCCAAGTTTCCACTACATGACCGACAGTACAAGGTTCAAAATCTGATAGAATCTCTGCCTCAAAATCTGCTTATTAAGGAACTTCTATAGTGCTTCTTTAGAGCTCCATTTAAAATGCCAATCATAGTTATTCAGGAGATTAAGAAGGGATAACACAGAATTGGCTATTATGGTTCCCCTCTGATGAGAAATTCTTGCACACTGAGGAAATTTGTGTGACTTTATGGTGGAGCTTTACGGATCTCCTACAAAAATCATAATAGCTAGTTTTGCAGCTTCTAGGGATTTATGAGATTTCCTTGAACCTTTAAAGGCTTGTGATAGAGAATTCAAACTGTATCTGTCCATCTTCATCATGAAAGACACCAAGCAACACAGATCCTTGTAGAACCTGTAGCCATGTAAGTATTAAAAGGTGATTTTATATTGATTTCCAAAACCACAGGCGCAATATAGAGAATTGTAATTGCTTTTCCTGTCCAAACCCTGAACACTATTAAAAAGTACTTTGAAAATGTTTCCTCATTAATGCATTAATACAGGACACCTAGTCTGTAATTCAGATTATGAAAACTTTAGTGACATACCTCTGTTTTCCATCTAGGTAAGTGACTGGACAGTATCCCTGCATTTCAGCCTTTACAGGGAATAAGGCCTTCACTTCTGCTGCAGTCAGTTTCTTTGGTAGCATATGTGGGGGTGGGAGAGGGTGAGATGCCAGTGATGACACATAAACCTCTGGTCTGCTCAGGAATTTCTGTAGAAAAAGAGATGTTTTTATCATGAAAGAAGCACTGTAGGACTGTTAGTCAAACTCCAGAGGACTGGCTCACACAATTTATATACCTATTTTTTGTACAATGCAACAGTGTGTTGGCACTGCTGCTGCTCTTGGGTAATTTCTTTTCCAGCCTACTCTCACTTGAAGTAGTCACTATTCACCCACCATCCATCACTATCCACTGCTATCATAAGCCACTTTCTAACCCAGTCTCCCCAAAACAGATGGAGAAAGGAGAAAGTTGTTGTTTTCAGACTAATGTTTGATCTGTGACAATTTGTAAGATGAGCTTAATGGTGTCTGTGCTGCATTTTGTCTGCCTAGGCGTTTGATAGCAGAAGTATGCAGAACAAAAGCTTGAATGCTAACAACTGTGGTCTAATTCAAGTTGCATATCACCTATTTCTGTATGGAATCAAAGAATCTAAGCAACAACGTTTCCTCTTCCCATAATCCCCTC
Source organism: Platysteira castanea (assembly GCA_013397175.1). NCBI lineage: Eukaryota > Metazoa > Chordata > Aves > Passeriformes > Platysteira > Platysteira castanea. Next base: position 488,657 of record VYXC01008630.1, read on the forward strand.
CTTTTTGACCTGCTTTGTAACACCTACTTCCAGTTCTTCTTGTGAAGCCATTTTGTAATAGTGGCCTTGAAATTCTGCAGCAAACTCCAGTGAGGAAGTTACAGAGCAGTCAATCAGTTCACCCTTCTCTGCAAGGCTGACGGGACAGTACTGTCCACACTCCCCCAGCCGATCCTGCAGCTCCTTGGGAGTGATACATAAATCAGCAATGTTGGCTGCTTTTCCTGTTAATGAAAACAATTAATGATAATGTTTTATTTATGAGAGACATAGAAACTTCAAACAATTCTACTCAGGAATGCTACAGCTTAGAAGGTAATTCATAATTTGAAAATTATATGAAATAATGAGAACTAAAACAGCAATTTGAGAATAAAATGAAGTTGCAACTCATTTTACCAATTAATTCTAATAACATTTTTGTAGCATTTAAGAAATATAACAGTTATTAACAATGTGGGATACTCTACATGCTCAGCTTATTAGTCTATGTTCTTCTTCTTATTTATGATTTATCGTTTCACTCCTTTGTGTTACTAAGGAACATTTCAGCTATTATTTTATTGCTTTACATTGGTGAAAAAGAGTACAAGGTGTGATGAGAGCCTCCCCTTTACTCATCCATATCTTGCAAATGCTACAGTCTATCTGGAGGAAATACATTCAAAATCTTGAATAAAATGTCATCTCAAACCCAAATTACTTAAAAATCATGCTTTTCAAGCTTGATGTGAAAAATTTGAATGCATTTTAATATTTTTGATTATGACTCCGATTTTTAAGAAGGATGCAGCCACAGAACTGTAAAAGTTAAACCCAAAATGTGGATAAAGGTAAGAAAGTCTGTTTGCCCTTCAGAAGAATTCTAGTTAAATAGTACAGCCATGTTTAAAAGGCATATTTAATCCTGACCAATGCTGACACACAAAAAGTCAAGTGGGAACTGTGCCATTTCAGAATAAAGTGTCTTTTTCCCAAAGCACAGAAGTTAACTCAGATGGTATATTTAAGCTTATTTCTGGATTTTAAATTAACATCTTCCCTTTTCCTCCATCTTCCTTCACTCACATCAAAGTGAAGCTGCAAGTGAGAGTTCCCCGTGGATACTTTGGGGTACTCTTCGTGATTTACCACCCAGTGTTGCCGAATCTACCGTGGACCAAGGACTCTGACTTCCTTTGGCTGATTTCTGTTACCCTGTTCTTTGGAGGATGGCCCCAGACTGCCCTGTAATTCTCTTCAAGATCTCTGCAGATGAGATTGAAGAATTTAAGGGTATGTATCTGCCCAAGAATTAGCCTCATCCAAAGAAAGGTGAAGTTGTCATGCACGTAGTACATAGTACATAGCACCTTTTTAAAGAACCAAATATTCTGGGAAACTTGTTTTTCTTTTACCTTCTTTTATTCTTTCCAGGTATATCTGGATTTGTTTAACAACCACTTGAACTTCCTGCAGAACTTCGTTCCAGACCCTCCACTTGCTATGTTCAGCATCAATCACACACCAGTTCTGATGTTCCTTCATATAGTAAGTTCTAATATCATCAATGTCCTGTTTATAGCAGGAATTTTTAATAGCTAGAATCGGTGAGCTGTCATGTTTGGGATAGGGAGGTCTAAAGACAATGAAAAATAACTGAGTTAAATCTCAATAATTCTGTTGAATTTCAGGTGTAAATTCTAGAGTTCACTATAAATTCTTTTTACAAAATTCTGCTTATTTGACACTGTAGAACATATTTGAGAAATACAAATTTCTTATTGAGAATATTACCAGCTACATGTGAAAAGCAGTGTACTTATGATCAGTCCTGTTCAAAAACAAAGAACAAAACTTTTTCTATTTATGTCCCAAATACAACTCAGTAACTATTTTGCAAAGGATTTGGAATTTTTCAGCACATTTTACCTGACACACAATACAAATACACCATTAGATGGTACCCTGATATTGCACATTTGATTTGTACTTAAGCCTATGAAATATAATTAGTTTGGTATTTAAAAGGAAGTTTAAAGTAAATACTTTCAAAAACACATCATTGATTTAATTTTTTGCAATGCAAATTGTCTTTAGTCTTTCAGTAAACAATTTAACATTGTACTGATTACTTGATAAAGAGACAAAAAGAAAAGGACAAAATGAAAGAGGCATGCAATAATACTCCCAGCTATCTGGAACTTCTTAGAAACACTTCCTCTAATGAGAACCAGGTTCTTACACAATTTAATTTTAAGGTGAATGTTCTGTTCTTTTTCATTCTCTGTCTGCTTATAAACTACTTACTGTTCTTCCTCAAAAACAACCCACAGCTCTTTAAACAGAATATTTATCTTCTCAGAAAAACAAAGAAGGGAATGAACTGAGTTGAAAAGCTTAGAACTCCTGAATTCTATACATTACTAAATATGGATTATGTCCATATTTTTTAAAGAAATCTAATTAAGTCTTAAAAGAGAGCTTATTAGATGAAGTATCAATTTCTTTTATGATAATAATTGAACTGATGAAAAATAAATTTCAGCAGCAGAGAGAACTGGTAACATTTGTGATGTACAGTTTCATTACACCAGTTAAACTAAGCAGTGGGTCCACAGCATTGCACATTTGTGATCTCAGTCATGCAATCAAAGGATCTGGCCAGAGCGCGCCACAAACACCTTACATCCCTGTTTCTGGTCTATAGAAATCAAAGCATTAGAAAGGAGAGGGACTGGTTCCCATGTCTTTCATATGTGGAGTTCAGAGACAGCTGAGTTATGCTCCAGGTTAGATACAACCTCTGGGTATAGCACTGAGGCACACAAATAGAGATAGTACAATATTGTGTAGAAAAAAAAATTCTATCAGGGAGCATCACTACCGGTTTGTGCTTTGCTTATCCAGCAGTGCTCTTCTGAACACTTCCTTTGCATCCATGTCTAATTCAAAGATTTTCAGTGGAATTATCTTGGTTGATTCCAAGAGATTTACATGTTGTCTTGTTAGAGGATATCCATCAATTACAACTCTGCACACAAACAGAAACAGAAAAATTGTTTCCCTAATAAGTGAGTTTCCAATCAACCGGTAAGTCTATGTCTATTTCTAGTACATTTTCCATGGAGACAAAAGTCTACACCCATGCCATGAAGTTATCACTGCTTTCACTTGATAGGCACAGTCTTCACTCCTAAGAATTTACAATCAAAGTTTAAAAATTCAAGTAGGTAGAATAAGAAATAGTAATGAGAAAAGGAAATGCACCAAGGGCAAAAGGTAAGTGGGTGGCTGTGACTTTAAAAAATGGTGTACTTTAAAATTCTGACACATCAATCATTCAGAAACATCATTTTAACTGTGAGAAGTCTCCATGTGGATTGGGAGGAGCAGTTTTTAAAGTGGTAAGTAAAATGATTTACTACAGTATTTGAAGAGTTTTTAAAATCATATTGAAGAAGAAATGCTTTTCACGTATTAGGCAATACTGGAACAAAATATACTGAAACAATATTCCAGGATTTAACATGAAAGAGAAGCTGAAAGAATTCTGATCTCAAGCCCAAATAATTTTCAGAGATTATTGCAGAATTGCCTTTCTTTGTAACAATTCTCCTTTTCTGGGAGAGGAGTTGAATGTCATGAAATACTGATGATAAAGCTTTTTAAGTCTGCCCAGTTTCAAAGGTGTTTCAGTGGTGGAGAAAGAGCCTAGGATCTTCATAAGTTCAATTGTTAACAAAACCAGAAAAAAACTTGAGTACTGAACCAGCTTGCGTGATCAAAGAGAATCCAGTGTGCCCAGGTTGGTTCTGGGGTTGGTAGGAGAGAGGCCAAATGGTAGTTCTCAAAGGATAATAGAAGATACTGGCTTATTGACTGAAAAAAAGTAACTGTCATAAAGTATATTACTTGGATTTACTGGAATGTAGTTACCTGAAAATTGCAGAAAATTATGCTTCAGTCTCATTTCCCAGAGCAATTGTAAAAAAATCTCCTTTTGTACAGATTATTTTCTTAATGCAGAAACTACTGATGTGTTTTAATGAAATTGTTTTACGGTGATAACACGGCAATCCATGCCTCTGAAGGGACTGGCATGTCTTGGAGAAACCCCCAAAACCCCAAGAAGACACTTACCCAGTGGAATTGTCCATGTGATTTAGCAGAGCCACATCTAGAGCTTGGATGGCCAATTCATCAGGTACGGTGAGTCCTTGGAGAAGGTGTGACTTTACCTTAAGAGCCAGCTCACTCTCTGGCTGGTTGTTTATCACAAACCGGATAGCATCTCCTAAGGACAGGCGCAGGAATCCACAAACACTTGCAAGTTTCTGGGCAACTGCAAAATATTTTGATTTCAAGTCACAGCTTTTAAGGTAAGCAAGATCAGTATCTGGCATAGGCACAGGGCATGCCCAATGCACTAACACTATTCAATTTAGCACAGGCCTCAGCAGATACAGTCAATATTATTACAGTGTGTTAGAAAATATGCTTCCACTGCTGCTCCTTTTACAGAACAGCCCATCAGTTACATCATTTATCCAGGAAACGGGAAATATGGCAAAATTTCATCCTAAATACGAGATAATTTGAACTTGTCACTTTTCTTCTTAACATCCTATTCTAATCATTAAACTATGGTTTAAAATTAACTTCCTCCTCCAGTGAAAGGCAGAGATGTGTGGATTGAGAGTCATGGAGGAGGAAGGGGAGGGGAGAAGGATGGAAATTTTGGGGGTTTTTTAACCTAGAAATTTGGAAACAGGGTGGGGAGTGGGGAGTTTGGGGTCCTCCTCCTTGATCCAAGGACTATTTCTCCATTTTACATTAGCTCATATTGACTGAAAAAAAATAAGAAACAATTAGAAAATAATAATAAATAATATAAGGTGTATAAATAATGTAAGTCCAATTTTTCTAAGTGCAAGTCCAGGTCACTAACATCTTACGGACCTGGGATAAAATTCAGATGGACAATGCATAAGTCTCAGACTGTCTAATGAGACACTAGAGAATGTAACTAGAAGAATCTGTGTCCAGCAAGAGAAGCAGAAAGACCAGCAATGTTAACAGTTTATGATTTTTGAGTAACAGTAAGGACAGATACAGCTTCAGTCATTAAATAATGTTTTGCTCTATAGATAACTGCTCATACCTGTAGTCTTTCCAGATTTTGGAGGCCCCACAATTGCAATCTTTACTGGCACAGATTGCTTAGGTTTTGGCTGACAAATATACTTGATGGGATTTGTCATAAATGTTTCTTTATTTTCTTTACTTGAAAAGAAATAAATATATTGTCGATGGATTACTGGAAAGACAGCGTTTCCATGACTTTGTTGTGGCTTGATCACATCTCCTTTGCTTAGCTGTAGAATGTACAAAATGAGAATCAGTTAATTAGGTTTAACAAAGCCTGTTCTTCCTCCATCCCAGAGAAGTGGCTTTACAGACAGGTAGAGGAGTACCAACCATATGAGACAAACCATCAAAGCATTCTGAAATTTATACATACAGACATATATTTTGCTCAAGTCTGAGAAACTTCCATACCTACACTTCTTGTTCAAAAAGATGAAATAAGCATTGAAGACAGAAAAAATACTTGCTATTTCCACTAGGTGGTACCGTAACACTTTATGTCTGTCAAGATAGTGTAGTCAGAGAAGATTAACGGAATACTTTTTTGGATTTTCAAAGAATCAAGAGAATCATTTTATTCCTCAGTGAATTAAACCCACCTACCTGCCTGGAAGTAGAAAATACACTGAGACTACTGTATTCATCAGAAGTCATGTACAAACGAAGAATATCTATACTTACATTGTGGTCAAGGGAAAAACCACAACAAGGTAAGCCAAAAAAGTTCATATAAAAATACATGTACTGCTGATGAAATCTTTTCAAACACATCAGACAGTCCACTAAAAAGTCTGCAGTGTTGATGGATCATTGACATGTAAGACGTGCAATTGGCAGATACAGTCATTGGAGTAATGCCAGGTTAATTCCTTGCACCACTCTTCTCTATGGAAGAACTTGGTCATGTCCCTGTTGCAGCCCTTCTTGCAAGAACTGCCTTAAAGTGTCAGTAAAACACGCTTTAAAACAAAATGTTGACATATGTAGGAAAAATTGCCCAGACTAGATCGCATGCACCTTACTGTTCTAAAGGGACTCAGAAGTGTAATTCTTACTGAGTAATGTATAACATGGCCTTCTTTCAACAAAGAAAGGAAGGTGGAGAAAATTACCATTTAAAAAAAAAGTTTTTCCTCCAGGGCAGAACCTGGCAAAAATGGTCCAGTAAATCTGACTCTGTATTGAGCAAACTGAAATATATTAAGGAAAAAACCCCACTAGTTACATGCATACATATCAAATAACGGGGAAGAGCCAACTCAGCTTCTTGTCAAGGAAAATCATACATCACAAATCTGTTAGTATTCTTTGAAGGAGTCAGTAAGGTTGGTCTGGGTTGGTTGGTTGGTTGGGACTGTTCTACAGTGTGGCATCGTGCTGCCACACTCCTCTCACATCCTTAGGTTCCTATTCCTGCATCAAGTAATTTCAGGGTGCTTGCCCTCAATTTATGGGATTTCCAGAGTCTGTTCTACTTCCATTCCTCCCTCAGCTCATAATGTTTATTCTCCGCTTATATAATCAGTTGCATAACTACTTCCCCCCCTGCAATTCCCCATTTTAATCTGAAAGTAGCTGGCAGATATACTCAATCTGCCTTTCTACCCCCAAACTTCCAGTCTGTAATCAATTTTATAATTTCTATTATGATCCTAAAATGTCCTCAAAATTATCCTATTTCCCTTCCATTTTTATCAGCTTGTACATTTTCACTGTCAGCACACCACTCTTATCCAATAGCCTCCTATGATTTCTTTCTTCTAACTGAATTGTACTTTTTGATTGGTAAAAAACATTGTATAGAATACAGGAATGAATTGGAGAAATAGAATACAAAAATGTAGTGAAATCTGACAGAATGAAGTGCAAGGACTAGAGTGTAGAGACTAATTGCAGTTAAACACATAAACTGTGGTTCAGTAGTTGGAAATGATGTAAGTGTAGACATATCTACTTCTATGCGTATGTCCCTAGATTATTAGGTGCCAATTGATGCAGCCATGAAAAAGAATGAAGATTTTGATTAAAGAGATTAAAGGTTAAAGGGAGATTAATGTGATCTAGAACAGGTGAAGACCCAACATGATGCTATACAAAGGGAATAAAATAGTTTGATTACTTGGCATAGTAAAATGAAGGCCAAAGTCAGGGCCTTCCTGCTTTCTGTGTGTTGTTCACTGGACTTCTGTTAATGAATCCTCCTTTTTATTTTTTACTTACTCACAAGCCAATCTGCTTTTATTTCTAGCATTAAACGAAAAGAATTACCTGTGAACATCTCATTTCCTACCTGTAAGATTGTATCAGCCCACTTTTGGGGATAGAGATAAGTACTTTCTGATCTCAACCTTCCAGATCTCTAGTAAAATACCATGAAAATAGATTTGTTGCTCTTCAAAATATGTAAATTTTAACAGGAATTATTGCTAATGAATTACATACACCTAACTTCTTTTGTCACTACGAGGTTTGGTGGCCCCTTGTATGTGTGGCTTCTTACAAATTCATACTCCAAATCCTTTTAGTTTTTTCTCACTACTATTTGAAGGCTTTCAGACCTTCTCTGTTGTCTTGTATTTTGTGTATCATTAAGAGTTAGGCATTTCTTTCCGATTCAATGCCACCTTTAATCATGTCACCAATGATAGTGTAACAAATTCTACTAAATGCCTCTTAGCCTTAAATTAGCTGCAACACTGAAAAGACCAACACCTTTTATTACCAATGCTTGCTGTATTTTGTGTATATTCAGTGGAGTCATTTTGATTCAGTAATGTAGTTTTCATTAAATATTTCTGGTATTAGTGGGTACTGCCTGATAACATCTTTTTAATGTGAAATACATTTTTTTAAAGTGTCAACTCATGAAAACATTCTTCAGCCATTTAAGAACATTACCTTGACTGGATCCCACTGACCAAAAGAACTTAGTAATTTATATGAGAAAACTAGCATCTTCTGTGCAAGTGGCAAACTTATTGGGTAACATTTCTCAAAAATGCTTCTGCGGTTTTCCACTAGAGATTTCAGCTTGCTGTATACTTGGTAGCACACGATGCGAGGCTTCCGTCCTCCATTGATCTCAACTGGTGGTATTAATAACTTTTCAAGTTCTTCCTGGTTGCGAAAATATAATGAAATATTAGAATCATAAATGCAATCAGATTTTTAATAAAGACTGATGGTAAGATTTTCTGTGAACTATCAAGGATCGCCTAAGCATGTTCTCAGTCAACATAAATCAGCAAAATTTGATTTGAGATGCCCACTGAAGTTTAAACTTCTATAGTAAGCGTCACACTGCTATTATATTATTATCTATATGTGTCACACAATATTATATTATTATCTGGTTTTATAAACCTTCTCTCTGGTCAGTGGATAGAGCTTCTTCTAAATCATTATTAGTTTCCTTCTGAAGTGAGATACTTAGTAGATAATAAACAAATGCCACCAGTCTACCTACTGCCTTAGATGTGGCATTAGCATTGCAGATACCTAGTGTTAGATGAGGTTACCTTGCCATAGGCAATTGCACTGATTTCGAGAAAATTGTTACTAGGAGTGGAAACGGTGCCAAACACCTGGCATCTTAACCAAGATTAGATTTGGATTTTTTCTTCACATTTGGTTTCATCTCCAACAAGTAGGAACTGTATTAAAAAATAGAGCCGTCTAGTAAGAATTTTGCCTCAAAAAATATTTTGAAATACTGTTCATACATTCACAACTCTCTAGTTTGGTTGCCTGTGTCAACTGACCTGTCAAAAATGAAATTATACCAAGACTGGAAAGGTCGACCCAAAAGCTTCCATTTTTTTTTCTCTACTATATTAGTCATATAAATTATATACTCTTTAAAGTCTATACCTTCTCAGTATGGTCTTCATCTTGTTCACATACTTAGATCATGAGTAAAGCAGCACGGTTATTTAACCACCATAATTTTTAAATGTGACAAATAAATATGGAAATTCTTCTTTATATGATCATATAATTTAACAAAATAAACAGTGGTATCACTACCTGCACACTTTGTAATGTCTCTACTTCTGATTCAAACTTTTCTGAAATTTCATTTTGCATGCGCTCAACAGCATCTTCTTCATTTTCTTCTTCTTCTGGTTCTTCCTCTTCTTCTTCTTCTACAAACTCTTCTGCAAGTATAGCTTCAATATCTTCATCCTCCTCCTCCTCAGTAGCTTCATCATTCTCCTTATTTGCTAAAGCCTATAAAGAGAAAATGTTTTGTTGTTTCATGTCTATGATACAGATGTTTTGAAGGAACATATGGTATTCTTGTCTCTTTTTTAATTAGAAAAAGCCATTAATTCAACAAAACCTCGTTTTGGGATATCCTTTATCATAAGCAAAAAACTAGTAAATTCTAGAATCTTATTACAGAAGAAAATACAGCAGTATTGCATAGTGCATACAGTGAACCATTGTATCAGTTCCAAGAGTACTTAAAAAACCTGAAGAGCTACACTGCAGTTTTGATAAGAGGAGTGTTTTTTCATACGCGGTATTGTAGTTTGACAGGACTTTGTTATAAACAAGCATGTTTGACGAAAGTGTAGCTCACAGAGTATCATGAGCAGTCAAGTAGTACCTGAATGCACTTATATTATGTAATTGACTTCGGGCAGAAATCATGGTACAGTCTTATTCTGGATTAACCATGGATTTGTACCTAAAGGCACATGCCTGATTTCAATTAGTGGGGCTACCCTTATGGTTACAAATTACATACGTTAAACACATTCGTAAGTATTTTCCTGAATTGAAGCACATATTGAGAATTCCTTTAAAATAATTTTTAGTCTTCATGAATCGATAGTTTCTAAAGCAATTCAAATATAATATAAAATTATTTTTGAAAGCAGAAGTTTCTCACAGTCTGTCATAATTTTACTGTTCTACATTGTCCTGAAGTGTGTAACTAAAAGCTCTAGAAATTTCTATGGTATGAATGCAAAACACTTCTATTTAAAAAATGTCTTATTATGTTGTTTTCTTACCTCCTGCTTCTTTTTTTGTTGCTCTGCTAAAAGCTCTTCCCTTCTTCTGGCAATCTTCTCATTCTGTTAGTGAAAAAAAGATGTAAGAAGACTGATGATACTTCCTAAAAATCGCTCCCCTCTGAAAAGTGGTAATGTAACCTATAATTAACATGTTTTTTACCACCTTAAAATTTCTTTTCCAGTTGGTTCTAATGTTAAAAAATACTACCTAGAGATGTTGCAGACCAGATATACCTCTTTACTAGGCAAATATGTAAGTATATTTTAGTAAAGCTAATTTGGCAGATTCTGAGATTGATATTAGAGGAAAAAGAAAGACTCAGATTCTTATCACACTGAACATACAGTAATAGGTGTTTTGGTAAACCGCAGAGTTTCTAAATTTATAGGTGATTTCTGCCATTTAGCAAAAGGGTGACTGAGCGTGGTAGCAGATGTGTGGCATTCCCTTTGGCTGTTTGGGGATACTAATGGTATTATATGAGTCTTCTCCCAAATTCTGTTGTCCTAAATTCCTGTGTGTCAGCTGCTCTGTAGTAATTATGCTCAGACCTTTTCTGATATTACAGGTGAAGTACTTTATCTCACTTTTATAGAAAGTTAGGAACCTTGAATATATTACATATGCCAATTGTAAATGTCTGCATAGAGGCTTCAAGTTACCTCAGCCAGTTTCAGTAGGAGGCACAGCTTCATTTGAATGGGACACAGAGCAGCTGCGACAGCACTGAGAACGTGGCTTAGAGTAACTGCATTGCTGTGTGGAGTATCAGTTGGGAACAGACACATCCCCACACAGCAGTGAAGTCAGCCTATGGGAGATGCTGATCAACTCAACAGCACATGCTCAGGGAATCTGAGATGCAACAACGTTACAGTGCATGAACTGTCTATTGGATTTTTTTATCGCCATATTCACTCCCACCATTTAGTTGCCTTTTTTCCCCAGACTTTCCAGATTCTGTCAGACTGCCATTTATCTGGCAGCACAGCTACTTTTCTTGGGCTGTGAGATGCCCAAAATCCTGCATGAATTAATTGCATACAAGAGGAAAGGAGCCCTAAATTATTTGTGGTTCCTCTGGTAAGCCTAGGAATGCTGTGAATGTGTAGGACTGTGTCTCCTGGCTCAAATATCTGTTATTCTGTATGCTCTTTACAGCTTTGGGAGTTTCAGAATCTGTGTTCAGATCTCTCCTGTAGAAACAACCAAAAAACCTATGTAGGGCTGAAAACTTACCCTTCTTTTTGCTTTTAGTTCCTTCAGCTTCTTTTTATATTCCTTTTTTTCATGCCGTCTGTCTTTCCATTTTTTCAGACGTAGAGGAAGAAGACGGTCAAGAATGTCTTCTTCTTCTACTTGAATATAAACTGCAACATCAGGACAGAGTCCTTGTTCTGACAAATATCTGGCTTCATCTGAAGTACGAGGGAAGCCATCCAGTATAAAGCCTGTGGACCTAATTGGAAAATAAGATATTTATCATTACACAGTGTAGTTTAAAGTGCAACACGGCGAACATGTAATTATTTTGAAAAAAACCCACAAACCCTCCCATATTAAACACATACGTTGGGAGGGTTTAAAAATAAAAAAAACTTCCTTCAGCCAGTATCTTTTGACATTGTAAAACTGATATTTCACTATATATTTTAATTAGTGTACTTACAAATTAATTTCTTTTGAGGTTTTAATGTGCAATGTGTAAATATTTTAAAAGACCTTTAAAAAAACAAAATAAATCATGTCCTCAGACTTGCTTGTGTGACTCTAAAAACAATACTTCTAGGCACTGCTCTTAAAAAATAGAAGGTGCCCCAAACACTTTTCTGGTAACAATTGCCAAAGAAAGCTTGTGCCTTAAAATTTATGTTTCTTCTCTAGTATAGGATGAGAAATTTGCCACTCAGCATGACTTATATATTTCTTCCTGCAGATGTCAAAACAAGTCAGTTATACCTGGAAAGCTCTATGGCTTATTGGAGCTCTTACAATTTCAAATTAGATGAGCAGTTATGTAAGGCTGAGTGTTGCGTTGATAAGAAGCTAGTATTTATTTCTATTACTTTAGACTTTAATAGGATACATTGTAAAATTGCATAAAACCAAAGAGGCTACAAGAAGTGGGAGTGGAGGGAAGAACAGGTAGCCCTGGATGCTGTGGGGAAGAGGAGTACAACATAGTATAGTTTAGTAGTGTAATGTACTGTAATGTGATATAATATAATACATTTCAACATCATGTATAATGCTGGGTAATTTTTTTGTCTTGGTGCATTCTTTTTTTCCTAAAACTGATTTACCTGTTTTTACACTGTGTAGACAACCATTGACCCCCATCTGTAGTCAGGACAAAAATTACATAAAAATATACAAGGCTTGTTTATGTATCTATCCTGTAAGCCCATGAAAATTGCCCAGCTGTTTAAGGGATTTAATTCAATTCAGGTGTGCCAAGTACTTTTGTCCAATCCTGTGTGCAGCATGTGAAACATGGTATTACTGTCAAAATATCAATCAAAATAGTACAACAAAACCAAGACTGACAGGTAGGTCATTACTCGTAAAAAGTACAAGAGCATTGAAATAATCTCTGCATTAGTTATTTACAGTTGTGGACACAATGGATGATATACTTCCTAAGATTAATTAAAGAAAGAGAGAATCTAATTGCAGTTACCGGAATGGCTCTTTCTTCCACCAGTCAGGAACAATCTTATCAAGGACTTCTGGAGGCAGTTCCATGTTATCCATTAGATTTGCTTTGATTGCCTCTTCCTCATCAGTTAATTTCACTTCCTTTATGTAAAGAAAATCCACCAAAAATGAAAAAAACAACAAACAAACAAACAAAAAAAACCCCCAAAACCAACCAAGCGAACTAAACCAGAAAGAAGTATCTACTTGACATTTATTGTTTTTTGGCTAAGTAAGGTACTGTCTTCATTTGACTTAAACCAGCAGAAACAAACTCATTTGCCATATTGCAATATATATATTTTAGGTAATTCCCTAAAATTAGGGCAATTGCTGCTGTATGATTTTTAATGAAACCTAAAACCAAGCACAACTGTTAAGTATTTATTTATACATATGCTCAGTTCAGAGGAATAGAAACTGAAATGAGCACACTTTCTCCTAATTGCCTACAAGCAGTTTTCCAGTTGGCTATACCTGTTCCCATGCTGGAAGACTACCTGCACTACATAAGAATGTTTTTTCACTTTTTAAAAGCAACTATTATATTTGGATGAAATCCAAACAAATATGTTAAAAAAGGATGTGTAAGGTTATTGGGTATAGGCATAAGAACAGATACCAGATAGATAGCATTGTTCTATAGAACAGCAGTAGTATTAATGACTAGTCAAATGCAGAGTATTCAAGTTCCAAATCAAACTATTAAATTCTTGTGGAAAACTGTTGGGTTTTTTTCCAGAATATGTAACTCTGTAAGACTGATATGGTTGAGGATGCACTTCTCATAGAATCGCTTCCTGACACAGACTGTGGTAAAAAATAATGAAAAGACGATATACACTGGTGGTTCTGAATTGGTTTACATAATTCATATATCAAAAATGAAAACATGTCTGATATCAAAAGGCCATGTCTGAATAAGAATTTCTATGCCTGACATCTATTCTGATAATGTAGCTCAAAGAACTTGAGACTATGCTGGAAGTCACAGGTCTAATGTAGCGTGCATGAGTAATATTTTCTCTAGTGCCTGACACAGTATATATATTAAAAGATGTTCGTATGACAGAAGATACCTAAATAGACAAAGTGGTAGCTGGATTGTAACACAGAGGCATCTTGAAAGAAATGTGTGATGTGGGAGAAAACAGTAAAACACATATAAAAATGTGTCACTGACATTACTGCTGCCAAAGAGAGGTAGGAATGGCGTTTGTATCCGACAAAAGAAAAGAAGCATGAGATGTATATTCCAGGTAGAGGAAAGATAACACCACACAGAGTGGTGATTTGAAGGAGAAGGTTGCCCCCCAGACCTGTCAATGATGTGAAGGCCTTGGCTGACACTAACACAACCAAGGTGGTATCTTTTTGCAGAACTTCCCAGACGCCATGGGAAGTTTTTGGTTTTGTTTGCCTTTAGTGGTTTTGCTCTGAACATTATAGCTGACCTTAAGGTCTCATAGATACACTTCCACTCTCTTGTGCCAAAGTGAAAGAGAATGATACAAACGGAATTTAATGAAATTTTGGAGAGGTGGTGGGTCAGTGAAAAACAGGATAGTTAGACAGTCCAGTGGTAGTCATATTCAGAGAAATGCCTGGCAAGTCTACAGCCTTAGAAATTATCCTCTAGAGTTTTGTGCATGGACCAGTCAATGGGTTTCTAAACTGAACTGAAATTGTAAGCTGTGCTTAGGCCACGCCATCAGATAAAGTAGTTTACAAGAAGTATGAGGAAAAAAAATACTAAGTAGAAGATTGTTTCCCAGCAGATATAAAAATGACAAGGAAAAAATACTAACAGAAATGCCTTGGTGTAAGACACCTATTGATGCCAAAAAAAAAAAAAATTGAGTGAGACCCAGCCATAGCCATCAGTGCCAGAAACAATTGCCATATTTTTGGCTGTGATGACCTTGTTGTAAACTGACTTGCCAAAAGAACTTCCTCTTTGATTTTGATGAAAACCTGGATTTTTGTTCTGACATCCATGATTTTGATCTGTACTCCATCTGTGTTGAAGCATTTGCTTCCAATATTACCTGCTCTTGTATTATTTCATCAGAACACTACCTTCCAGTTATCAGGGACCTATTCCACTTTTCAAGACAGTAGAGTGGCCTTGAATGCACCTTTGGCAGCTTCAGCACCTGCAAGTGCGCCCCACTGACCTGTATATGTCCAATTCACACAAATGATTTCAAATTTGATCCTATTCTGTTTTGAGTAGTGCCATTAAATAGAAAATAAAAGAAAATAGAAAATACTCTCCCCAATAAACATTTATGTAAAAGTTTCTTCTTCAGAGAAACTGCATCCTGTAAGAGATAGGGTCTAGAATGCGTATTTATAAGGATTTCAGCCAGTAGTCAATCTGATTTTAAAAACGAACTAATTTTCTGAAAATTATAATTCATTAATTATTCCACCAGTATCATGAATATACAGTTGAGACAGTTTTTTACCTAAGCTACAAGGCATATTTTATGCTACCCAAAACTTGGTTTATTTTTCTGGTTTGAAATTGCTGCCAATAGGCAAAGAAACACTAAAATCCAGGTTATGCAACATATTGCATTAAAAAAATACTAGCTTACCCTGTTATTAATGCTAAATATTTCTGATTTTTTATGAGGGATGATCAGACCAAAGAGGCATTCTATCCTTTTGCCCCAAGAGAGTGCAAAGAGCACAGCTAGTGAACATTTTTAAAGTCCTGTGCAATTGGAACACATGCACTTGACTAAACCTGCATATTATAAACACTTAAAGGAAACCATACCTTCCCACTATTGTTCTGATCTTGACCTTTTTTTTCCCCTCAGCTGGTCTTCCATTGGCCGTTTAGCATCTATCTCTACTACTTAGAAGAAACCTGTATATAAATCTTCAAAATGTTTTGAAGAAGCTTTGCGATACTTATAAGAAAACATTGTCAAGAACTATTATTTCCAAATTTCACAAAGTATTTAATTTAACATAATTTTACAGCTTTTACAATTTCATAGAAAATTCCTATTCTGGCCTGAAAATGATTATTTTGTGTATGGATGTAAAAAAGATTATTATTACCTGTTTGCTTTTTTCTGTTTCAGTTTCAGTCATGGTCTGAGAGAAGTCTTCCAGTTCCTCTGGTATTTTATTGTCATCTTCATGATCCTCATCAGAAGAGGGCCCAACTTTCTTCTTAGTTTTGGGTAAAATCAATTCCTGTAAATATTCTTCAAATTGAATATGGAAAATGCCTAATTTGTCTGCTATCTGTCGTGCACAGGTACTTTTACCTGCTCCATGAATCCCAAGTAAACACACCCGTAAAGGAGGAGCCTATAGGAAAAAAATTGAATATTCTGTAACATTTTGGAGTGTACAGTGCAGCCCCCACTGTTTTTCACTTCAAAAATATCATTATAAAAATTTCATCAAAAACAGTCACATAATTTTGTGTTTTAATTTTTCCAGACTTTCTACTGCTGTTCTAACTAAACTACCTGCTCTCTGGAAACACCAAACAAATCTATTACCCTACCATCAGCAGGTAAAAATGAAACTTCATTAGACAATTCTGGTAAATCTTCAGTTCTTTTACCCTTTTCTCACTTAGAAAAAACCCACAAAACCCCCAATATGTGTCATTTGTTAAACACATTTTAAGATTACTGTAAGCCTTTATAATCTTTTTCTCTTTTCTGCTGTATTTGCATCATTAATTCAGTGTGTTAATTTAAATTTACATTAAAAAATCACTAGGGAAGCCATGTGTTTTATTCGCTTCAAGGACTTGCTTCATATATTGTTACCTAGGAAAAAAACAGCAATAACAAACAAATCTAAATGGGAATGGAAAATAGTTATTTTAATCTGCTATTATCTGGTTTAAGTAATTCTTAAGATTCTCACTTGTAGTGGTTCTTTGTGAGCTACATACTCCTCAGGGTTCTTCAAAAATTTATCTCTGTTCTCAGAAGTTGAAAAGTAATAAATCTTTTCTTTATATTTAGCTGCATGTTCCTGGAGTCCAGGGTAGAGGACAAAGTTCTCTTTCAGACTGACTGGACAAAAGTGTTTTGTGTCTCCCATGAGCCTTTTCTTTTGCTTAGTTGTTTCTTCATCCTTAAAATATGGAAATTTAAAAAAACTCTTAGAATTCAGGAGTTTACTTAGATTAAGTAGATCTGATTAAATAATGCCAAATACATTAACTGAGGATTGAATGAGGATGGTATTCTCAAAACGTTGTGAAAGCTGAAAGTAAGTCTATGAAAATACACACTTTTTAGATTCTGAGTCAGAAAACAAACTGTCCAAGAGAATTACTGAGAAAAGAATTAAATTCAAAATATCATGACTATCATAGCTAGCCACTGAGGACCACGTATCTATGATAAAATAGTTTCCTACTGCATTCTTGAAATTGATTTTCTGTTTAAATGTAGACCTCTTCAGAAAATACAGTGAAAGCCGGTGTTATGAAGTCAGATTACTTATCCAGTAAAGTTAATTTCTAAAAAATCTATTCAATACTGCTCTAGTACAGTCTATGGATATCCTGTACTGTTAAATTTGGGGATGGGAATCTTCCAATATAGGATGAAAACCGGCAAAGCTAGACCTCTAATTTCATTAAAGTGGGTGTGTGAAAATTATCAATACCTGAGATGGAACAGGGAATTTCCCACTACGACTCTGCATCTTCTGATGTTTACATTATGGCTCATAGAATCATTGTTAGCTGGCAGAAATCAAAGTTCACATTTGTTTCTTCAATAAAACCCCTCTTTGCCATCTGGCAAAACGAGGTAAAGTCATTCTCTCTATTAGCATGGGATATTTGAGCTTCTTGCTGCAATAAAACTACTATTGTCCAAAACACAGAAGTGTAGTGAGTGTTGAAGCATATGCTAATATTTATTCTGTAAGAAGGCTTCAACTGGATCAAACAAAATCAGGATCAAGCAAAATATGACTTCTCTGAGGTTACGTTCAAACTGAAAATAAAGGAGTTACAGTAAAAGCATAAATAGATAAAACTGGCATGCTTACTTCTTCCTCTTCTTCCTCTTCTTCACCTTCCTCTTCTTCGTCTTCACCTTCCTCTTCCTCTTCCTCTTGCTCATTTTCCTTTTCAGCAGCCAGATCTTGTGCTTCCTCCTCTAAATCTTCATCAGATAATTCCCAACCATAATATTTAAAAGGCTCTGAAAAGGTTAGGGTTTTTTTTCTGTTTCAATACTTATCCTTTGGCTATACCGGAATGTATTCTCTTTGTCCATAAAAAAAGTGCATACATGGAAGAAAATAATGCCAACTGTATCTTGCATTTCTTCTACTCACAGAATAAAATGTTCTCCCCAGATGCAGAAATTAGTATATTGCCTCCTCCAAAAATGGAAATTCTACAGGTCATTTTTGGTTGAAGCAAATTGGTTATTTTCAATGGGAACTTGCATTACAAAAGTATTATGCAAACACATGCAGATAGTACCATTACTGTTTGCAACAGGTTTTTTTTCCTGTTACTCATTGGGAAGAATCACCACTCAAATTTTATTTTATTATAGAGCCAGCACAATAGATGTTTTGGTTAATAAAACACTTGATTTGGAGTAATGATAGGAAAAATGTAGTATTATTTATCCAGTGCTCAAAATGCTAAGAGACCACACAAATGAAGAAATGTCATTTGCCAAAGAAATATCAATTAAAAAAAAGAATGTAAAATTCAGTTTTGAAATACAGTCTGTGCAGGTGGTTAGGTTAGATTATTACGCACCCTGAAAGTCTCAGTAACCCAATGAATATTGTACATTAGTGAACCTTCACTATCTGTCCATTTCTCAAAACAGTATACTGGCATGCACAGATAGAACAAGTAACTGAGGAAATGTGCTTCCAGAATGTTTAGGGAGCTATTATGCACCTATTCCCAGAGCCATATTATATATCTATTTCAAATACATATCTATTTCCTACTCTTCGATGCCTTAAAGGCTGCTATTGTGCTTTTCAGCTGACCCAGAGAACACAGTATGACCCTCTCCATATTAGTAATATCAAACTGAGTATAACCTACTCCCCAATATGCTCATCACATAAGCTATCTGAAATCCCTCTTGATAGTTTAAATGCCAATCACATAAACAGTGTTACTTACTTTCCATAACCAGCATGATTTGATTAAGCAGACTTTCTGGTGTTTGCTCAGCAATCTCTAAAACAACAACCTGAACTTGAGATGACTTCTTGATTGCTGATTCCACTATTTTCCAATCATTCTTGAAAAGGTTAATCTTCTTTTTAATTGTTTTCATTTCTTCTGTATCTGGAAAACCATCCTCTGCAAACTCGGGTTGCATGATTTCTGAAAATGAAATAATGTATAATAGGCAATGCTCCTCTAAAATGTTTTACTTTTAAAAACTATCATTTTGCTTTAGGACTATTTTTAAATTGCTCAAATATGGTGGCATATTTTTGAATGCTTCTTTCTCCCCATAATTATGAATTATTATATTAGTAGTTTACAAAGACACTTTGTAAATTCCCAGTTTAATTATGTTGATACTGTATCTACTGAGGCTTCTCCAGGAAAATAAATGAGGTCAAATTGCTGAACTATATTTGCATATGGTTATTTAAATCAGCACTCAAAATAAGTATGACCCTTTCTGCAAAGAAATATAATATAGAATACATAAATCTAAAAATTATGATGTAACGATGAACAGCTTTTGACAGACTATCCATATAGTCATGCCTCATGCCAGTATAGGAAAAATTTGAAAGAATAAATAAATGAAAATAAAGTAAAAAAATCTTATCAGAACTTCCCTCTGTAAATACTGGAACTGGGAAACTCTCACAGGAAATTCTGGCGTTAATGAAGCCATGTCTGCATATAGTCACTTGTTTAGTAATTAAGAGAGAGAGAATAGTTTAATCTTGTAAGAAATGTGTAGAAATTTGTAGTGTCTGTTGTTTAAGATCAGTCCAAGCCTTTGGACTCCAAGTCCAGTGTTTCCTAACACTGTCTCATGGAAAGCAGGCAGAAGTTAGAGACTGAAAGGATGTATTAATATAAATAAGAGAGTCACAGATACTACACATTGTAAACATGACAAAACCATACCAAATGTGTTGTCATACTCTGTGAGCAAATAAACGAGGGGTTACTTTCTTCCACCACAACTTCTTGCTGAAGAAGACAGATGGAATTAAGAACTTGATATTGACACATTAAAAAAGGTTCCAGTTAGGAACTAGATAGGGCTACAATTACTATCCATTCATACATTGGTAGACCCTGAAAGTCCTGAGACAAAGTTCTATCTCAGCTAGAAGATAATACCCAAGTGCCTATATGACACCATAACACCTTGTTGCTGGCAGCAGCAATGTGGTGTTGCTGCTGTTCCCATTCTCTGCACTCATATAATTTTCAACTCAGATTTTCTTTTTTTTCTTACAATTTCTCTTTTGTGTTCTGTTAATAAGTGACGTCAGCTAACAGATAGAAAAGCAACTGAGAGCAGTGACTTAAACGGTCTGATATTACTATAAGTTTGTTGGGACTTACAGCATATGCTGTGGTTTTTTCTGGCCAGAAATGAAGATGCAAGAAAATTACTACTGTTCTTCCTTATGTAACTTCCTACATGTACAAAGGAGAGGTATTACTGAAAATGAAAGTCTTATGTAATGCCTTGTATGTAAAAAGCTTTGACTACTTTCTCAAAAATACAAAACCTCAAAACATGAAAACTCCAATGCTTTATGGTTATTTTCTGGCATTAAGCAGGCCAGTGCTCACTATGTCAAACTGCAGCACTGTAACATTCATTTTGAGTTTGTCCCAATCTGAAAAATCCAAACAATTTTTCTGAAGGGTTAGATTGCCCTGGTACAAGTTTCTTCATTAAGGAAACATATTTCTTCACAGAAACAACTATCTCTCAATCTCCTCGTATGGACTGTTAAAGAAATTTGCAAATGACACATTTAATTTTCCAAAATAGAGCCAAAAGGCAAAAAGTGTATAATGTAGCTGGATTTCAGTGATTAAGTACCAGTATGATTTGGAAGGAATCATCAAAACATAATGGTCAGAGTAGACATGCTGCCTAATTTTTGTCTAATATTCTACCAACTCTAAAGCATCACCTTGAAGTGTCAGTATCAGCTGGGACATGTGAGTGCCTGCAGAACAAAGAACACATCTAACACACCTTATTTGGAAATTCCTTCATGGCCCACTAAGGTTGGTCCCTTGCTAGTTTGCTACTTGTGCTGTTTTTTACAAGCCTTTAGTTCATACATGAAGTCAGGCACTTTAAAGGTATTACGGGAGTTAGGGGTACTGCAATCTCTACATCTTCTTAAGGGTCTGTGTCACAATGTGTAGCCCTCTAGAAATATACTAAATTTCTAAATACTTAGATGCTTTTAATAATTTTATTCTATTTCAGAGGCTGAAACTTTTATTCCCTCAATACCACCATTTCCCTCTACTATATACATGATTAACTGAGTTTTGAAGCAAGTTGGGCTCTCTACAGCAGTTCATGTGCTGGCTCAGGGATCTGAGGGCACCCCTGGGCCTGGCTGTCCCCAGCCATCCCCTGGGGCTCCGGCCACCTGTCCACAGCCCAGGACCACATGTCAGCCCTCAGGCCTGTCAGCCTCTGCTCCAGCAATACCATTGCAGAGCCAAGGTGAACTGCAAAACTACTAACAAATAAGCATTTTGACAAGTATTTTTGTGATCTTTTATAACAACCAACACTTAATATATTCTCCCCCTCCGCTTTTTTTTTACAGTTTTGAACAACACAACTATTAGACTGACACCTCAGTGGGTAACCTTCCTCTTACTTGATTATTAGTCTAAACATAAATCAAAGTGCAAAAGGGCATATAATTTATATTACTATTATTTATTATGATAAAGGGCATATCATAAAAACACCAGGTAGATTTCAAATAATTTGATCTTGAATTAGAAATATGTTTTCCCTTGAAAGTGTTTACGAACATTTGCATTTTACTTAACTAGACATTCATTCTCTATATGTCATTACATTATTTATTCCCTGCAATGACATTTTTGTCTCTTGTGATGATTCTAAATAGGAACATAAAAATACCTTTTTATGTACATTGCAATATGTTGTGCAAATGGTACCATTAATTATGCTGCATTCTGCAGTGATATACTCCAAATGAGACAGAGGTTTAGCCAGGTAAAACCTGCTTCAATTTGGGCAGCTCTAATGCAATATGTAATGATGACTTGCTTAGAACACAGATTTTAAGAACAGAAGGAAAGGATACATTACTAACTAGGTTACACTAACTGCTGCTTGCACGTGTTATCCCTGGCACAGTCACACTGCAGAAATCACATGTGCTGCCTTGTGAACCACAGCCCTATTCACAGCAGTAACACATGGAAGAGGGGGTGAGGGCTGGCTGGATCTGGCTTTCAACAGATCGTCTTATAGTTCTGCCCTTTAAAAACCTCTCAGTTCTGAGTAGGTCATGACACTTAGGAAATATACACGCAAAACAAGAGATTTAAATGAATATTTGGCATCATCTGAGACAGAATATTAAACATAGCAATGAATCCACTTAATAGAGTCATTCCCATCTTCTTTATCTCAGAGGCACTTAAAATTCATGTTACCTCTCCTGATAGGCCATATTTAGCAAATGATGGACCAGCATGTGTTCCAGCTTTGTTTTGCTACTCTAGGCACATAATTCCAACAGAATACCTGTATCCAGAAGGTTTTGTTGCTTAAGGAAACATATCCAGCAGCAATTATTGCATATTTACAGAACTTTTAAATAGATTACCGAGGTCTAAGTGAACCAGAGAAACTTTCCCCTGGAAAGAGGGGAGAAGTAACAAAAGAAAAAATGTTTCCATTCCTAGTGAAAAGAGACAGCCCAAAAATCAGACAACCTAAATCTCATTGGGTTTTGGTTCGTGTATTTGAACTTTATTATGACAAAAGTATTGCCTACCCGGCATTTAGTTTGTTTCAGATTTGGTCTCAGGGACCAAGTAAGGCAGCTGTATTTTTGCCATTAGATACAAATTATAATAACTCTGCTTGGAGAGGTTATTTAGGGTGAGAAGATATTTTTAAAAAAATTAAAAATATAGTCAAGAAAAATACGTGAAAAGACAGCAATGGTTTAAAAATAAATTATATAAAAATGCAAAGAACTTTCTTTCTGAGGAGGTGGCCTTCTACCTAATAGTGCTGTTCTTAATTTAATTTACTTATCACAACAGTGATAGGAAACAATCTTCCCCAGCCTTAAATCTTTGGCTTTCATAGGGAATGCCTATATGCCAATCTCTCATATTCTTTTGCTCTGCATCTTCTTTGCTTTTACTGAGCATAGTTACCATAGAGACAAACAATCCTCAAAGGCTTTCTGCCCCCACATTCTCTACGTGAATTGTTGGGGAAGGAGAGCCTTTAATATCTTAGTATCTATGACTTTTTCTTCCCTCGGTCCATATTCAGCAACAAAAAAGATGAAAAAATCCTTCTTTTGTCCCCATTGAAACACTGCCAAAGCTGACAGAGACACACCAGAAGCCAGCATGTCTTCTTCATTAGAGCTTAACTATCAAAATAAACAGAAAGGCAAAGTATACAGTAACAATGACACTTTCATTTCTTGGAACTGACCTGTATTCCATTATGAATGTATTTTCACTTGTCTTTTTGAAACAGACTGTAGTTTTTTTATACAGACTTTTCACTTCTTACTTGTAAATATATACTGCCAAATAATCTTCATCATGTTACAGTGAAATGTACTCAATAGACAAACTTATATTTTATGTACAGATTTTTTTATTTGGAAAGACAGCTTTGGTTTACAGATTAAGCTGATTCTTTCTAATGCATAAAAATGTGTATATTTAACAACTTCCTATTAAAATAAAAAAGTTTATATTTGATTTATTTCTGGTTTGTTCTTTAAAATATTCTAAAACTTCTAGCAGATAAAAGCTAAAATGCGTATTTTAAAAACTAAAGCAGACCATGTTTATTAAAGATGAGTTGCCTTCAAAGTGTTTTTTGAGATAAAGCTGTTATAAGATTTCATATCTTTTCATTAGCTTATAGTTCTATTTCATTTACAAGACTGGTACTGGATAGGGTCAATGAGGACAGATGGACAGACATTATGCAAAGTAAATTAAGAGGATGTCCTTTTTCTTATTACGTTCAGAAAGTGACAAGCCTAATCATGGGCTTTTACTCTTTTTTTTTCTGCAAAACATTGTATAGTTGTACTCCATCAATATTCCTTAGTCTTTATTTCTTTGAATGAGAGACTAAAAGAATTTAAGAACTGAAGGTATTTCGGATTTAATTGAGGAAGTTGTTCTTAACCTTTCTGTTTCAAATTTTGAAATTTCTCTGCCTAAAATGCTTGGATTACAGGTATTAAAATGCAATTATCACATCTGACTTATGAAGGACAGCAGAAAGTGGCTTTGAAGATCATGCAGCTTTGCTCAAAGACTGAACAAACTGTGAAGGTAATATCACTAGAGCTTTCTTTGAAGTTTGCAGTACAAGTAATTTTCAATCTCTCATCTGCAGTTTAATAAATTGTCTCTGTCCAAACTCTCTCACTGAAAAGCCTCCAGTTAAAGGTAAGGGAAAGTACAAATCAGGATGCAAGTCAGTCAAGAAAAACACAGAAAATACATTTAGAGGCTGTAGGACTGACCACACATCATCTGCCTGATAAATCAATTGACTCCAAAAAGTATTTATATTCAAAGACTAAATAGGAAATGTACTAAAATGAACGACTTTAATCATTTTTCCTGTCGTTGTTTCAAAAATCGTACTGAATTTAACATGATGATAAAAATAAAAAAGCAAGAACACAGAATAAAAGCCCAAGAGATGGGTATTGATTCAACCCTCCACCATCTGTAATGAGAAAGGTGATCAATATTAAAGAGTTGGGATTCAGTAATAAAGAGTTTATAACTAAAACTGATCTTAAGAGCTGTGAAGCACAAGCTTGAGAGGTGACAGCTGGAACTATCAGCCCAGATACTGATTTATTTTTGCCAAGAACTTCTGCCCAAATAGCAAGAGCAGCAGGAGAGACATCAGTGAAGATGGGGTTGTACAAACAACCACCCTGAGCTACTGAGGCATAAGCATGTGTGCTCCAGTTGAGTTTGCTATAGAAAAGAAGTAATCTATGGCAGAAATGTGGCAGGAAAAGAATATGCCAAGTATTACTTCAGGAAGATTGGAGTGAACCCACAGATCTGCTCGAAGCTGATAACTCTTCTACACTACCTGAAATATATTCCCATGAATTGATATAGCTGTCTCCTAGTATAAATACAGTCATACTCATGCAAAGCTTCTGCAAAAATGCTTAAATAAAGTAAGAAATTCCTGAAAAAACCCCTCAGAATAATTGTGTCAAAGGACATGAAAAAGATATGTGAGGCTATAATTTTCAGCTAGACATTACAAGCAAGTGTTACCACATAAATTGATTTCTATATCTTTAGCAGACATTTCAGCATTGAACTTAGCTTCTTAACTCACTTAAATACATTTGTTAGATTTACATGAAGTCTCCTTCTCCAGTTACTTTTACTCTCATTACGACATGTGCAAGTACTTTGTTCATTACTGGAACCATTTTTTCCTTTTAAACATAGACAAAATTATAAACTCGAATATGTTCAGTGCTGAAGCAATCCCAGATTCCACTGAGGTTACAAAAATTGTGATTATTAAAATGTGCATCTATTTATACAGAATAGAGTAGAATAGAATAGAATAGAATAGAATAGAATAGGACAGGACTGTTTCAGTTGGAAGGGACCTACAATGATCATCTACTGCTCATCAACTGTCTGAGCAATTCAGGCCTGATGAAAAGTTAAAGCATGTTATTAATGGTATTTCTTAAATGCTTCCTAAATGCTGATAGGTTTGGGGCATAAATCACCTCTCCATGAATCTTGTTCTGGTGTTTGACCACCATCTCAGTAAAGACACACTTCCTTATGTCCAACCTAAGCCTCTCTTGGTGCAGCTTTGAGCCATTCCCACAGGATACTATATATGAGAGACCAAAACAGTATGATTTGGGCTCTGGAGTATTTTTCTGAGCTATCATTTTTATCTTATAACTGTTATCTATTATAAAACCCAACAAACTGTGAACACGTGAACGGTGAACACTCATTTACATTGTTGTAAAGACATGTCACATGGGAGAAAAGCTGCTGTCAATGTGCTGATGGCACTACACGTGAAATAACACGATGTCAGGCTAAGAGCAGCATGACTGAAGTGTTCTGGTGAGTCAGTGTTTGATTATTGAAATAAAATGTAGGTGTTGGAAAACATTATTTTCTCTGAACAAGGACTTAACGTCTTAAGAGCACAAGTGTATACATGACATTATTACTGCTATCATTAATAAATGTTGTTTTGATGTTCTCAGATCAAAATTAGTTAGATATTCAAAACTAAGATGAACTTTGTTGTTTGAAACGCAGATAACATATCTTTGCAGAAGCCTTTATATTTAATACTATAGGATTCATTCACTTTGGAGACGAGCTGTGCATTTTATTAGAAATTATAAAAAGTTATAATGTGGATTTTTTAAAAAGCATACATACAATTTAAAGAACCCTAGAAAGCTAGAGTACTTTTTTCACAGAGTAGGTGAAATGTTACCTCATTAAAAATTAAAAGCATGTTATCTTATTCAGTCTACCTTATACTACCTTTACAACTTAGGCCTTGTTTTATATATATATGAAATAAATGCCAGACTAGGTCATGAAAGAAAATGTATGTGAGACATACTGGCAATACAGAACTTAAGTTTGGCCACAGTAATTTTGTACAGAAACCAGTACGTTATGTTTGAAAGAAAGACAGTAGTAGCAGGCTAGGCCCTTGATGAGGAAAAACCCAAAAATCTGGGAATTCATGCACTTCAATTTTTAATTTCATCTCCAGGCCTTGGGTGATAACTTAAGCTATGAATAGGAAATCTTGAGACTGCATAGTAGAGAAAGAAAATACTCCAAAGTCCCCAACCTAGTTCTTAGCATAGAGACAGATATTTGTGCATAGCAATTCATCTTGACAGCAGATCCAAATCAGACAGAAACATTCTTCTAAGAAACTAGGCAGTGCTTAAAAGAAGGCTAAAAGGGAAGTAAAACCCTGCAGCTTTTTGGACTATTAAGGTTCAAACCACTGAAACAAACTGGAACTAATTCTAAACCTCAATCCAACTGACAGAATCTGAGGTGCAAAAATCCAGCCTATTTGTGACAGCTGGCCTGCAGCCAAAATCTCAATTCTCACAGATTGTTCACTCCTGCCCACGACAATTATATTTTCTCTGCTGGAAACTAAGTATAACACAGTTCTGATGTAACAGTAGGATCTTTATAGGAAACAAAAAAATACGTGGTTCTGTCAGTATAGAAAGCAACGAAGTAAGAACATCTTTAACCCAAAATGTTTTATTAATATTGTTATCAGAAGGGAAACCTCATGAAATACATAGAATTCCATTATTTTTTATGGTGTTAGGTTCTGTTGTTAAAGACTACTCTTTGTAAGCTCAAAAGAGGGGAGAAACAATGACAGATGCGTGAACCCGCAAAACTTAATCAGACCAAATATAACCTTGACTTGACACCCCTGAGGGCCATTAGAAGATGATGGTGAAAGGAGTGTGGGTGTGAAATCTATTGAGATGGGTCACCCCGAGAAGCTCCCTCTGGCTGAGGTGTATTACTGCCTACAGGGCGTGAGATACATTAGGGGATACCTAGGGAAAAGCAGGGATTGTGGGAGATTTATAATAACAGCCTCACCTCTTGACTCCAACCAAAGGCAAGGAGAAGGAAGGATCAAAGTGGATTGGAGAGGAACAAGCATGGATAATAGAGTAAGAAGAGGATGAAAGGGGAAATGGAATACATTGAAATGGAAGGGGAATACATGCTCAGACTCATTGCATGGTCCTGGGGACATGGAGCTGCAGCAGCCTCACCTCTACTGGGCTTGTGGATTCAGCAATTCATAATGTGTGTTGCTATCAGATTGAGGAATTCTTAATGCATGTTAAGAGAGCCATTCCTGAACTGATTTCCATCCTTTTAATTACTTCAGGCTGAGCTTACTGGAGGAAGACCAGAAGATCAGACAGTTTTGTGATTTCTCATTAACTACTGACCAAGTTCCAGCAATGTTTTGTAACTTTTAAAGAGGTACAGATTTTTTGATGAGTAGTTCCAAGACAGTTAATAAACCACTCAGGAAAGTTACTAGAGGAGATAGAGTCCCATCCTTTGGATTTATTGAAAACTGCAACAGTGGTGGCTGATTTAATGAAAACCATCTCTATTCTGTAACATACATGAGGAATGACACACAGAAATGAGTGCCTGAATCAGTGAAGATGGTAACAAAAAGTCATTTTTTTAGATGCTGACTGTAAAAAGGAAATCAAAAATGGAAAACCTGCATAAATACCAAATCACTAAATGATTGAAACACATAATTAGATAAAATAGAAGTCAAATGATACACACTTTCACCATTCTCCTCAACAGCAGCTGGAGACTGATCTTCCTCTGATGTCAGTGTTTCTTCCATTTCTTCTCTGTAAATAAAAGTTCATTTATCTTGAGACCTTTACAAATATTACCAAAGAAAGTTGCAGATTTATTAAATGTAAAGATGTGGAAATATAATTTGGGTTGTAAAAAATAAAAATCATATATATTTTATTATCTAAAATGTTACTTTCTCATTGCATTAAAAGGTTGGACTAATGAAAGGCTAATGAAAAAGCATTTAGAAAGAGATTTTTCTGCCACCATATGTACTCATCTAAATGTAATATTCCTCAAAGATAACAGACATTGGATTATTTCCTAGATAACTAGTCTTAGTGTACTGCTTACTTAATTTGTGTGATAAATGCACTGATACCTTTAACACAAAGTGAGGCTAGAGTTTTCTTGTGCTCATTTTATATGTTCAGGTATTTGGAATATTTTACCTTGCATCATCTTCTTCCTTTTCTAATGCTTCATCTGTTGGTCTTTCCAAAATCTCAGAATTGTTTTCATTCCTACTTGCTAGGTATGCTCTGCGTAGTATACAGGCTCCTGCAGTACAATTACATGACAGTAATGACTTCAATGTATCTGTATAAAACTAAAGTTATTGGGTTAGGAATACCATTTAATAAATTATTGACAAATTTTATTAAGTGAACAAAAAGCATATATACCACTGAAATGTTATTATACTGTTGACTTCTACAGGTTTAGAGCCTTTTTCTTTTTCAATTTAAAGAACATAAACTGAATCTGGGATATTGGAAGGTTATGAAGGCTATGAAGGGTGACAGAACTGAAAGGATTTATCTTACACTTTCATATATCATGTGTTACTCTGACATTTATTTTGTTTTCAAGTGTACAAAGAAAGCTATGAAAAACATTCAAATAAAAAATACAATTAAGTGCATACCTGTACTACTACAGCTGGTTGATAGAAATGAAGAATATGCTGTTCCTAGTAGGAACTCTACTGACTTATTTACTTTGACAAATAGGTTTATATATGGCTGTGTGGCTTAAACCCATTTTCATCAGTGGAATTATGAGAGTTTAGACTAGGTCAGGGAACAGCTTACAAAGTAATGGCTCAAATGATGTGAAAATGTAAACTTCACAACTATATGATTATTTAAATGACAGAAATGAGTGGGAATCAAGTAAAGAGTCAACACAATTGTGCAAACAAAAAGAATAAAGTGAAACAAAATAGCTAAATTCAAGGAAATGTATCCATAAGCAAAAAGCTACATTTTTTAGCCAAATTTTTATACTACCAAGAGTATAAAACAGGTTGTTCAGATTAGAGCAAGTAATTGAGAGCTAGGTTTTGAGAACTAGTGCAAATGGCATAGAGGTGTATATTGCAGAAAGGAAGCACATAATTGGAAGCCTCTAGAGAGGCCTTAACTTGAAAGCCTCTGCTACGAATTCCCAAATTCTTCCCTTCACAAAATAAAGAAAAAAAGGAGCAGTTACTGATCAGTTTCCAACATGGTTGTCATGAAGAATTATCTGTTTCCAAAATGTCTGATCTAGATCAAAACCTTTCAGGGATGATGAGACAACCTTTTCTTCTATCCAATTAATTCACTAATTTGTTAAATTCTGAGAAGTGAAGAAAAATTTAATATAATTCTGAAAGCACTTCTCCCACCTCAGTGCTCTCCCTGCAGTACAGGCTAGAGGTAGATCCCTGATGTTTGTTATTTAGTACACAGTATTGACATTTTATTACCATCTGCCAACTACGTGAAGGAGATGCTTTTTGTGGTTGTATGAAAGGACAACTGTGTCCCAGAAACTAGGTTCATGAACATTTCAATAAGCTTGGAATGTCTGGGAAGCAAAGATGAGGCACGGAAATGCCTCCAAAAGTGTCTGAGATGAAGTCTTGAATGTCAGGTTCTGCAAATATGATTTTCTGACAAACACTGGATCTAGAACTTTCTCATAGAAATGTTCAGCCAGTATTTAGTCTGTGTATGAGCTCTGGCCACTCTGAAACTCTTTTAGTTACAAAATGTCACAAAGCTATGTGACTAAGTAGTTTAGGTACTACACCTGAGTTGTGAGGATGATTTGCTGATCAGGTGGCATACTTCTGAAAAGTTTGCGTCTTTTTTAATAAGAAATCTGTTCTGAGTAAACTGTGTAACCTTGATTTTCTCAGGCTGATTTCTATATTCAGGGACAAGGATTTGAAAATTTCTATGGACTGATTCCAATTCTGGGCATCTACTGAGCTTTCTTGAACTTTATATGAATAGACTCATCATGCCATTCTTGAATGGAAGTTTCTGCCACTGAAAGACCTTTTGATAACAGACTGGGTTGAACAGATAATGATCAAAAATTGCCAAAGGTCAATTAATCTTGTGGTGTGGTATGAATTAAACAGATATAACCCACGAAGACATGATTTGACAGACAAACTTTTAACAGTATATGAATCTGTTCAGTTATTCATGCCTGGTCCAACCTTCCTTCTGGCTTGAAAGAATAACATCAAAATCCCCTACTCTGAATTCATGGATACTAAGCTATTGTATCAATCTGGGTAGGAAGTTACTACTTTTTTTTGATCTCAGAATGGAGAACAGGATACACCTGCATACAGCATACAAGTAGTTCTCCCCCTGCCTCTTCTCTCAAGCTGAGAAATTTCATACCTCTAACCTGATTTTGCAAACAGGAAAACCAAGGCAGAGAAATTTGCCCAACAGCCAGCCAGCCAAAGAATGTAAAAATCTGAAGCTACAAGAGTCCACTGATATTTACTGCTGGTTGTAAATAGGAGAAAATTGAAAATTTATTAAAAAGAGGAGGAATTTTCTTTATTGTTATAGCAAAGCATTCCTGTTTTCAATTCTGTGTAATTCCCTTACTCCAAATTTCCAAATGATAAGAAACTGTGGTACTGTTGTTGATTCACTGGATTATTCCTTCTCTAGACCCCTGAAGCTTTATAAAGGGACATAACTATTAGTTTTCCTCATAAGTATGTTTTATATACAGATATCAACATAGAAAAAAAGGAAAATATTAAGTTGCATTAGTGGGTATTTACTAACCATTTTTTTTTGTATCCTTCAGACAGACAACAGTGTCAGGTAGAAGTCCTTTCTCTGATAAAGCTGACCAGTGATCTGCTGATGGAGGGTAGTTTTCCACTACCCACCCTCCTTTTTCTGAAGCACCAGGAAACCTGTCTTTGTTCGTCTTCATAAGCTGTTATAAAATGTCACATTCAGGAATATAAAAAAGTCTAAAGCCTATCAGCTGTACAAAAAAGACTGCACAATACAAAATGACTTTCTAAATGTTACGATTTTTCCTTATTGTCATTTCAAGTCAATAAAAAGTATGATATTTATAACTTTTTTGTATACACTTTATTAGTGTATACAAAAATACACTAATGGGATAATGATTTTTAAGCTTGCCAATAAAGAATTTACACTCCATAACACTTTCAATAGCTACATACCATTGAACAAATTTAAAACAATTCAAGATTCTTGGATAAACCTTCAAACAATTCTTTTCAAACATCTGGTGTTCACCTCCTTAATACTGACTAAGGATATAAGAATAGAGCATGCATACAGTGATCCCTCAGATAATTCTCCCAGCGTTTAACAATTTGTAGCTCAGGTAATTTGCAAGACAGAAATAATTTCTGTATATGTGTGTGAATATATATACAAACACACACACACATATATATATTTATTATATATAGAGGACTATAAAATAGTCCTCAGTAGATTTGTCTTTCATGATCTTCCTCAGTTTCTCCTCAATCCTATGTAAGCTTTCAGACTATGTTATTTAAACTAAACTGATCTCTCAAATGGAAAAATTAAGAACATATATGGATAATGTATAGTATTGTTCTCCTAAGAGCACCAGTTACAAGTTGCTCTTTAAAAAAAAGTACTTTCCTTCATAGTACTTGTACTCTCACCCCTGCAATAGCTCCCTCCAGTACTTCAGCATGTATTTCAGATGACATTGTAACTTCAGAGACGGATGCACTTTTCATGGCTTCTTCTACCATGGCTTGAACTTCTGGGTGGTCAGCAGTTATCTCTGGTATTCCTAACAATAGAGATTTTTTTTAAAAGCACTTCACAAAGAAATTAGAAATTTTTTTGATTAGAAATTAGGAACCAAATAAAGCATTAAATCATAACTCCAGCACAGTAGTCATTTTAAGCAATACTACACAATGGCACTGAGAAAGAAACAAGCACCAGTTCTGAATGCAGATCTAGAGAGTGTTTAATAAACATAAGTTCTAAGATCTTGGTTTGCTCTCTCAGTATAAAAAATGCAACCTTTTTAACTGTACAGTATTTTCTACCTCTAAGTTAAATATTGTTTCAATATGAACAGAATGACATTACTGTACTACAGCAATCAGGCACTTGCAGCAGCCAAGAATTTCCTTTGGTTTCTCTTTGATTCCTAAATCAAAAGGTTGACCAGACTAATTTTTAAATCAATACAAATCTTAGATCAAGGCAGTGTATTTTAAACAATCAAGAAGCCTGCATTCCCTCCGATGCTCAAAACGTTCATATTGGATCCACATTTTGTTATTAATTGCTGGCAAAACAACTGTAACTATTTAAAAGTTTTTTAAGGAACACTCGCAGTTAACATGTTAATTTGATAAAATTTGGTGAAGAACTATTTTAGTCAACTGCAGTATCTACTATGAATATAATTTGGAAAAAATGCCATATTTACTTTCTGTAATTATGTCTAGATTTTTCAATGATTGTCTTGATACTTTTTACATGCACAAATGTACACATTTATCAGGTTATTTTTGCCATTTTACTAGGTCCCTGGAAAAGGGGCAGCATCTTAATAATTTCCATTCTGCAAAAAAACTCAACGCAGTGCAAACCCAGACATCTTCTTATCTATTAAGAAATTCTGAAACAATCTTATGCTATAAAAGGATATGTAAGGGAAAATACATACTCTGTTTGTACTTCAGTTTTGCAATAGTATTGCTCGAGCTCTCCAAAGTTTTTAATTAGGATTAATTTCTTATTAATCCTAATAGGATTTCATATCCCTGTCCTCAAAAGTACTTACATAGCCAGGAATCTGGAATGTAGCACTGTTTAACTGTTTAAATTTTGGTGTCATAGCTCACTATCATTCTTACTGCAATACTAATTATTTTTTATCACTGTCAGCACCTGTTTTGCAGCACTAGAGGAATATACTGACCTCTCGTTAGATGTATCTACCCATGAAAAAGTCAAACACGATTCCTTGCTTAGGTGAATAAGGCAAAATGGCCTGATTGTCCATTGGAACCATAACTAGAGCTAACTATAAAAAGGCAATTCTAATTCAACGGAGTATTTTCGTTTCAAAAGAAATTCTTTTGAAAAGCCTCTATTAAACTTCCTTGGGAAAAAATTACAAACTTTGTTTAAAAATACTATTATTTTCACCTTTTCAATATATTTATTGAATTCATCAAGCTGCAGAAACCTAGGCAGCCTAGGAAGTCTAAATGTGACCAGAGCTGGAGTGACCTATAAATGTGCCATCTGTGACAGCATACTTGGAAGGCTGCTTCAAAGTGAAAAAACTGTGGATTGTGGATTCTCATCAGTCCAGCTGACAAGCTGCTTTCTTGAGGAGTATTTCACTTTTGCAGAGATTTAACTTGTCAGAAAGTCATTAGAATGGAATGTTTTCAACCAGTATCTGTCAGAACCAATTTCTTCTTTCAGTTCAGAGTTCAAAAAACTCTTTTTCACATGGCCCTCACTTTCAAAGGATTTTTATATATATATATATGTAAAAAATACTGAATTTCATTAGGCTATTCCCTTCACTGCCATGTTCTTTTAGTTCATATTTAAAGCACAGCAATCATAACAACCTCTGCAACTTTTCCTAAGTCAAACTGACAGCAGTTAAATAACATAAAGCAATTAAGACAGCTTCAAAGACCACGGAACAGTTTATTCACCTGATTCTTCTGACTGTTCTTCTGATTCCAATCTATTTTTCACCGCTTCTATAGCCCTTTCTACTGCATCCTTTCGCAGTTCCTCAGTGTTTTTTTCTCTCGATTCTTTATATTGTTGAATGAGTTTGGTCATATCAAAAACCTAGTGAAATTATTTGGAAAAATACAAATATCACAGATGACACAGATAGCATCTGATCCAACTTCTATAAAATTAAATTATCTTGGAAAAGCTCTGCAAATGACAGAAAAGTTTACATACAATTCAAATGCAGGGTTGGGGTTTTCTGAAAAAGAAATTATTTTTAATTTGCATTTATATTTAATTATCTTAGATACAAAAGTTACTCATAACAGTCTAATGCTAAGACAAATAACTGCAATGTAAGAGGCTATATAAAAGTATTTTTGATCTGTAGCTACTTTTATAAAAATGAATATCACTAAAATCCTATGTTTCTCCTGCAATCCCTATATTTGTAAAGTGAATGTTAGTAACTCGACAAGAATGTGCTTAAATGATTCTCAAGCCCCAGATGCTACTTTCCTACCTAAGATATTTATGAACCTACCTTTGCTTTATAATTGTGTGCAATTAAATTAGAAATAGTTGTTCTTCCAGAGAATGGAGGACCAAATACAAATACTTTACAAGGAGAAACTGGCATTGGAGGCAAGAGGTAAGGCCGTGGATTCAACATAAATTTTTTCAATGCCTCTTGGGATGACAGTACGTACATTTTACCTAGAAAACTTAAAACAGAAGAGAAGCAAACAGATATAGACAGTTATCTCATAAACTAGATATGAAAATTAAGAGTGTCAAATTCCACTAACCTGACAGCAAACTCGGGGTTTCCCATTACAATGTCGCCTTCCTTTAGAGCCACGGGACACACTTGTCCCCACCTGCTCCTACGCCACCGGTATCTGGGTGCTATCAGCTTGTAAGATGACAGAGCCCGCAAAAGTTCCTCCTGTTTATTAAAATAGCAATAATAGCAAGTGTAGTTTTTATCTCAAGTTACATATGCCTTTTTATTAGACTTTTTTGAAACTTTTTGATGGAAAATAGGCAAACTTAAAAAGAAAACTGCACCATGCTTTTTAGAACTTTTTTTTTAAATTATGTACTTNTATAAAATTAATATGAAGACCATTTGTTGAAGACAACAGAAAATGGGTAAGATTTCTTCTAAAAGTTATGGAAAAAGGACCATGATCTGTGTCAGGGAATAGCAATGTTAAAATATCTACTTTAGGCATGCAAAAAAATCATATGATAGGAATAAGTTTAATAGCCTTTTTACAGAATGTGAATAGTGAGTGAACCCTAAAGTCATGGTGACTCTAAATTCAGAATAGTACAGACAAGTACTGGCTGTGAAGAACTGCAGAAGAACTTTTAGAACCTACAAAGTCAGGCATTAAAATAGCAGTTGTACACAGAAAATTATAAATTTTCACAGACTGTCACTACTCAGAAATAGATCCCTCCGTGAAAACATTTTGTCAATGCCCAAGAGCAGTCAGAAAACCAACCTGAATGTTAGGAATGTTGAGCAAGGAGAGAATA
This sequence comes from Platysteira castanea, assembly GCA_013397175.1. Lineage (NCBI taxonomy): Eukaryota > Metazoa > Chordata > Aves > Passeriformes > Platysteira > Platysteira castanea. The sequence continues at coordinate 524,780 of VYXC01008630.1, forward strand.
GATAATAAAAGTTTATGTTTTAATTGTTTAAATATTGCCCTTGTCTTTACTGAAAAGTGCCTCCTGCTGCTCTAATCTCAGAAAGTACACAGTAAAATTGGATAAGTTTCAGAAAAAGGTAATATAACTGATCAATGCCACAAAAAGATTTTCATGCAAGAAGGAATAAAATTATACAGACTGAAATTCTTCAGTATAGCTATGTAAGCACAGGACAGAAGTCTGAAATCATGAGTTCTTAGAGGGTAGATGTAGAGAACCAATCTATTCACTGACTTCTGCATATAAACGAGGACACTGAGCTAAAAGGCTGCAGGTTCACCACAAAGGGAAGCAATTCTGTACCTAATGTTCAGTTAAGATGCAGAACTCTTTGCCCTGAATACTGTGGTTACTAAAAGCTTACACACAAACTAAAACAGACACAAAAACTAACTAAATAATAAATACAGATGACCTCTGACACAGAAAGTCTTTCACTTGTGAATTTGTTAAGAACTGAGAATACAGAAAAGTGAAGGGAGGGGTATTTCTCTGAAAAGGTGAGGTCTCCCCATTACAGTTGCGTTCATATATTCGAAGTTTTGTTGAAGAAATAGGAAAGATGATTGCAACTAAATATAAGTGACAACATTCATGCAAAGACTTCTAGTTTTCAGTTTTATTTGGAAGGGACACGAATTACAATTGCTATGATTCAGCAAAATTCAGCTCTAACTTCTCATGTTTCTAATTAATTACAGGAAAATAGAATGAATGTGATCTCAGTTATGGAGAATGCAGCTAGATTTGGATTAGCATGTTGTTTCTTATTCAGGAAAAGAGTAGACTGAGCTAAGAGTCAGTTGCTGAGATTGTTATCCTTTGGCTAAAGTTTCTTTCTTTCCTTGGAAGGAATTAAGTTTTCCTCTATTGCTAAAATAAACATTTTTTTCAGTTTTATTATAATCATTACCCTTTTTTCCAGAAATGACAGATTTTTTATTTTCATACTTTTAAAGTGGATTTCAGCCCCAGAATTATCGTAAATTCTCATTTCTGAAAAGACAATGCTTAAATAATGCCCTTCTTGCATGGTAAATCAAACTGGTTGTTGTGATAAAAAGATGCTATAATATAAGCTTATAGCGGAAAAGAAAAATAATTCTAGTTATTACAGTCAATCACACTTTAGAAAATTACACTTACATTTTGCTTTCCCTCCAACATTTCTTCCTCTTGTTCACTTTTAAGTCTGGTTATAGGAGCTGCGTTTTGAATGTCCATAGACTGAAGTCGGCCTACCACTGCCTGAAGAGAAAATAAGTCTTGATTCAGTACCAATTAAAATTGATTTTGTCACNCAGAATTGTGGGACAATTATTTTAAAGAGATATTACTTCATTTTCAGGTTTATTTAAAAGAAATAGTACTTTAAATAGTTCCTGTAGGCTTTACTTACTCTTTTTAGAAGTTTAAAATNTCCCTCCGTGAAAACATTTTGTCAATGCCCAAGAGCAGTCAGAAAACCAACCTGAATGTTAGGAATGTTGAGCAAGGAGAGAATAGATAATAAAAGTTTATGTTTTAATTGTTTAAATATTGCCCTTGTCTTTACTGAAAAGTGCCTCCTGCTGCTCTAATCTCAGAAAGTACACAGTAAAATTGGATAAGTTTCAGAAAAAGGTAATATAACTGATCAATGCCACAAAAAGATTTTCATGCAAGAAGGAATAAAATTATACAGACTGAAATTCTTCAGTATAGCTATGTAAGCACAGGACAGAAGTCTGAAATCATGAGTTCTTAGAGGGTAGATGTAGAGAACCAATCTATTCACTGACTTCTGCATATAAACGAGGACACTGAGCTAAAAGGCTGCAGGTTCACCACAAAGGGAAGCAATTCTGTACCTAATGTTCAGTTAAGATGCAGAACTCTTTGCCCTGAATACTGTGGTTACTAAAAGCTTACACACAAACTAAAACAGACACAAAAACTAACTAAATAATAAATACAGATGACCTCTGACACAGAAAGTCTTTCACTTGTGAATTTGTTAAGAACTGAGAATACAGAAAAGTGAAGGGAGGGGTATTTCTCTGAAAAGGTGAGGTCTCCCCATTACAGTTGCGTTCATATATTCGAAGTTTTGTTGAAGAAATAGGAAAGATGATTGCAACTAAATATAAGTGACAACATTCATGCAAAGACTTCTAGTTTTCAGTTTTATTTGGAAGGGACACGAATTACAATTGCTATGATTCAGCAAAATTCAGCTCTAACTTCTCATGTTTCTAATTAATTACAGGAAAATAGAATGAATGTGATCTCAGTTATGGAGAATGCAGCTAGATTTGGATTAGCATGTTGTTTCTTATTCAGGAAAAGAGTAGACTGAGCTAAGAGTCAGTTGCTGAGATTGTTATCCTTTGGCTAAAGTTTCTTTCTTTCCTTGGAAGGAATTAAGTTTTCCTCTATTGCTAAAATAAACATTTTTTTCAGTTTTATTATAATCATTACCCTTTTTTCCAGAAATGACAGATTTTTTATTTTCATACTTTTAAAGTGGATTTCAGCCCCAGAATTATCGTAAATTCTCATTTCTGAAAAGACAATGCTTAAATAATGCCCTTCTTGCATGGTAAATCAAACTGGTTGTTGTGATAAAAAGATGCTATAATATAAGCTTATAGCGGAAAAGAAAAATAATTCTAGTTATTACAGTCAATCACACTTTAGAAAATTACACTTACATTTTGCTTTCCCTCCAACATTTCTTCCTCTTGTTCACTTTTAAGTCTGGTTATAGGAGCTGCGTTTTGAATGTCCATAGACTGAAGTCGGCCTACCACTGCCTGAAGAGAAAATAAGTCTTGATTCAGTACCAATTAAAATTGATTTTGTCACCTGAAGGGGCCTTAAAGTGTATTTAAAACTGTAACTTATTATTTGTATAATGGCTACATAAACACTAAGGCCCAGTTTCTGGCTCAGACTCATGCTAGTTATTGAGTTGGGTTTTAACAAGCTATTTGGTAGATACAGGAAGTGAAAAATGCCAAATCACAGCCTTTCTATTTCATTATGCTGTGAATCTCTGTCACTACGGGACACAAGAAAAGTCACTGGCACCCCTGCTAGGTTGAGCAGAAAGAAAAAAAGAAGCAAGTTTATTTTGAAATTCTCATATTTATAGATTTCTCAGTTCCACAAGGGATTGGAGGACATTGTCACCTCCTCTCTCATTCAGTGGACAAAAGAAGTGTCCGTCAAACTTTCCCTCAGCACAATGGAATGAAAAACCAAAAGAACAGTTAAGTAAACATTGTCTATTAATGAACTCCATGAGAAAAATTATCTGACTCCAAATTACAACAGAAGGCTAGCAAAAAACAGGACAACAAATCCCAAGCCTACTAAAGGACTAGACTGTGAAGGTTTCCCCCTAGGCAGTGCAAGTACTCAGATGAGCTCCAATCTCAAAGAGAGGCAAATCTCTTTGGGAAATCAGATTATGCAAATTCAGAAGCAATACAACTTTGAGTTGTTTATTTTAAAAGGTATTTAAACCAAATGTCTACCAATGAGAATCAGACTATATTAAATTTATTTGAAGTATCTCCTGAATGTAATCTTGATTGAATGCAAGTATTCCTGAAAGGAAAAAGCAAATTCTGTCATGTTCGGTCTAGTTTTACAATAGATCTTTGCCTAACTTGTAGGTAAAATGGTTGGAAACATAACATAAATTGATCGTATTTACTATAAATTTTGTGTTGTAATGTTCACAAACAGATAATAAATGAGGAAATTGTATGTTCTAATGCTGCAAAATTACTGGGGTTTTCTCCCCATGAGGACCACTCTTGGTAGTAAAGTTAAGCATAAACTGAAATAATTAACTTACAGAATTATAATAATACAGTTTGTTTCAAACAGAGGAGAAAATGCAGGAGAAGCTCACTTCCTACCTTGTCAAAGACAATCTCCTACTTCATTTTCAACCCCGTACTCTAGGTTCTGATTTGAAGCAACTTTTAGTTGTGAGGCACAGGATAAGATTATTTATCTTCAAAATTTACCATTGTAAAATTTACCATTGTAGGTTTTTTAACAGGGAGAACAAGTTGCTCTGTTACAAGCTAAAAATCTAGACACAAGCACTCAGCAGCATTCTAACAAGAATCAAGAGTATTCTCTTTGCATTACATTGCAAAACAATATAAAAATAAAAAAAAATATAATCCATTATATAATATATATATTATTTTAGATACAAGTATCAAATAAACTAGTTTTGTAAATATATAATTCAGAAAATGTTTTAATTTCTCATTATGTTTTACCTTAATACAGATCAGAAAAAGCACAGAAACCAGAGGGATAATACAAAAGTTTGTAGCTTGCCTGAAGATATTCACATATAACATACATGTAAGCCTGCGGACAGAGCAGTGAATTCTATAACTAACAGGGGAAGGAAAGCAAGTATTTCAAAAGTCACGTCTTCTAATAGTAAATGAATGCATTTTAAACACGACTTAAAATTTTGCCAATAGGAAAACAATCCACAGAATTGAGAAATTATTTTCTAGGGGAGGTGGTGCATAGTTAGTGGTGGTGCAAACTTAGCTGGTGCATAGTTTACTTACCTCAAAGACACGATCTAGTTGCTGACTTCCATCCACTTCAATAAGATATCGACAATCCTGGTCAGTCAAGAATTCCTGTTTAATAACGAAGACATACCTGTCAATTGAGTATGGTTAACCAGATAGTGACGCTGAAGTTCATTCTGTTCCTATACATATCAAAGGTTGGACTCCTGGGGACTTCAGCAGAATCAAAATTAACTGTATTAATGGCTTATAAAACCTTCTGGAGATGAACTTCGATTTAATGACAGATATAGAGATAATTCCAAAATTTGAGTTACAATGGGTTCAGAAGATAGCTTAGATGTCTTAGCTCAAATGCAAGAGAGCTAAAAAATATCAAGATACAGCAACATTTTGTGTCTGAATTCAACTTTTAATTGTCTAGCTACCTTAATTCTTTGCTGGAAAATGATGACAATCTCAATTAATACATTTCTTGGAAATGCCAGTCATGAGACCAATGTTTTAATTTTGGTCCTGACTCACAATTTCTTTAAAATTTGGACCACATATTATATTTTTCTTATTTTAAGTTTTCACACTAGCAAATAAGGTCTTAGACTAAAATAAACATCCCATGTCAGTTGTTAATGCCTCTCTCTGACGACTGAGAACATTCACTCCATTCCTGACATATGCTTGTTTAACCTCAGGCCTAAAAAAGCCTATTGAAGGTGACTTTACAACTTTGCAGGTAATCTGTTACAGCTCTTCACCATATCTATGGTCAGAGCTTATCTCCTGGCTCGTTTCATCTAGTCTGTCTTTTATACCATAAATTAAATCATCTACCCTATCTTTGGCAGAAATAGATAATAACTAATTAATTCTTCCTAATACTCTTCCAAAGAGAGGATGATAGTTTGTATTTCTCTTATATACAATGGTCTTACAGTCTTATTAGTACATCCATAGTATTTGAGTTTAAACAATAGCATGTCATTTCTTGACTTGGTTTTGACTAACTAAATCCCCACAGATTGCAGATTGTCTGAAGTACTGAGGTCTAGCCAATTTTTCCACGTGTTGCAGTTGTTCGGAAGGTTTCCTTCCACACTGTAGTATTTCACATTTATTTCAGGTCAATTTAATCCCAACAGTTTATCAATAAATCAAAGTGTGTTCTCCAAAGTTTGTTCTTCCTATCTCCCGACCAGTGCAAACTGCACTTCTTAGAAGCTTTTTGTTTCAATTTCAATATCATAGTCTCAAACTCTACCTGGGCCAATGATAAAACCCTGTGCTCTTTTAAGGTATTAGTGGACCACTAAGCATCTTCACCAGTACATTCATCACTAGTGAACCCTAAGTGAACCCCACCAACTAGTGGAACGTGTTGAAACTGTTGAAGTTTGGTATACATCCTAAAGTAATTTAATCTTAACAACTTTCCATTAGTTCACTTATAAGAAATTCATGTGAGATTGTGCAATGACTAAAGATAACCCATTTTTTGTTTTCCCCTTCACAGCAGTAACAAGTTTGTTACTCTAGCAAAGAACATCACACTACTTTTACACAATTTTATCTATAGGTTTAACGAATCTATAGGGAAATTGAAAGGTATGAACAGTAATTGTCAAGTGGGCATCAAACATGAGGATTTTGCAGTTGCTTGAACCAAGAGATTAAAAACAACAGCAGCAACAACAACAACAACAAAACCCAAAACAACAACAACAAACCCCAAAAAATCAAAACAAAAAATAAAAAGAACAAACTACTCCTTTGGACTTCTCGCCTTTTTTTTTTTTTTTTTTTGGGGGGGGTGGTGGGGCAGTGGGAAGGAGGGAAAGAGACATACAGTAAATCCACTTTCCTGAACACAACAGGGAAAGAAAATGTCATTGCTGCAGAAATTAAATAAGTGGTAAAACAAACTAATGGGCTAATTACTGTGTATACAAATCTGCAGGCAATGAAGCAGGTGAGGAAGGGAATCTACTGGAGTGGAAGACAATGGATGCAGATTACTTATGGGATTGCATTCTGGAATGGACTCTGGTAAAGGTGATGAAACACTGGAGTCTTCAAGTATTTCACTTACTAGATTTAGAAAGCATCTGTGGTGGCAGGTATGGTTTCACTTTTAAAAGTCAAAGTGNTACTACTTTGCTTTTTCATACTTCTAAAGGTTGATGCATTATATCCTTGTATATTTCAATTCTTTTCTCTGCATTTTCAAGAAAATCTTCAGGCCTCTGCACTAATTGATGAAAAGATGGTAATTTCTTACGTGGACCTTCTGCAGTCTGCAAAAAAAAATTTCAAGATACAGAAATAATGTCTTAAAATAATTTTTGTCTTCACTCAAATTTAAATAAAGTAGCTTTGGAGAGTATTGCAATGAGTATTAGTCCAGTGATCGCTGACCATGATCCTATCCTGATGAAGTGTAGTTTCTATGAATTGAGAGCAACGTGCCTAAAACTTGCATTGATAAGTCTCTGGCACCTAATATAAAAATTTGACCTGAATTCAAAAGTAATACTTTCATGAGAAAAAGAAGAAAATCCATATGTAACACCAAAACCAGAAAATAAGCTAGTGTCCTGCAAATACTAGTAAAAAATTGCTACAATAAACAAAAATTAGGAACTCTTTTATTTGTCTAGATCAAGAAACAGGCAGTGTAGAGCCACCCTTCNTTGGGAATATGTTGTAGTATGCACCTCAATACAACAAACCTCGAACTAAAAAAACCCAATGAAAACAGTGCAAGATATTTTAAAAATCTTTTGTTATGCATAATCATACTACTGTTGTAACGCGTTTATTTNTTTAAATAAAGTAGCTTTGGAGAGTATTGCAATGAGTATTAGTCCAGTGATCGCTGACCATGATCCTATCCTGATGAAGTGTAGTTTCTATGAATTGAGAGCAACGTGCCTAAAACTTGCATTGATAAGTCTCTGGCACCTAATATAAAAATTTGACCTGAATTCAAAAGTAATACTTTCATGAGAAAAAGAAGAAAATCCATATGTAACACCAAAACCAGAAAATAAGCTAGTGTCCTGCAAATACTAGTAAAAAATTGCTACAATAAACAAAAATTAGGAACTCTTTTATTTGTCTAGATCAAGAAACAGGCAGTGTAGAGCCACCCTTCTCCTCCTGACACACGCTTTTAACTTATGGCAAGAAACAGATCAATGACTTCTCAGTCAAAGATTGAGTCCAGATTAGGCTATACAATGATCAACATTTGCTGTCATTTAAACCTACTGTTTAAGTGTTACCCCACATCTCTTAAAGTAGGACAGAAATGGAATTAAGATTAAATTTGAGCAAAATAAATCCATAACATAGTACCATGATATTTTAGAAGATCAGAATTTTTTCTGCTTTATCTAAAGTACATTGTAATATTTTGCACTGTTTAGAAATTAGCAATATTTACCTCTTCTTCTTCTCCTTCTTCTTCTTCCTGCTCTTCCTCTTCCTCTTCCTCCTCTTCTTCATCCTGGTCTTTCTCTTTCTTACGCTTGTCAGTAACTTTAGGATCCCACTGGCTCCTCTGATACATCTCACCTGAATCAGGGTTTTGCCTTAGTCCTGATATTCTTTGGCATAACTCATAATCTGGACACTAGAAAGGAAAAATTAAAAGGAAATCATGTGTTTATTGCACTGCTATAACATCTTTTTGTTGGAGAGACAAAATTTCTCTAAATTGGTCTACTAATAACAGTATTTCACTATTGCCAGATTTATCTAGAATCTTCCTTTTTTTCTTTTCTTTTTGATCTAATGATAATAGTTACAATTCTGACATATCTGTGAAAACAGCTTCAATCCAGTGAAATCAAAGGCAAAGTTATTTCTTTGACTTCGGGGCAAGGATTTTTAAGGTACATTTAGTTTCAGTCCTTTTCTTGGAGGAGACGATGTTACTACATGAAGTCAAGAATTTCAGTTTTCTTTCTAGTATTGTTGCACATGAATCTATACAACACATATTCACAACAACAGGGATTTCTCACTACCTAGCATTAAAACAAAGACTGACTTTCTGAAAAAATCAAATCTGCCAGAAAAGCAGCACAAAAATATGTTTCTCTGATGTTTTAGGATCTTTCTGAGACCACAGAAAAAAGGTTTGAAGTGGGCATTCACCGATTTTCATTATGCATGTTCAAGCAAATTAAGTCTTAAAAGTATGGGATTAAAACAAACACTGAGTTAAATCTGCAAAGTGATAGAGTAGGTCCATACCCTGAGGCTTAGCATCTGACAAAACACACAGATATGCCAACTAGAATCAAAATCCCAGTGAAAATGGAGCATACCAGCAGAAGTTGACTATTCAGAGCTGCCTCAGCAGCTCACTCTGCACATTCAAAGTAGAAGACAAAAATAATCTAGTTGATTATAAACAAAACATTGCTAGAGGAAGGGCCTGAAAGCGTGTTCCTGATCATACATATGGTTATTTTGTCTGCATGGAGTCTGGCACAGTTTGGTGTGGGCCAGCCAGAATCCTCCCCAGTGAACAGCTGGGCACAATTTGGAGAATGGCACAGGCCCCGGGCCTTTCCCTGTGGGCTGTTTGGGCACTGCCACCCCATTCTGACTAACAAGACAGCTTAGCAGTGTTTGGCCAAAGCAGTTGGCCTGATGTCTGATGAGTCCCTCTTGCCTTGTTTTGTTTACTAATATGGATGTAGCAAACAAGTCCATTCTTCTAAGTTACATTAAGGAAGTCCTCTAAATCCCACACTAATGATGATTTATGTTTCTCTGGTTATATCAGAGTCACTTTTGTAAAATATATGGTATGTCGAAATTGAGTAAACAAGATGAATTAATAATGAAGCAGTATCACAATTAGTGACTGAAAAATGAAACTATTTACTTTCCAACTTCCATATGTGAGAAGTTTCTTCCTGCATTGCACAAGTGGCAGACGTTATGTGTGTCCAAAATCCCATAATAATCACATAATTCAAAGTTTCCTTTTCTTGAAAACCTGTATCTTCTAATTGGTAGAGGTGCAAAGACTGTAACTGCTGCTGAAGTTTTAGGACACGTTCATTATTTTACCTGAGCAATGCTTATGATGGAACAAACCACTGAAATTCTGTTCCAATATAAAAGAGAATAATTTTTAATTCCTCAATAAATTCTATACTCAAGTACACAGAGGAAAATATTATATTTGGCATACATAACATATGACTCTACTAATAATCAGGAAAAGTACTAGGAAGTTACTGAAGATGACATTACCTTAATATTAATCAGGACATCTGGTTTTAATTTTAGATTCATTATTTTCTCTATTTGCTGTGGAACAGTCATGTATTCCTCCGAGAGAGAAGGAAATCCAGTGAGAACATAACCTGCCAAATACATTTTATTGAACATATTTTTAGAAGGTTTGTCAATTACAGAACTAGTTATACTCATCTCCTTTAAACAATACGTGTAGTGGTACAATTCTAAACCATGTACATGACATAAAACTGCTAAAAAAACTGTGCACCCATGTCTGCTCCAGACGAAATACAAGGTGTATTGTTTTCAGGTTTATAGAGTCCTCTCAACATTTGTTAACTCAGTTAAAAACATGTAGATGTGAAAGATCACACGCAGACCACCTGCTTTATGTGCCTAGCTCAGACATTGTAGTGCCGAAAAAGTAACAAGCTTTCAGTGACCATTTTTGCCACTCAAAGAGTTTATAAAAGGCACTGCAAAAAATAGCCACTCTTTGACTTAAAGCATTTAAACTAGGAGTCTAGGCTTTTTATACAACCTTTAAATGTTTTGGCTTCTATGGACAATGAAGGGAGCCTGAACCACTCTCCTGCCCCTCAAGAGGAGGCACTATGCACACTGTGTGCACACGGGTAATTTGGTAAGCATCTGTTCACTCAGGACTCCCAGTGCTGAGTCCTGTTTGGCAAACAGACGTTGGCTAGATACAACAAGCAGAGTGGTAATAACATCTTTTTCCTAGTATTACAGTGCTCAGCCCCATGGATGAACTTGTGGATTCAAGTTCCTAAGAAAGTACTGCAACTACTGATGGCTGCATGCATGCAGTAAGAACTACCAAACAGCAACAAAAGCAATATTCATGAGGCCAGGATGAGAGACTAAACAAAAATCAGGTGGTTGGTATTTGGTTTTAGCCAAATAATGAGAATATTCCCTTAAAGAAAGAGTGCATGCTTAGAATTTCACGTGATAACATTTAAATGCAAGTCTGGGCAGCACAAAAACATAGCAGCAGTGTTTGCAAGAGGTGTTAGGAGTGAAGACTCCTACTTCTTTGGGAAGCTGCTATCCATAGATGCAAGAGAAGAAGAAGATAAGCAAGGAAGAGCATAATATATAGTCTTTCCTCTAGGAAATTAAAATCCTGGATTCTAAACTGTTGATATCTTTAGAGAATTCTAACTCTAAATGGTGTGAAGAGCGTGCACAGCCTCTGCTTATCAACACATCCCAAGGTAACAACAGCTGATGTGAGGAGAATGGGAGTGTAACACGGGAAACCACTCTCTAAAAGAGCGTTTGCCCCCAAATAAATAACGTGGGGAGACTAAAAATCATGAAGGATACCTAAGGCAACTACCAACTAGATCAAAAAGTAACCAGGAGGTTACCAAGAAGCTTTTGAGACACAATTCCTGTGTGTACTGTTTACAAACTTGTATTTTACAAGCACTAAAAGTAAAAAACCCTACCTTTCATACAAGAGTTTCTAAAATCTTTAATGAATAATTTACAGCAAATTAACTGATTAGTTCCTGCTGAAAACCTACTTAAGCTTCTCAAGGATTCATTAAGATAGTAGTTGATAAACAAAAGGTTATTAGAACTAGAAAATACTAAACAAAAATTGGTTTTGGAAGGCAGTTCTGGTTGGTAGGAAAAATAGTGAGGATGTTGGTTATTCTATTCTTTGCTACTTTGGGGCATCTGTAATGCAGAAAATGTCTTGGCTACAAGAACCAAACTTTACTCAACTTTACAGTTGTGTTTACAGTCTCCAGGACCTCTGTGCTCCTCTGTGATACACACATCTTCAGACTGACTCAAGGAGAGCAACTCCAGTAACAGAGAAGCCCTTCATGCCTTTACCAAAGCCCTAACATACAGGTTAAGAGACTGGCATTTCTGCTGCTACCTCTTCCAGCAGTTTCTTGTGTCCTTTTTTCGGTTTTATTTCTTTCTTATTTCTCTGCCTTTTTATACCGTTTTAAAAGCCTGGTTTCACCAGGTAAGGTTGTGTATTTTGCAAAACTGTTGAGCCTTGTACTAGAAACGGAATAAAACCCATCACAACTGAAAGCTTTAAAAGCAGGCTAGTTTTTAGAGCAGTAGAGACTAACACTTTCTTGGCACTACACCTGTCTCTCTCCGACCATGGAAATTTCAAATAAAAGTCAAAACAAGAAAAAGAAACTACATTTTCTTTTAACTTCCTTTCCTCTTAGTAGTATATTTGTTTTCTCATCAGGGGAGCAGGTTCAGACATGAGCAAGATCTGCAGCACTTGTCTTGACAACCTCAATTAACATAATCTTTCCTGAAATAAAAGAATTACAGCCACTACCATTACTATTCTCATTCATTTTATTCTGTGTCACAAAATGCAAAGGGAATAAATAACGGTGTAAGAGGAAAAAAAAAAGCTGTAATACTTTGCATTTTCAATAATTTGTTTTCCTTCTTTTTCATTATTTAAAATGTTTTTGCTGATGGGTTTTTGTTATGATGCTGTTATAAAATTATTGAAGAATAAAATATCTGTATTTTAAATCCTAAAATTCTTCTAAACAGATAATATTGTCAAATAAGAGTCATATCAACACTTAAAATTTTGGGAAAATCATTTTTTCAAAATTACCACAACATAGGACCAGTACGACACTTTCTGATCTCCCATATTGGTAAATTAATCCCTAAACACACTTTCAGTTTATTGATATTCCACAACCTGAAGAGCACAAGAAAAAGATAGAATCATGTTTGAGCACCAATGGATGTAAAATGGATGTAAAATTATAGCTAGCACATTCTAAGAAGTTTAGGCTATAAATATACTTACCAAAATGAGCAACTTCTGCCGACTCAATCTTTTGCAAAACCATTTCTGTAACCAGTTCCTCAGGAATGCTTTGACCTTGACAAAGCAATTCTTGACACTAGGGTAGAATGCAAAACATAGTCTTATATAGCATGTGTTTGCTAAAAATGTGACGTTTTATCAGATTAAATCTTTACCTTAAGTCCATATTCTGTTTCTTGTTGAATATTCATTTGAATTACTTCTGAAGCTAAGGAAGCATATAAAACATAAGAAAATTAAAATAATTAATACAAAATATTTTCTAAACAGACATGTACATGCAGATACATACATACACACACAGGAGGATGTATGTGTGCTCCAAGCAACCAGACTATTTTTGAATGAACAGCCATTATATTTAGGGCCATTGTTATATTTTGCCCATCCAGAACCCGGTGCCTTATGGCAAGGTCTGGGTACGAGTTTCTCTCTATAATTTAACCCTATATATACTACACAAAAATGCATAACAGCAGTTTTGCAAGACTATCTGAACTACTGATAAAAATTAAACCAGCATTACTATCTTGCAACCCAGAGATGAGTATTTGAACTCAATCACTTTTTTAAATTTAAAAACCAAGATTTAGAAGAACTGTTTAGACACACAAAATCATCTACTTTAAGAAAAGTGACATCCATCAAATTCAAAGACTGCCCTATGTCTCTGTGGACAGTGACATCATAGTAGAACAACGCTGGAAGTCTTTCACACTACTGTATGAATCACATAATCAGACATTTAACAAAAGTTTTCAAGAATGACTCTTAAGGCTACGTTTATATTACTAATTACTAATATGTACTAATTATACATATTATATTACTAATATAATTACATTTATATTACTAATAAACCAGGTCAGGGAAAGGTCCTGAAGCCAGGTGACTCATGCTTATACAGCCATAATCTTTCTTCTGAAAACACAGTGGCTGTTTTCAAAGTGTTTCTGCTAGGGATGATGACTGTTGCACATCTTACCTTTCATACTATGGTTAAGTGTTTGGGAGAAAAATATTTGTCATGGGCCAAAACTGAGATAGGGAATGTACTAATAAACAATACAGGCAACTGAAAATCAGCAATCTGTGTGCACCCTGGCCCTGTTTTACTTATGAGTATTGACCCATTGGATAAATGAATAGAAAGTGTTACATCATTTAAAAGACTGTGAACACCCTCCCTTTTCAATAATTTTCTGTCTTGGTTTATTTTTAACACAGCACAGGACAGATGTTAATACACAAGAGCAAGTTCAGTGGAGGACACCAAAATCATCAGAAGAGTTTAACAGCCTAAAGAGGAAAGGCCAAAAGAATTGGCCTTGTTCACCCTGGAGAAAACCAGACAGCTCTTACTGCTATCTAAAACTATTTACTGGGAGGTCACAGACAGAACCATGGTCTGCACAGAAGTGCAGTTAGGACAGGAGGCAATAGACATGAATAGGAACATGAGAAATTCAAATGGGGTAATTAGGAAGCAATTTCTCATCAAGAAGGTGGTCAAACATTGCAAAGTGTTTCTCTGGGAAGAGGTGGAGTCTCCGTCCTTGCAGATATTTCAGACTCAACTAAGCAGAACTCTCTAGCTGACTCTACGTTGAGAGGAATGTTGGACTCAGTCACCTCTGGAGGTCCTTTCTGAACTAAATTATTCATGTTTATGTATGTTGAATTTCTTTGTTTCTTTCTTTTCTGATGCAGAAAGTGACAAAAATTTACTAGTGTAAGTTGAAACAATGAGTGTGTACACACGTGTGGGTTCACTAGCTAAAAGAAGGTTAATAGAAATACCATGAACAAAATAAGAAAAATTTTCCCCAAATCTACTAGAAATAAGGCTTAAAAATGCAGTAACCAAGATTTAGATCAGTTGCTAAGAAAAGCTTTCTAATGGCAAAGAGTGTGTTACAGAGATAGACTGCCTAGAAATTTTTTAAAACAAATTTGATGAACATTTGTCACTACTGGTTTAAATATATTCAAATAGAGTGGATTGGCTTAAGTACATTCGTAAGGTCCTTTCTGATTTTGGTTTGATCTACGTTTTGGACCAGATACTAGTTTTTTCTCTTGTTATAAAATACTATAAATTAAAAATTCTATATATGTCTAAGTCAAAAAAGAACCTTATTAAAAGTGACTTTTACCATGTTACAATTCCAAATCTTCAAAAGAAGATAAAGATACTTCATTTGATAAATAACTCTGTTACCTGGAGTACATCCCCTTGTATTGGACACTGCACAAACAGAATGGAAAGATCCTCCTATTTTTTCATGGTCTGCACTGGAAAATGTCTGTGCTCTCTGAAGCTGAATGAGTTGCCCCCATGTTTACAAGAAGGCTTACACGGATCCCCTTATAGGATTGGGAATACAATTTGATTATGATGAAAAAAACCCCACAGTGATTTTTCTAAGCCTTTCAATAACTAAAAGGCAATTTTATTTCTGGTAAAATGGTTACTTGGTCCTTATCAGAAGTGTTTGCTGCAATCAGAAACATGCCCTTTGAATTACAGGCAACAGTGAGGGTATTCTAAACCAAAAGCTATTGTGAAGCCAAAGCAATGTTCCAAATATAGCATATGTTTACCTTCTACAAAAATGCAGTTCCATCTCTGTGCTAGTTTTCTAGCTAATGTTTTCTTTCCAGAACCCTTAAAATGAAAAATGCACTTTAAAAAGAAAAACAGACCGAACAAAACCAAACATGTAACACAATGAAGAACATATTTTCACATAATAAAAACAATGAAACTCTACCACTGGGATTAGGGCCTCTGAGTTATGCATTGGGCAAACACAAAACACTCTTTTTAATACCATCCTCTACTTTATATTACCTAGCATTGGTAATATACTGCTACTGCCCCTTGTAGCTAATTATCTCCAAAGTAATTGTATTGAGTTTGTTTCTGAGTAACTCTATCTAAAACTCAGCTATGATTTGACCACAAATTCCTATGAGAAACTCCTTAGGACTAAAATTTATTATCTTCAGCCTCAAAGCAAGTTATGATAAAAAAACCTGCTCAACCCTTTCTGAGTAGGATACATAGGGACAATATTTTTTGACTAAAACAACAAATGGTTAAAAACTGTCCTTGTTAGTCCACAAATGTGGTTTCATACTGACAAAATCCTTATCATTTACATGAATCTGGAGGAACCAACATAACCGAGAGTCATGAGGCCTCTAAGAGTGATTATCTGAATGGGATTTTGCAGAACTCACCATCTTCCACCCTTAGGATTGTGCCTTTTTTTAGAAGGGCACATAAGAAGACCCATTTTGACAGTTTGTCCTTGATAAATTTTGTGATAGAAAATAGCAAAACCCCACAAATAAATTACATTCCCAGTTAAGAGTGTATCAACAAGCACTCCAGCCTACTCATACCTTACATCTTAGAGGTGTGATGAGAATATATGTATTTGGCTTTGCTTTAATGGCACTATGTTTTTAATTCAAAAGATGTATCTTAAATAGGATAGGTGCCTGCACATCAGTCAGATATATATAAAAGATATTATCATGAAAATAAACTATTTAATTCTCTGCTTTCCTGGTAAGGTCTGTACAATTTCAACTCTTTGTTATATTAATGTCAAGCATCTACTCAAGGCAATGATTGAGAATAAGAGAATTTTTTTTTTGTCTTTCAATGAGCATTTTATGGTGGTTTGGTCTACAAAACATAAAGTTACCTTTTGCATGTGAGGTTAAAAATTTAATGTTCATTTAAAACCAGATGAGTTAGTTCACTGTAGTTTTCTACTGAGCTGAGAGCACTCTTACAAGTGCATATAACCATAAGATATGTTATAAGGCAAACTTGTACCAAAAAAGAAGAACTCCCTTCAGCAAACTGAGGCAATAATGCAAACCCACATTTGGGAAAAAAAAAAAAGAAATCTGAAAAGTTTAGGATTACAAACCATCAAATTTTTCTAAGTTAAGGAGGCCACACATTATTTGAGAGAAAGAGAGACCTTGAATTATAGTTAAAATGTAGTACAGATACTTTTATCAGGACACCTTGGTGAATTTTCAATGTTTCCAAATATATCGGATAGAATTTTGTCAAAGTTTTATTATTAAGATCTGTAATATCTCGTTGTATGTCTGTAAGTCAGTACATTAACCTGAAGGTTCTTTTACACCAATTTATCTTTAATCTGTCAAGTTTATTAAAAATGAAAATATTTTAATAGCATTGTTCTGGTTTTGGCTGGGGTAGGGTAATTTTCTTCACAGTAGCTAGTGTGGGGTTGTGTTTTGGATTTCTGCTGAAAAGAAGTGTTGATAATACAGAAATGTTTCTGCTACTGCTGAGCAGGGCTTACACAGAGCCAAGGCCTCTCCTGCTTTCCATACTGCCACACTGGTGAGGAGAGTGAGGGTGGACGGGGAGCTGGGAGGGAACACAGCTGGGAAGGAACATAGACTGACACACAAGGCTATCCCAGAGCATATGGCATCATGCTCAGTGTATAAAGCTGGGGAAGAAGAAGGAAAGGGAGGTACTTTTAGAGTGATAGCGTTTGTCTTCCAAGGTCACCATTAGGCATGATGGAGCCCTGCTTTCCTGGGGATGGCTGAACATCTGCCTGCCCATAGCAAGTGGTGAATGAATTCCTTGTTTTGCTTTGCTCGTGTGCACGGCTTTTGTCAACCCACGCATTTTGTCACTTTTACCCTTCTGATTCTCTGGTGTCCCACTCCACCAGGGTGAGTGAGCAAGAGGCTGCGTGGGGTTTACTTGCTGGCTGAGGTTAAACCACCACAAAAACAAAATCAATCCAGTTGTCAATGTCAAAAGAGAAAAAACGTTTTGAGCAACATGTAACTTTTAAGTACAGTAATAACATTTTTAATTGCAATTGACTGGTCACTGAAGGCAAAAATTGGTCTCATTAAAGGAGACCAGAATTTTTACCATCCTCTGCAGGATTTGAAGAGTGGCAAGGGTAAAAAAGTAGGTATTTGGCCCTTTTGGTAGCCCTGTTAAACTAATGTTTTGAAAGGAAAAGTAAAATTGTTAGAAGAATATCTGAAGGAAAAAACTTCTATCAGACATCTTACTGGCTTTCCAAAGACAATTAAGCAAGTGGGCTTGGACAACAGAAAGGATCTTTCAGCTTCATCTTCATCAAAGATGTCTGTAAAGGGCTCAGCTTGTTCTTCCTCTTGGGAAGCCATGTGTTTTCTAAGGGTAGAAGGACAAAAAGAGTTTGTTATACAGTAGTTACATGTGTGTAAAATGACCTTAAAATGGAACTGAATTACAAGGTGAATGGATTTGTAAAAAAGAAAGCTTTTAGAAGAAGAAAAAGCATTTAGAGAACATACACAATGCACCCATCAAAAGAGAGAAACCCCACTTCCAAACAACAAAGGATTGTCAGAACAACCCCTGATCACGAGCTGCTGATACGACTTCTTCATGACTCTCATATTGCTTGTTGCTCTTTTTAAGTTGTTTTGTTGATTTTTCCTTCCTGCTCCAATTATCACACAATTGTAACTTCCCTCTGGTCCCTGAAATGGACCATGGGCCTGCCAAGACCTTTGGTTTTGCGCTTCAGACACAGAAGGGCCCTGTCATGGTCAGGGGAACTACTCTCTTTGTCCACACAGGCAGGTACACGAATAAGGCTCTGCAGAATTAAATCACAGTTCACGATCTCTTCCGTCATCCTCTCACACATCCCAGCTCTTCCAGGAATGCAGGCGGTTCCAAGTACAGTACTGCACAACCAACTAAAACCTAAACAAATTTCTAATAAAGGTAAGTTGGGGGGAAATTTGTGCGGACCTTTAAAACAAAATGGAGGCCAAAATGCGAGGAGCTCGCTGAAGTCAGTTTGGAAAAGGCAAAACAAAACCTCGCTGTCTTCAGAAGGCCATTTCAGTCTCACAGTCCCAGAAAAACCTACATGCAACATCCAACCCAGGACAGCTCCACACAACTCCAAGCCAGTTTTAAAGTAAATTAAAAACTTCAACTAAAAAAAAATCTACTTCGTGATGAGAATTTTAAAAAGTTTGTCTGGAAACATCAAACCGAAATGTTCAGACATTTTCGCAATATGCATTTTAATTAAAAAAAAAAAAAAGAAAAAAGCCCCCACATGCGAACCAACTCCTCATTCCCCTCGCAGAAAACTCTCCGGCTGAGCTTTACCTGCCGTTCCCAGCAGCCTCGCTCCTTCCCAAACCTTCACGAGGGTCAATTTCCTAATTCACAAAAACCACCACAACCAAAGCAAAGAATTAAACCGCGCACACACACCCCTCCACCCACACCCAGGACGATATCCCGGTGGGAGTCTCCGCCCGCTCGAAGATCCGTCGTGCGCGCCCCCGCCGCCGCCACCGCCNTCGGGCTGCTCCCGGGCTGTCCCCGGGCAGCTCCCGCCGCGCCTCGGGGCTGCCATGCCGGTGGCGGCCGCCGCCCCTCTGATCAGCTCCGTGCAGAAGCTGGTGCTGTACGAGACCAGGGCTGTAAGTAGCGTCTCCCCCGCCGCCGCAGGTCCCGGGCCATGTCCCGGCCCCCCCGGCGCGTTGGCTCGGCCCTGCGCGGAGTTGCTGCCTCGGCTGGGCTGCAGCTTGTCAAAAACTGCGCCTTAACTTTCTTCTTGTGTGCTGAGATCTGGTTCTTTGGGTCACACATTCAAAACACCCCAATAACTGAGAAGAAAAAAGTTTTTAAAGTTCGTGTTTTCACTGTGTCTCTTCCTCGTGACTTAAGCGAAGGAATGGCCTCTGACAGGCAGGTCAGCGCAGGGCCCTGCGGTGTGGGTGCTGCCAGGGTGAGAATGAAGGTTGGGCCCCTGCTTGTTCTGGCGTGTGGCTGCTGTCACACAGCCAGAACAGTGCCCCGTGCCAGGGGGAGGTAAAACTGGACAGCTGAAGGTGTCCAAAATTTGTATTTGAATTAAGAATGGCTGAAGTGGTTACCATCCATATCGACCTTGCTGCTTATGATACACTTCAGTCCTCATTGTCTGAGTGGCTGGTGAAACAGCTTCCAGAGTTTTCAGTCTGACCTCTGGAAGTAAGCTCTTGAAGTCTTCCAGCATTCCTTATGTCCTGTTGTAGAAACTGTAGGCATGTGTTACTCATAGTACTTTTTTGTCATGGACAAAGTGGATTGGAAGTTGGAGTGGTAATTGCTNGGGGCTGCGGAGCTGTTCCTGGTGCTGACCGTGCTCACCCCGCAGGGAGCGGTTCCCGGCGGGAGCAGTGGATGCGGATGCAGCGGCGCCGCCGCCTCGCCCGCCCNCTGAGATCTGGTTCTTTGGGTCACACATTCAAAACACCCCAATAACTGAGAAGAAAAAAGTTTTTAAAGTTCTTGTTTTCACAGTGTCTCTTCCTCGTGACTTAAGCGAAGGAATTGCCTCTGACAGGCAGGTCAGCGCAGGGCCCTGCGGTGTGGGTGCTGCCAGGGTGAGAATGAAGGTTGGGCCCCTGCTTGTTCTGGCGTGTGGCTGCTGTCACACAGCCAGAACAGTGCCCCGTGCCAGGGGGAGGTAAAACTGGACAGCTGAAGGTGTCCAAAATTTGTATTTGAATTAAGAATGGCTGAAGTGGTTACCATCCATATCGACCTTGCTGCTTATGATACACTTCAGTCCTCATTGTCTGAGTGGCTGGTGAAACAGCTTCCAGAGTTTTCAGTCTGACCTCTGGAAGTAAGCTCTTGAAGTCTTCCAGCATTCCTTATGTCCTGTTGTAGAAACTGTAGGCATGTGTTACTCATAGTACTTTTTTGTCATGGACAAAGTGGATTGGAAGTTGGAGTGGTAATTGCTGCATCAGCCATTGCTGCTTTAGGCATGTGATGAGCACCATGTGAGTCAGAAGCTAATTCTTGGTGTAAATACCACTGTGTTTACCATTCCTTAGCTCCCAATCAAATTCCTTCATGTTTCATAGTGTGTTGGCTTCTCCTTTTTTTCACTGTGTGTTGGTTTTCTTTACTTGAAGTAGTTTTGGATTGGGTTAGCTCCCTTGCACTTATCAGCAGTAGCAGAATACAGAGCAGCCATGACCTTGGGCAGACTGCTGGAATTCTCAAACTAAAACTTCAAGCTGGGGTTAACCCATGACACATGGCTTTAAATGCAACAGTTAGGTCTAGTTCCAAGTTCAGATGTTACCTGTACTGATAACAGAAAGATAATGTATACACTGAAGCCCCTTGGAAACTTCCCAAAATGTCACAGATACAAGAATGATCTCAGTATAAATAGGAATCTGACTTCCAGCTTTGCTTCTGTCAGAAGCAGGTTTGTGGTTTTGTGCTAATTCCCTGCTGAACAGCCTACAAAACAGAGAAGGGTCAAAGCACGCAGAGTTATAGTTACAAGTAAATTTAAAAAATGAAGGTTACATTCCAGAAAGTCTTTCCAGAGTGTTACCTTTTTACCTATGCCTAAATGAGTTTTGAAGGCTACCTTATTTATCTTTCTCACTGTTGCTGGTAAAGGCTATTTTTTGTTCTATTTTCAGCTAAATTATTGTTTTACATGAGTAGGGCACCAGGGAAATGTGATTTCTGAATCAGGTCTTGTGAGACAAGAGCAACTAAACTGAGTAATACAACTCATGCTACATCTCAGCTGAGATTTGGCCTTTTGTGACTGGCATGTGTGGATACCTGGCCTGCTTCTCCCTGAGCTGTGAGGCTCAGTTGCTGAGAGACAACATGATGTGTGCAGGGCCAGTATTGTGCTTTGTATTTCTGTCAGCTATCTGCCATTCTCTAGGCCTCTCCAGTTGATCCTGTTATTTCAGGAACCACAGTCTTTTACATTTGGCCAGTAACATCTTTTACATCTTTAGCTGGCAGTATCTGCCTGAAAGGATGGGTTTGTCCATGCTGTGCTTTGTTCAGAATTCAATGAGGGGCAGGTCCAGCATTCCTGATCACTCCAGGAGGCAAGATGGTTTTCGTCAGCTGTGAAAGACAGTGGTTTCTGGATGAGCATGTGCTGTTTGAACTGTCTCAGCTGAGCAAGGGCATCTCAAAGCTGTTACTTCAGTCACTTCTTGTGAGTGATGAAAATGGGTTTTTTCCTTGAGTAAGGTTTTGTTCCTACTTTAAAAAGGTACAAGTTGAAGCACTTTGTGGTTTGATATTAAAATTCTAGTAATATTTTCAAAAGAAAAAATTTAATAGGAATCATTTTGGTATGATTATTTGAAAAGACTTAATGCACTTAATAAATACATGGACTAAGGGATGTTAGAAGGGACTTCTGGAGATCACCAAGTTAGCCCCCTGCTTAAAGCAGCTTCAACAAGAGCATATTGCTCAGGGCTGTGTGCAGCTGAATTTTGAATACCTTCAAATATATAGATTTTACAACCTCTTCAGACCACTTGAAAGACTTTGTCTCTCTTATCTACACCTTCCTGTTACATGGTTTAAGACAGCAGCAAGATGCTGCCAAAGCTTTCTGAAGGCTGAAAAAACCCAAACCCAGTTCTCTCAGCCTCTCCCAGTGCATCATGTGCTCTGTCCTGTGGATCATCTGGATAACTCTTTGCTGGAATCACTCTGGTATATTGATGTCTATCTTATACTGAGGAGCCCAAAACTGGACTTCTGGTTTGATCAGTCACTGTTACAGTTCATTCAGTGTCGTGTTGTGCTGCTGACAAACAACTTCTCCCCGAGGTATCCCTCATGCCATCTCCTTTGCATAAGATCTCACAATCATGCAGTTGCCAGCTGTGACAGTCACTGGTACAGCATAAACATCATCCAAAAATAAAAATGAACTGCTTTCTGTATCCGAGGATTTCTGGTGCAAAGAAGGGATGAACTAAGTTGTCAGCAATGAGAGAAACAGTGACATTGACACTGGTCATACAGCTTATTCTTGTAAAACCCCTCTTTGTTAAAGCAGGAAGAGATGAAATGGGCAAGGAAGTGGAAAAAGTGGAAATGGTTTGCAGAGGGTTTCTTTGTTTGGATTTCTTTTTAGATAAAAATACAGTAGTATTATTTAAGTCAAAGAGGGTAGGCTCTGGTAGTGTTATTGGAGTCAAATGAGAGACTGCAAGAGGTGAGGAGAACTGAATTCACCGTGTCAATTGAATTAACAGAGAGGAAAAATCTATATTTTCTATTAATGCTTATATTTAGAGTAGTTGCTGAAACCTATCTTTTCTTCTGATGCTTTGGGTCAATAAATGCCGTGGAGATGTTTACTGTATGTCCTGCTTGTCCTAGGAAGTTGAAAGCTTGTTTAGAAGTAGTCAGAAAGATGAACTGAAGGTTTTATTCAGATCAAGGCCAGCTGTCTTTCCTTTTATGCATATATTGATCACTGAAATGCACACCAGAGGGCACTAAAGATATTTGAGCATTTTGAGTAATAAAAGACAAAAGATATTTTCCCCTCTTCTTCAGGAGAAGATGGAACTTTTGTGTTTCCCCCAGATGAAGCCCACCTGAAAGCTGTATGTTAGTTCACTGGAAATTATCATTCTCCTGAGGCAACATGACATTGAACAAGACAATTTGTCTCATCTCTATAAAGGCATATCACTTGCCTATCTTTCAGGATATGATGAGGCTTAATTAATAGTATTTTATTCTAATCAGGTTCTTTTACAGTCTATCTCCACAGTATCCAAATGACTTGCACAAGCTTATTGAGTAATGTGACAGGAAT
Organism: Platysteira castanea; assembly: GCA_013397175.1. NCBI lineage: Eukaryota > Metazoa > Chordata > Aves > Passeriformes > Platysteira > Platysteira castanea. Next base: position 548,212 of record VYXC01008630.1, read on the forward strand.
AATTACCTGTAGATACTTCTGCCCTTTATTCACCAGGGATAACTATGGGCATGTGTTTTATTTTAAATGTAGTTTATTCTAATAATAACAATGTAAACATTTTTATATTAAAAAACCCAAAGGTTGCATATTTAACATTGAAGTTAATCTGTGGTCAAATTTGAGAAAATTCAATATAGAATATGATTTCACAGGAAAAGCTGTAGACTTTTTACTGAATTATGAAGTGCACTGATTTCTATAGATGGGTATCTGACACATTTTAAAAATGTTGAAAGTAGTGAACAGCCTACTGGACAACCATCAGCTATCAAAATTTTATAGCTAGAAGTGGCTGTGAAATGTGGTCTCTCTGGAATAGTTTCATTAGCAGAAGACAGTAGCTTTCAGCTTACTGTCCTGTTCCCTCTGTACTGGCATTCTAGGAGTGGTGGTGATGTAGCAGAGCAGAGGATGGAATTGGGACAAGAGGAGGAGTTTTGTGCAACTCAAGAAAACGCTGTTTCTGTCTTAACTGTCATGATATACTTCCAGATATATGGCTATAAAATAGAGAAACTTGATCTACTGGTGTATGCAGGCTCTGAAAGCATTTATGAATAGGGCAGATACCTGGTGGAATAGAAGTGATGAGAACACCACAAACTTTGAAGGATATGTGCTATTCAGGCAGAACAAAACTAAAGTTCTAAAATGGATGCATCCCACTTGATGTGAAAGATGTACCTACAAATGTCTGCCTAAGTTCTAGCAACACATGTTTTATTTCTTTCATTCTGTGTTGTCCTGGGTGTCATTATATAATCACTAGATCAACAGGAGAGAGATACACTTATAGATTTGGATTTGGTTTGAATCCTCCTTTCTGGATGGGAGGCTTGTGGATCAGTGATCACAAATTGATGTATTTAAAGGTAATGATTCTATGAAAAAAAAAGGTATTTATTTTAATGTAACAAAGGATGAATAAAAATAGGCATTTTCTAGTACCAGTTTGTATTATTAAAACTAAGTTTGTTATTGCCCTAAAACTAAATGAATATTTTTCTTTGTTTAAAATAGGAATTTACTTTGAGTATGAATGTACTGAATGAGGGGTGAAGAGAAAATTAGTAACATTTTAAAGAATAAGGTTATGAAAAAGGGATCAGTGTTGAGGTAGAAATAAAATTAAATATACTAAACAGTGAAATGACTGTGAATATTTTCAAGTTGCTCAAGTCAAGACTGATGCTGTGACTGGAACATGACAAATGGAATATTTAGTCCATTCTGAAGTTCTGCATGTAGGAAAGTAATTGCAAATTCAGGCAAATGATATAAAACACAGTCTAGACTTAGAAAGATGCTGTCAGATCACCCTGGTTGTATTGCTCATTTTAATCTAAAAATTAGATGGCCTTACATATTTAAATCAAATCTGCTATTGAGATGAAGTGCCACAAGGAAAATCTCCGGCTTTGCTCTGGAAGGAAGAAAGTTAGTAGAGAAATTAGTAGATAAATTAGTGTGGAGTGAATGAGGAATCATCTAATAGGGATGATTTTTTTCAAGTAATGTTATTAGGAGTGATGTACTTAAGCATTTTTATTAATGTTATTAGCCCAAAACGTGGGCCAGCTCTGATTAGACTTTGAAGTTATTGTAAATAATTAGGATAATCAGAGCACAATAAAGCAAGAAATTATGATGATCCTCAGGAGTAGATAAAAGAAATAATTTGAAGTATAATGGTATATACTGTGAAAGTTCATGCACCGTACAATAGATTACACACCAGTGAAAGTTTATTGAGAATTTGTCAATTCAGAAGCAGCAGAGGTGAAGGAAGAGGATCTGCATGTTTTATCTGAAGGAGTAGGGGGGTTGAGCTGCAGATGAATTACAGGTCTGAAAAAGAGAAATGTGGTTATTTGTGGTATGGTCATTAATAAAAAATACTAATGTATCTCTAGAATGAAACTTTGTATGGTATATTGTGTAGATTTACAGTCCATCTTCATCTAAGAAATAAGAATTCAACCAGGAACAGATCCATTGAAGGTCCGGTGAGGGAACATACATGCCAGTGATGTCTTGAGGGGAGTAAAGAGACAGCAAGACTTCTTTAGTATATTGAAGTGAGTGCTAAAAAGGCATCCAGTTACTTATTTTTCTGAAAGTATTCCAGCAAAATAGATGCTAAAGAGCAAATAAGTATTCGGCTAAAGAAAAGTGGATAGATAGATAGATAATTAATAGATTTAGCTGAGAATTAAAAGGGAGAATCTTGAGGAATCCTTCAGTGGAGCAGCAAGAGAAAAGTCCTGTTTAGGACAAAAAGCTTTGGTTGCCTTGGGACAAATGGGATTCACAGAATCCTGTGGCTTGTAGGATGCAGAATTGGTATCCATTCCTACAAGCCCAGGGAGTGGTGCTTGGCAGCATATGTTCTTAAAATTTCTCATGTTGAAGAAGCTTCTTTTGAAAAGTTTCAACAGATTACAGGAAGCAGGCGGCTTTGCTTTTTCAGGTACCTCTCTTTCTGCCTTATGTCGTCCTTTCTTCGTGTCCTTCTGCCAGTTTCTAGGAGAGACAAAGACAGACACTTCCAGAATTGCTGTAGGTTCTGTAGGAAGAAGGAGCAGAGTAGAGTTTTTGCTCTACCTTACATCAAGGTGTAGTTATACTATGATTCTATTTTCATTGTCAGTAAATTACATACATTCTCCCCAGGTCAAGTCTGTTTTGCCTGTAATGGTAAATGTTAGGCAGTCTTTCTGTCCTCACCCTGACCCATCCCTTTTTCCATCTTATTTTCTGTGCCTGTCCTGTTGAGGAGGGAGAGTGAGAGAGCAGCTGGGTAGGGGTCTGGCAGATGGCCACAGTGAAGCCACTTCTTCAGGGCTTTGTATTTTTAGACACATCCATGGTCTCAGCAGGTATCGTTTGCAAGCTTTTTGTCTAAGATCATAAATGTTTTCTTTATGCTATTTGCAGATTTAAAAATTGGCTGTATTAATGTACTACCTATTTTTCAACTTTTAGTGTATTTTTTTCCTTTTCTTTCCTGCTGATTAAGCTGTTTGTAGCTTTTTAACTGAGGATTGAAAAAGTTTTTTGCTGTGCTAACATTTCTTAATTATAGTTAGTCTATACAAAAAAGCAAATCATAGTTTTAGACCCGGAGTTCTAAGAAGTAATCTTAAAGAAAAAAAAGGAAAAAAAAGAAGTGAGAAGAATGTTTGAATTCAGAACTATTATCCTGCCATTAAAAAACAACAAATGGCAGTAAGAAGTTTTTTATTTTGTTTAGACTCCTTTTAGAAGAAGCTATTTTGTTTGGTTTGGCTAAATCAAAAGATTGATAAAAGATGGTGTAAAGCCTTTCAATTAGATTGCTTTGGTTAAAATTCAGTCCCAGGTGGAAGTGACTAATGGCTGTTCCTATCTTGTGGTTGCTTAGTGATAATTGTGCAATGAATTAAGCTTCAGTCCAGCTCTTGTAGCTGCCTGGTGTGTTGCCACGGTTGGTAAAGTGTGCTTGTTAACAACTTTCAGCAAAGGCCAGGGGCAGAGTAAACCTGGAAGCAGCATGGGTCTCCTCAGGTATGGTTGGAGGGCTCTGGCCAGAGCAGGGTGAGGGAGCCTGCACAGTTTCTTCGGGAGTACTGTTCCCTGGAAAAAATACTTTGTTGGTCAAGGTTGCCTGTTTATCTAAATGCATTGGCTGTGCTGTGGAGTGGAATTGTTTGAGACACTTGGGAAATGCTTCAATTTATTCAGTTCAACTTAGTAATAAACAGAATGAGGTAATAAGGCTAAATACTCCCAGAAATGTTTCTGTACCTTTTTCTTTTTTTTTTTTTTGGCTGTAACATTTTCTGTTAATCAAAAGAGTTGTAAACAGTACAGCACATTTTAGCTTTGATTAATTTTACAATTATGTTACAACCAAAGAAATGTATTTGCTGTTAGATGCTCAGTGTTGTGTTGATTTAGTATTTTTCTTTATAATTTCCTAGTGTTCATGTGATGGGAAATATAATTGCAGCATATGTCACTGATACGGTTTTATTTGTGCTCCGTGTCATCCAGTAAGATAGATTTATTTATTCATTAGATGCATAAATTAGGTAGCAGAAACAGCTAATGCTGAAATGTCTTTTTTGTGTATTTTTTGTATTGTTAGTTTTCATACAATCTTTTTTTTCTTTCAGATCTTGAAGGTTTGAATATGAGCTGGCATATCATGCTGTTTTTCAAGTAATTCTGGCATTATTAGCCAGTCCTGAAAACTTCCCAAGTGGAAGTCTAATTCTGAGTTCCTAGTTTTGAACACTAAACCAAATTCAAAAGTTTTTGCAAATGTTTCCTTTATTACTTCCACAAGAATATCCTCTAACATGCAGCGGGTAAAATTCCCATTCGCTAAAGAGAGATTTCTCATTGTCTGCCTTACTTTAAGTCCATTGATGCTCAGTTTTGATGTTGCTCTCAACTGACCTTCCTTAATACATTACACAGTCTGGCTCTCTAGCTTAAACCCCGTAAATTAGTCTTTAAATGAGTTCAGAGAATCTGTTAAGTACCATTAATTATGGTGGTTGCTTCCATGATCTCCAGGTACAATTACTCCTCATCTAATCTAACTCTGTTGCTGTTATAAGCAGCAGCAGCACCTAAAGATGGCCCTATAGCTGTGCATAGCCCTCTGTTGCAACTGCCAAGGTGATGTGACTGATGCATTCCTCATAGCACTTCTGTATGTTTTGTTTGTTAATTAAAATGGAAATGTAAAAGTATCCAGCTGAACTTCCTTAGTTATAGCATTTGCAACTCTATATCCATCTCTCTCTCTTTCTCCCTGTGTGTCATGTGTGTTCCAATTTTAAATGTGTTCTTTGCCCCAAACTGCCATTAGGACAAGCAAGAGTTGTGCTCTTCTATTTTTATTCAGTGTTATTTGTTGGTAACCATAGGTGTCACTTCAGGAAAAAATTGCACTCATTTAGCAAGCTGGACGTAGTGGGACATCACTGAGCTGTATCGCAGTATTATGGAATACTTAAAATTGTTTAGCTTTAATTAACTAACAGTTTTCTACAAATAAAGAAGCTGCGCTCTTGAAATGCATACTAACTTATCATCTGTGTATTACAAATGAATATATTTCCCTCTGCCCATTCACCTTCTGCTGCCTGAAGAAAAAGGTGGTATAATGGCATGGTCAGAGTAAGTGTCTGTCTTAGTGGTTTGGTGTTCCTTGCTGGTGGTGTGTTAGACCAGCAGAAGAGCTGTATCATTCAGTGCCATGCACTGTCCTTATGATTTCCCTCCTGGGAAGCAAGAGCTTGGCACTAAGGGATCTCCTGCAGAGGCTGCTCTGAGGAAGGCACACTGGGGAGCCTGGGCCGTGCACAGCAGCACATCACTTCTGAACAAAACCCTGTAGGGAACACTTTCCTGTGCCAAAGTGCTGCCTCAAGGCTTCAGAGAGGGAATGTTGTGATGGCATATGACTTTGAAGGGCCTTCTTACTGTCATTTGAGAGTAAGCAGCTAAACTTACCCGTCTGTTAGCACTGTAATGTCAGTGTACAAGGTGGAGCCAGAAGTTGGTGGTGTTTCCTTTTATGTCTTTTAAAGTTAAATATTTTATTTTCCTATTTAGAGCTTACTGACTATCTAGATGATTTTTGAATTCAAGGAAGCTGAAGAGGGCTTGAAGTTCTTTCACCTTAAATATTTTGAGAGTAAAGATGTTTCTTAACATCTAATTGGTATAAATTGTGAAATTGTGAGGTTTGTATAAATATGATTATTGATTTCCTTTCCCACATCTTTAATCCATGTGACTCTTAAAGTTAGGAGCTGACTGCACAGATCCATGTGAGTTTACCATGCTTTCCTACTAGGCTGACCATTATTAATGAATTCCACCTTGCTGTGCTAGCACCACACTGATTAAATGAATTAGAAAAATGAGAGCTACTTTTAGCAAGTCAGTCCTGCAACCTGTGCTTATAGTTAATTCCTTTAAATGTAGAAATTATTTACAGTTTGATCTCCTTACATGAAAAATAGATATACTATATGTTTATCTATGGTCATTCTTTCATATTTTAAATGTGAAATAAAGCTAGTGTTTTTTTAAACAATAGTATTGTTAACCAGAAAATTTTAGTACTGTGGAAGAACATTCTTGAGAAGACTATCATAGCAAATATAAATAAAAATAGAAGAAAACTTGCAGTACTGAAGTAGTTAAAATTTTTCAGTGTTTAGTATGGATCAGGAAAGACTAGTTGACATAAATAGCAAAGGAGTACAATATAGCAACAGAAGTTTTAGATCATGAGAAGTTAAAAAATCATGTATCAGCTTCTGCTAAATTTTACAAAGCAAGTGAGAAGACAGTAATGGCTGGGGCACGGTGTGGTTGGACAGTGCATGGTGTAAGTTACAGTTTATCTTCTCTAAACAGGTTTTAACCTTTGATTTTACTTTTTTTTTCCTCCTTGTACAAAGGAGAGAAAGAGGTCTTTTAAATTGTAAAGGTTGATTGTATACAGATATACCTACCTAAGATACTGGTGTCTAAAACAGTTTATTGTTGCAGTGGGGTTAGCCTGCAACCTTCCCTGAAAAACAGCTTTGGCCCATGGAAAGAATCAGGAACTATAATCTTGATAGATGTTCATGGATGCTCTTTATTTTCTCACAGCCTCGTGGCTGAGCTGCCACACAACAACTGCCCCAGAATCATGTGAACACCCACTTAAGTACAGGATTCACTGGGTGGAGTTACATTTGAAAAGACCAATGAGGAACAGGATTTAGACACAATAGCATCAGGGAGCTTGGAAACCCCATGTAACCCAACCATGCTTCCACTCCCAAGGCCCATCCCCTCCAGGGGCACCTCCACAGTTTATTACCAGTCGATATGGAATATTACATATTTGGTGTTGGTAGGAATGGAACTAGTCTAGACAATATGGAAATGGCATTGCTTTGGTTGCTTTATCTTGTATAATATTCTGACTTGTTTTGTTGGTTTTCTTTTATGTAGCGGTATTTCCTAGTTGGAAGTAATCCCGCAGAAACCAAATACCGCGTTTTGAAAATAGATCGCACTGAACCAAAGGATTTGGTTATAATTGATGATAAGGTAGGTGCCTCTATATTTAGTTGCTGGGCTTTTTTCCCAGTTGTTCCAAGTAATACTAGCTATTTGTTGGGAGCACTGAAATGGGAAACAAAGAACGTAGAGTATGCCTTTGGTTTATTGTATATTTCACAGATTAGGCAAATTCTGCTGTTTTCTGACATGAAATAACATTTAACTACCGAAACAGTTACTTCTGTGACTTTTTATTTTGAAGCATGTTTATACGCAACAAGAGGTGAGGGAACTGCTCGGCCGTTTAGACCTGGGAAACAGAACAAAGATGGGCCAGAAGGGCTCTTCTGGGTTATCTCGAGCTGTCTCTGCTTTTGGTATAGTAGGTAAGTGTATTGATGGATTTTATGAAATCTTTTGTTTTCCTAGGAGGTGAGGCTTATTGTGTCATGTTGTCTATCTTTCTGTCTCCCCCTGATTTTATTTATTTATAAAACTAAAGAGGATTTAGAAATTTTTCATGCTCAAAGTTAAGTAAGTTTTTGTGTATTTAGTGAAAACAGGTGGCTAGTTGTGAAAGTTGTGCTGTAACCAGTCTTTTCTTTGTCACTAAGGGACAGATGTAGGAAATAGCCAAACCCTAGAAACTTGGTTGAAGATCTCACCAGACTCAGCTGATCTTAGAATACAAATCATGTGGAACCTGGCTCCTGAATTCCAGAGCTCGCAGAACGCTTTTTAAAACGAAAATGAAAGTTGTCGTTCTTTATTAGGCTGTATTTCTCTATCACACAGTATTCAGAAAGATGACTTTTCTTTTTGGTTAGCTTTTTGCAGTGACATATTTAAAGATTTCCTTTTCATGTTTGAACAAGTACAACTGACTGGTATGTCAGCTGAATTTTAGAATGCTGCTCAGCTGTCCGTAGTCCTCAAGCACTGCTTCAAGGATTTAATAGCTTCTAACTTCATCTGAAAGTCACTACTTTCCTGCCTATTGTCACTGAGGTCAGTGTATTGATGGCTGATGTCTCTAAAGTACATGTTAATGTGGGCTGTGACAGCTCCCAAGAATACTTTGTGGTTTATTAGAGTCACTATACATCTGGACATCTAAAGCCAAAGGTGCAGAAAAAGTGGAGAATGCAATTACTTTAAAGGATGCTCCTGAATTTTGTATAACAATCAAAATATAATAAAATTCTGTTCTAATCTTAAGTGGCAAATTAGGCAGAATTTCTTCTTTATTCTTTTTGCCTGTGAAGCATTTTGGAACTTAGCAGTGCATCCAGCTTTTCAAAAATCCCTCAGTCAGTGTTTATGTTCCTTACTGATTTCAGAGTATTCATAATATGGGTAAACCTAAGGGAGCTTCTAACAGCCTTGCAGCATTGGGTTTGGTTTTTTTTTTTTGCCTGAGCCATCACTGCTCACTATCTAATTATGTGATAGTATGTTTGGCTGGAAAGTGGTTGCGATCAATTAAAATTTTGCCTCCCAATTGTATGACTGCTTATACGGACTGTTCCTAACAGGAGTTTCTGTTCTGTAGCTGCACAAATGTATTGGTTAACAGATATGGTATATGTATTTCTACATGACTTTTTAGAAGTAACAGACTCTCTATCAGATTATATACTTCCAAATTATATGATTCAGACCATATCTGTATAAACATGTAATTTGAGGGAATGCAACTGGTTGTTTATTTTTGCTTCCTGGCTCAGGTCAGAACAGGGCTATTTTCAGTAAAATTGCAAAGAACAGCTTTTTTCTGTCCTCTAGTTATTTCGTTAACCAGATGCAGCACATTCAGTGCACTCAGAATGGGGTTGCTGATAGGCTGAGTTACTGTGTAGTGTTTAAAAGTAGAAATTACTTTTAAAGGGAGGGAACCAGGCCAGGGAGAAAGGCTCTGTTCCTTATCAGACTGTGGTATAATGTTTGGTGAAATTCAAAGGATGGAGGCTGTTCACATAAGTGATTTCAGTACCTGGAGGATACAGGAAGAACTGTGACTACTATTTAACAACTGAAATTCAATAGTCTGACTGCTTCAAATGGAAGGTTTGTTTCTTATTATCAGCAGGGCCTCCTGCCTTGGTGCAGGTGAGAGCATTTTTCCAAGGGGGGCTAATAAGGTGGAAGAAAAGATTGCAGTTCATTCGATCACGTTGCAGCCTCCAGCAGTGACAGGAAGGAAAATGTGTACTCTCCTCATCCTTCTTCTTTACTTTGTAATGCAAAGCTAAGAGAACTGGATATAAATACAAGTAAAAATATGGATTGTGAGGGTCCATTTGTATCATGTAGTCATCATCACCTCCATCCCCAATTTAATTTATTTGTTGATAGTGCAGAAGTGAGTGAGTTTCAAGCTCTCAAGCACCTATCAAAGCAGCTACCTCCAAAAGCTAATTAATGTAATTTATTACTTATTAAAGCATATTACTATTGTACTATACTATATAAGTAACACATTTGGGTTCAGGGGTGGTTATGTATTTATATTTTTCATTTGAATTTCTAAATTTGTGTTGTATTTAAAGGTTTATTACTCTTTTTCCTAATCGTATTAATAGAGGTATCCAAAGAAGGCACTCCATGAAGGAGCATGGCTATGCCCTGCAAGGAATGAGAGTGGAGGCTTCAGAAGCCATCTTTTTATAGGCAGTAAAGCCAGACACTGCCTGTTCTGCCTTCTTAGCCTTCTGCTCCTCAACAGGGTCAAGTGTTGACACCTGAGAGAGAAAACAGGAAAAAAAAGGAGTACTCCTGATATTCTGAATGGCTGATTTACAGGAGATGCTGCTTTAGTCAAGGAATTCAGTTCCCTGCTGTTAAGAAGAGAGAGCACATAGGTGATGTTGTACCCACAACTCCTTTTGCTCTTCTGTGTCCCTCCCCAGCAGAGAATACATGATCCTGAAAAGAAAATTGGAGCCTGGGATTCTTCCTTGCCCTGGAAAATTAACCTTTTGGTATTTGAATTAAATAGAGTATGCCTCACCCTGAACAATGAGAGTCCTACAAAAAGCAAATGCAGTTATGTTAAGTAGACGAAAATGTACTCCAAACTTTCAGTGTCCTAACTCTGCTACCTAGTGTTAAAAATATCCACAGTGGGAGGAGAAATAAGTAGCCTAGGAATTTCATTGATTAATGGGAGTGAATTTTAAGATTCTGTATATATATGTATATGCATATAACATTAAGAACAAACCAAAATTTTTTGAAATCTTGAAACAATTCTGATATTGTTTTGCTAAATATATTTTATCAAATAAACACAAACATACAACTAAAAGCATTTTAATGCTTTTTTAACAGGTTTTGTCAGGTTTTTAGAAGGCTACTACATTGTGTTAATAACAAAAAGAAGAAAAATGGCAGATATTGGTGGTCATGCAATATATAAAATAGAAGATACAAATATGATCTACATTCCAAATGACTCTGTAAGAGTCAGTCATCCTGATGAGGCCAGGTAAATAATGCTGGTAATCAGTGTGTACTTCCTGAATATTTTCTAAGCAATGTTGAACTGCTACTAGAAATTTCAGTCATGGATTCTTTTGTATTGGTATGTCATTCAAGCCATTTTATCTTGTTGGATGGAAAATAGGCTACAAATTCTGTGGCCTGGAGAGTAAATTCAACTGTCATAGTCTTCTAGAGTTTACTGTCCACATCTCCATGTCACAGCTAAGTTTAGCAAATCTGCACCAAGAAGTATCAAGTATAAGCATTGTTCCTACAAGGGCAAAGTAATGCTAATACTGGTTTGTGCTGTTTGGGGCACTGTTCTTTTTTTTAGTAGCTCTTGCATGATGTTAATCTCACCTGAAGAGATCTTTTGTGCCCTTCGAAAGGCGCTGAATAGGTTATTAAATGATTTTGTGCTATCAGAATCTTGTGAATGTTGCAGTTGTAAAGGTTGTTGAAAAGAACCACTGGTAAGTTTAACTGCTTCTTTCTTTTGGGGGGGCTTTTTTATGAAGACAGGAATTTGAGCCTTTATGTTTTTATCAGGATAGGGTAACTTTGCTTCTATGAAATAGCAGGCAACTGGCGTCAGTAAACTGCTTTTCAGTCTGTACTATGTGTGAGTAGTCAAAAGCGATGGTTTATGATAAACTGATGCCAGGTAATGAACCAAGCCAATGGTAAATATTAAAAAAGCTTCCACTTTAGGTGGGATTGATCATAGACCTCAGTCTCTCCTCTTGGTGTGCAGGAGATCATGTTATCTAACCTACATATTTATGGTGTCAGCCATTTTATCATTCATAGACAGCGTTATGGTTTCTTCCGGGAATTTGCTAAGGCTATGACAGATTGTACTAGATATTTCTTTTCTTGTTCATTTATTTGAGAGTAACTGAAAAATTTTATTTCTTTTATAGTATTTTTGAGAGTTTGGTTGTTTAAGTCCGGAAAAATTTGATGTGCATATGTGGAAACTAGAACCACATTTAAAAAAAAGAAACCAACTTTACAACTGCCTAAAGAAACAGAGTATATATATGAGTAGATACTAGTTGTTTTTTTTTTTTTAAAGGCTGTTTGATTTATTTAATCCATATGCTGACATTCTAGTGTAATTACCTGTCAAAACAATTACAGTAAGATAGGAAGGTAGCATAGGGCAAGAATCAATATTTATGTGTAGTTTCTTTTCTTTGATCCTCTGAGTGGCTTCTTATGGTCTGTCTGGTTAAAATAATAATTTTTCCTACAACTTGAATTATTTTGCCAGGTATCTGAGAATCTTTCAAAATGTGGACCTTTCTAGCAACTTCTATTTTAGGTAGGTATTAGTTACTGTTCCTTTAAAAAAATGTGGACTTACACTTGGTAGAAGATGATAGGTTTTGTTTTTGATACCCAAGACTTTTAGGTTGATATTCTGGAGAAGTAAGACACATGATCATGCTGTTTATCCATTTTCATCTGTGTATTTTGAACCTGCTTTCTCCTTCAACCAATTGTCTAGGAACTTACTCTCCATTAGGTTAAAAAATATAAAGCTATTAATGGCATGGAAAAAAGTAGACACTGAAACTGCTGTTTCCACTGACTGTTCAGCCTTGCCAGACTATGCAGAAGTTCTCTCTTTGGAAAAGTATTATATTTCAGGGGGTTTGCTTGTCTTGTTATTTTTTCTTTATTGGTCTCATTTTCCATAAATAAAGCTTTGCCTTGATTCAGGAGCAAAGGTAGAGAAATATGATACACCCTCATTTAATATACACCCTGTATGGGGTTTGTCTTTCATAGGGCCTTCTAGGCATTGCAGTTCTCTTGCTTATTGTTTCATAAATGCCATACCTAAGACAAATTTCTGTGTCCCAGCTACTATTATGTGAGATTTTTGGGACAGCACAAAAAAAATGGGAGAAATGTGGTGATAAACCTGGCAGTAGTAGTTGGAAGATTGGAAGACTTAAAAAAAAAAAAAAAGGTAAAAAAATCTCTCTTGCAAATACCAAAAGGTGTATCAGTGTAGAAGATGCTTCCTCTCGGACAATGAAGGCTTTTTGTCACAGCTGGATCTGTGAAGATAAAACCTACCCAATTTTTATGTGTGTTTCATGCTTTTGCATGTGAAAGATTTTTTGTGATATAAAACCTGAGTTCTTCTTCCATGCATTGTCTCCCAGCCCTAATACTATACAACTTCCCCCACTCCTACCACATTTGCTTGGAGATGACAAATCTGTACTGTTTCTATGGTTGTACGTAGAAGGGAAAGGAGAAGATTCTTATATGACTTAAGTTAAACACATTTATCATAAAATGAATCATAAAATGGTTTGGGCTGGAAGGGATCTTACAGATCATCCAGTTCCAACGCTGCTGCCATGGACAGGGACATCTCCCTCTAGACCAGTTGGCTCAAAGCCCCATCCAGCACGGTTTGGAAGACTTCCAGGGATGTGACATCCACAGCTTCTCAGGGCAACCTGTTCCAGTGTCTCACTACACTCATAGTACAGAATTTCCTCCTAAATCTCTCCAGTTTTAGTTTAAAACCATTCCCCCTTGTCTAATCACCATCTGCCTGTGTAAGAAGTTTTTTATAAGCCCGCTTTATATACTGGAAGGCCATAGTGAGGTCTTCCCAAAGACTTCTCCAAGCTGAAACTGTAGAATTAAAATAAACTACATATTTAAAATTTCTTGTACAGAAAAAAAAATTAGTAAGTGAATGACTTACACAAAAGTATGTTTTTGGCACAACTCCTGTGTGGCATAAATGAAAACTTCCCTGCTGGCAGATAATTTACTGATTATGTTTTATTTTCATCACAAGAATCATTATCATAAAATGTTTTTGTGCTCTGTGTTTTAACTGCATATTTAGCTTGATTTTCACTTTCAAAAGGAGAAACGTAGGATGATACTAATATTCTTTCTTATTGTTTAGACTCTTTTTAAGTTTATCAGCCTCATGGAAATTATTCTTGACTGAAAGCATAACACATTTTTCTGCATGATTTTCATGTAAATACTGAGGAAAGTTAGAAATCAGTTCTAAAAGAACATTTGGTCTAAGGGGAGAGTGGGGAAACAGCCTGAACCTGTCTCTTACTGGGACACTGTTTAAAGATTCTGTTATATGCAAACAGAGCATATTAAAGACTTTTTTTTCCCTAACAGATGGGTCAGGACATTATTATGGAAATATGGTGGATGCATCGGTTACACTTTGTTATCATTAGTGATAAATCTATATGTCTAATGTTGACATAATTTTTTAGATCTTTAATGAATATCTAGAACTTACATGAGGACCAGTAATCATTGATGCTGTCTTAGACTAAAACGGAAATCTATGAGTATTTGTGATTTAAGTGTAGTGTGCATTTGGTTTCTCTTTGGGAAGAAGCCTAGTAGCTTCAAAATATAGCAATTAGTATAGAGTGTTAATAAAAGAGACATGAGGTGGTAAATTTGTAACTTATGGAACGAATAAAAAAAACCTCTTTTCTTTATTCAGCAGCCACTGTCTTAACATGCATCTGTGCCACAGTCATAAATTTGGGGACAGATACAATTTTGTGGATCAAGTTTTTGGCTGTTTTGAGTTCAGGTAGCAGTTAGGAAGTAGCAGCACTTAAAGCTCAGAGAAATGAGGCTGTCAATGTATATGGGTATTTTTGGTGGAATAGCTGTCTTAAAACTTCTGGAATGCTTCTTGGGACATAGTGAATTAAGTTTCTTGATATGCTTTGTTCAAAAGGCATGTGTAGTTTTCAGTTAAAAGAAGAATATAAACACATTTTCAGCCTTTGTAAACTGTAAACAGTTTCTATGTTTGCAAAGCTTCTTGTGGAAATTATTTGTATGATTTGCCATTATAGAATCAAAATCTGTGTATCTTGTTCAGAAGCCTTTTCTATTGGATAAAGTAGTACTGTGTTAAATGTAAGTACAGATGGAGAGTAAGGGCTTTCAGAAGATTCCGCTGCATCTACAATTATTAATAAATGTTAACTGTCTATCAGTTACAGCTATGATCTATCTCACTCCCTTCAGTATAATCTTACTGTCCTGAGAATGCCACTTGAGACATTAAAAACTGAAACAACCCAGACCCGACAAGAGAGTTTTGATATATTTGAAGATGAAGGACTTTCTACACAAGGGGGAAATGGTAAGAAAACACATCTAATTAAACTGATGTTGTTGGTCATTTTAAGTGCATTGAGTGCATTTTAAATTTGTTCCACTTTGGTTCACTTTTGAGAAACATTCAGGCCTTCTGTTGTTGGTCAGTAGTCGCCTAACAGTTGTGAGTTAATAAAAGGTTTCGTAAAGTGTTGATTACAGACATTTCAATTTGAACAGTGCAATTCCTAGAGGTGTGTAGTCATTGTTTTAAATTACATTGCAACTCAGGGAGATGACTGAGCATGCTGACATTTTTCAGCAATTGCTTACTCAACTGACTTCTGAGTCTCCCAACAGGAGTGAGTTACAAAGAGAGTGGGAAGCAGTAACTGATTAAGTACCAATACTGTTTTTTGTTTTATATTGGAGAATACTGACAACAGAGGAACTGTATGAAGTTATCGTCATCTTCGTGTAGTAACCCCTGTCAAGAAGTCTAAGAAAAATTACTCATTTCAAAACTTTAGCCGTCAGTTTGGGTCTAACAAATTCATAAGAGTGTAAAGATGAGCAGCCAGACAGAAAAACTATTTTCTCTCCCATTTCCTTTGTGTGCCCACACACACATACAGAGAAAGTTTCCCCTGAAATTCTTAATATTGGATTTTATTCTGCTGAATGAAACCTCCATCCCATAAGAAAAAGATACTAGTAACATGGTCATATATATCAAGATACCAGCAACTGGTTATCAAATGCTCCAATATCAGAAAGGACCATAAGGAGTGAAGAGAGCAATAATTCCTCCTCTGGAATGATTCTTATCTGCAAGATCCCTCAGGAATCCTTACACGGGCACCATGTCTTCTATGTCTTTTTAATAACAATAGGAAATAAAGATGCCCTCACCTTGGTGCCATCAGCAGTGTGTGCTAGCCACGTATCTATTCATAGCCACCTGTCATTTAAGAATAAATTCTCACCAAAGTAATGCTGCTAGCAGTAAGAAAGAGGAAAAATTGCTGGCTAAGTGCTTGTGACCAGCTTTTGCTGAATGTGTTAGCTCTTTCATGAAAATATTTTGGTCACATCAGTTTTCCCTGGGATTACAGTAAGTTTGGTCTAGGTAGCAATAGTTTTTTAAACAGCCACATTTTCACCTGTAGTCTGTAAGGAGAACTCATCTTTTTTCTCCAGCGGAACATTGTGTGCTGTAGGTCTCTGCTATAATTGGCATTCATACTGCTACGATATAATTTGTCCTGTCAGAAACTTCATTTGAAAAAAATGTGCAAAAATATAGAAAATAGTATTCATGTCCCCTTTCTTCTCTTTTAAGTTTCAGATTCATTCAATTCCCTCTACCACCTTTCAGTGACAGTTGTCATCTCGGTCTTCATATTTGAAACAGAAAAAGACTCAAATTCCAGATATATCAGAAACAGAATTTTAATTTGTAGGTCTACAATAGCTGTGTTTCTTGGTGTTAGTGCAAATTAGAAAAACTGTGTTGAGTTGTGTAAAAAAAGATTGATATGCATGATCTTCCAAAACCTAGTAGGTAATTAGAGGTGACCCAGAACTGAGAAGCTTATAAATTCCTCCTGTAAGAGCATTTTTGCCTTAACTGGAATTCACAACTTGATTTCCCTTGTTACCAAATCCCTTGATGCTGCTACGCAGAGATCTCTTTTCAGTACTGAAGTGTATCAGTAACTTCTGCATGAAGAATCACGACAGTGACTGGCAACTATAAAAAAACTGCAAATCCTCATAAATGCCAGACTTCAGCATGTGCCTGGAATTATCTGTTTTTGTCAAACCTCAAGGATGCAAGTAAATGATACACTGAGTTGCAGTCAAGGGAAAATCAAAACAAGGATCCAGTGTCCTGGATTTTAAAGCAGTCCAATGCGAGTGAGCTTGTTTCTTAATTGCTAATGCATTTTCATTGTAATAACTTCCTAGGTGTATTTGGGATTTGCAGTAAGCCTTACGAAAAGTACGTGTGGAATGCCAAGCTTCTGGAAGCAGTAAGAACTGCTGTTCATCGTGACTGGCTGCTGTATATTATTCATGGATTCTGCGGGCAATCAAGTATCCTTCTACTGCTGTAATGAATGTTGGTTTATCAATTTTTAAAAAACAGTTTGAAAATTGAATTATTTCTTCGTCATATGAATACCATTCAGTTTTATAATTATTGTTTGGCTTCCATTTTCATTACTTTTCTAGGTATTATGCTAAATAAGAAATATAGTTATTGTAAGATGGCCCTAACACAGGTAGACTGCATTTTCAGTAAGGCTCTGTTTATAAGCTTGGGGTTTAGTAGGAAAGAACTTGAGGGGATTTTTAGGCTCAGCTGCATTTTTTCACAGATGTTTGAGGAAAAGGAGAAAAGCTAAGCAGAACTGAATTGCTGACTGCTCTGGTTTCAGCTGTGTTTAAACCATGGCACTGACATAGAAATGCTCTCCTACTAATCTTCTCTAAAACATTTTTTAGTAAGTGAAATTTGCAGAAATTCTTGTATTTACTGTCTTTCTGTTGAAGACTATGATAGAACTTCAGCCCTGCTGTGTGAAGAGCTACATGTGAAAGTCTCTTTTCTTGACTATATACTATTAAACGGTTAAATGGGTCTATGTACATTGTAGCAGGAGGAGCAAAAGTCCAAATGCATACCACAGTCCAAAGAAATGTTGTGTTATGTGATAAGCATTTAGTGTGTTACGAAGACACTCAACAGTATCATGTTAGTTCAAAATTTCTGGGGAAGCAAATACGATTATGAAGTTAAGGTCAGTGGTGTCTGCAAAATTTAATTTTGCTTTTTTATGATTGTAAGACTGTTGGTCATTGGCTTAGTCCCCAGACAAAAAGCTCAATCTGTTTTCATATTTGATCAAGTAAGACCACTATTTCAATATACTTATTACTTGATCAAAGCTGGATCTGACCACCAGCATTATGCCTGCAGCGGCTGTGTGTGAGCGTAGAATCAGATGCCTAGTGTGACTATTGGCTTGTTTTTAGTAAAATATAAGAAGACTGTACTGCATCTGTAGCCTGTTTGCCTTGGGCTTTCAGTTGTTGTTACTTAAGTAGTTGCAAATTTATCTATTTTTCTAAAGAAATAATTAGAGGGTGACTAATATACTTAATCTGAAAATGAAGTTAAGTGGTTTTCATCCCAGTAGTCACAAAAGCAGCATTTGCAGTGCTAGGTGTATCTTCTATCTATTTCTCCTCCATTGTCATTTCATAAAATGGAAATGTTGGTTCTCTTCTGTATGTTCTGAAAAGTGGGTGATGTATTGCAATGTAGATTCGCTTTTCAAAATTCTTAAAACTCATTGTTTGAAAGAGCAATGTTCTCTTCCAGCTGCAAAATAAGTTCGGAAGTGATACTCATCACTGTTAAGGTGATTTTAGTAAATGAGATGTTTCAGTTTCATACACTTTTGTTAGAACTTATTTTTGTGTGCATAAATTAAGTGAACAAAAAATTCCATGTGACATTGAAACCTTAACTTCTCTTTCAAGAACTGTTAATATATGGTCGCCCTATATATGTCACTTTGATAGCCAGAAGATCAAGCAAATTTGCTGGAACACGTTTTCTGAAACGAGGATCAAACTGTGAGGTAAATCAAATATGATTTTAGGGGTTGTTTCCTCCTGTCCCTCCCCCGTAGGAAAGCTTGAACTTCACTGAGTGAAGAGCTGGTTTAGAGAGACTTACGGGTTTGCCTATAAATTATGCTATTAGATAATGTTATCACAGGTATCATTACATTTTTCATTGATATAATAAAGTTGTTCTTAATAAATTTAATAGTTCTAAATTGGCACTTGTTTTGGTTTTTTTACAATTAGAGATACTGTTATTTCCCAAACTGAGGGAAAAATAAAAATATGATAATATACATTAGGGACAAAGGGGAATTTAACCTTCAGTGTTGTTCTCACTGCTGTGGTTCAGTGTGTCACAGTTTAATTGTGCTCTGTTTGTAATGATCAATACTCTGTACTGCATGCAGCTTTGAATGTCATGTCTACATCATATGTGTATTTCTGTTTGGTTTAGGGAGATGTTGCTAATGAAGTGGAAACTGAACAAATACTTTATGATGCTTCAGTTATGTCATTTTCTGCGGGGAGTTATTCTTCCTATGTTCAGGTTCGAGGGTCTGTCCCTCTGTACTGGTCTCAAGATATTTCAACTATGATGCCTAAGCCACCTATAACACGTGTGTACAAATTATTCTTTGTGATAGATTATGGTTAGTGCTATGTCCTAAAGGAACATCTGGGAGAATAAGTGAAAATTGAGTTTCCAAAAATGAACAAATTGTCTATGCACTTGCGCTCTGGGAAGCCATAATTTAAGGTTAAAAAATTAAGAAAAAAACCTCCATTTTGGGCTTCACATTCAGATATTAAATAGGGAGAGTTTCTGTTTGAAGATGTGAGTTTTCTTTGTACTTACTTGGTGTGTGAAGTTAGCTACATTTATCTTAGTATTGTGGATAAAATATTAAACCTGTTGAAAATGGTGGAAGATGTGTGGGCTGAGATTAATGGGGCCAGAATAATTGTTCTTTATAAGCATTTCATGAAAATTTAAGAAGTTGCCTACAATTTGGTGAAGGGAATATTTTTTAAACAGCTTTTGCATGAAAAGAGAGGAAAGTACCTAAGTGTGTCATTACTACCAGAGAATTAATACACCTTTTGTGAAGAGTACTATTAAGGGAAAATTCTACATCTCACTTATTATCATCTTGAATATATGTTTGTTTCAGTGGACCAAGCAGATCCTTATGCACATGTTGCTGCTCTTCACTTTGACCAAATGCTTCAGAGATTTGGCTCTCCCATTATTATATTGAATCTTGTGAAGGTACAGTATTTTGAATATGTTCTATGTATTTAATTTTTAATATTATTCTTCTTTCTGTGGAGTCTCTGTGTAATTTTGTTTATGTTCAAAACTAATATTAGCTTGTAAGTGGAATATTTTCTTCATAAATCTCATCCTACAGGATATAGTACATAACTCTGCTTCCATTACAGCCCTTCAAAAAAAAATTTCCCATATTTAGAGACTTCTTACAGCAATCTTTCACTGTTCTTTTCAGGTTTTTGCTATTACCCATTAGATCTAAGTCCAAATAAATTTACCACTAAATTTAATTTAGCATTAAAAACTACTAAAATAGTATGGTTCCATGCAAAGTGAGGTTTGTAGGCTTCTTGCCAGGTAGTAGAGTTATTTGAAATATTACGGCAAAGACTTATCTTCTGTTGTTTGCTTCCATGACTCTGCTCTGTGTTGGAGTGCTTTTAAGACTGTCCAGGGGTCTGTAGGATCAACTTAGGATAGCATTTGTTGACAAGAAAATGTCTCTTGCAGCCATAGCTTTTAAAAGCCATTGTGATTGTGTGAGTCTGGGCTCACATAACCTTGACATGTAAATAATTGTGTGCTTTTAGTCACAAGGCTTTTGATGCTGTGACTGACATTGCCTCCTGTTCTTTCCCTCTCTGTAGATGTTCAATATTAAGATGCTAGAATTCATTTTCCTTTATTACTTTAAGTACCTTAAAAACATTAAAAAAAAAAAAGGCAAGGAGGGGTAAGCCCTCTAACCTGAACACCTTTTTTTTGGATGTATCTGTTGCTTTTACACAAATGCTGAGGGCTTCTCTCTCAAGTCCTTGATTTCTTAAATGTTGATGGATATATGTCCTCTTGTATCTGTCTAATCTAGAAGCTTATTAATTAGTAATTAATTTATTAGGCTTCCCTTGGGTTTGTTTAAGACTGCTGTTAACATAGATAAAGCAGTTTTTATAGCATAGGTTCAGGATAGGGTTTAGTTTGGGTGGAGTGAGAGACAAGCCATACTAATACAAAGTGCCTGGTTCAAGGCCAGGTTTGATGGTGCCCTGAAGTAGTAAGTGGCATCCCTGCCTATGATAGGGGGTTGAAACTAGATGATCTTAAGGTCTGTTCTAACCCAACCATTCTATGGTTCTATGAAAACATATGTTATATTCAGGCAATGGCAAAATTAGAATTCTAATTTTTAAAAATTACTGCAAGTCTAGGAGATGGGAGCTGTTGCTCCCCATCTCCTGCCTGTAATGGAGAATTTCTTTGTCCTCTCATACTCCAGAACTGAATGGGATGCTTCCCTTTCTGCCTATCTTTTTGCTTCTTTTGTCGTTCTCCATTTTATCTACGTTGCCACTTTTGTTTCTTTGTGTTCTTTACTTCTCCAGCATTCCATTTTCCAGCCAATGATTATGCACAGTTGAAACAGGTGACTTTTGCTACTAATACAGATCACTTGTTAAAAACCTAGAATGTTCAGATTTTTCTATCTTTTCTGTTCTTAATTTAATTGTACTATTTATGAAGAACTGCCTACTGTTGTTACAGCTTCCACTTTTGATTTCCATTATATATACATGTGTGTATGTGTGCATGTGTATGGGTTATATACATTTGTTAATGAAAATTGTGATGTTAAATTCCTTTTTGTTTTTGCTAAAGGAACGTGAAAAAAGAAAGCACGAAAGGATTCTCAGTGAAGAACTTGTTGCTGCTGTGACATATCTCAACCAGTTCTTACCCCCAGAGCATGCAATTATATATATACCCTGGGATATGGCCAAATACACTAAAAGGTAGAAAAAAATTCTTTCTGTACCAGTGCTTGTAGCTTGTAGTGCAATGCACATATGGAAGCAAATGTTACTGAACAAAACAGCTGCTTGCAAACAAAACAAGGGAATGTAATTCAGCATACATCCTTTATTGTGATCATGCATTCTTTTTGTAATCGTACATCCTTTTCTGCCTCATTCATATTTTTGAATCACAGAAGGTTTGGTAGAGAAAAATCAGTGTGATGTAAAAATCAAGGGGTTTTAGGTTTTTTATGTCTTCTGCTTCTAGTTTATGTAATATTTTTTGTCAAAAAGAAGCAAAATTGCTCAGATACAGTCTCTCTTTCCTATAAAATCTAAGAAATCTCTAGACATAATTACTGTTGGATGAATAAAGCTGTGATATGGGCCTGTTTTTAAATCATTTTTGTTATGGAAAACTTTTCAAGTAGTGAAATGTGTTTTAATATTAATGTATCTTGACTTCTTGACTGTCTCTTTTTTTTCTTGTTCCTCTTCTCCTCAGCAAACTTTGCAATGTCCTTGACAGACTGAATGTGATTGCAGAAAGTGTAGTAAAGAAGACTGGATTTTTTGTAAATCGACCTGATTCCTACTGCAGTATCTTGCGTCCAGATGAAAAGTACCTATAATTTATTTGATGCATAATGAATACTATGTATTCCTTAGAAAGCTGGTTGGAATTTCTATGTTTATTAAAAAATTTCCTATTTTAAAACTTACTAATTTGGAAATTACTAAGTGACTTCTTTTGAGGCATACCAAGAGGATAATTGTCATCTAAGATAATTGTCATCTAAATGTTAGCAAGTCTATTGTTGGCCAGTGGATTTTATGGTATTATAAATACAAAATGTAGAACTTCTTTAAAATATAGAAACTGTATTTGCTTAGACTGCTGCAGATGAAGTCTCTCAAGTCCCTGCAAATCCAGAAGTACCTATTTGTCACTGAGTAGATCAATACATGATACCATCTGTTATTTTAGAAAATTATTTGAAAGTCATTCTGTTTTGTTTCTCTTTCAGGTGGAATGAACTGGGAGGTTGTGTTGTTTCCACTGGTCGCTTGCAGGTGCTAAAAGATGCTTTTTTAGTTCATAGTTATAGTGATGTAGATCAGCACTCCCAAAGAACAGTGAACCATTTCATGGTGACTCGCAGACTGCTCTTAAATTAGTATTTATGGTACACGTTATTACTGCTGTCCTTCCTAGAAATCTAATTGGGAAATAGGGCCTAAAGTTCTTGCACGGTACCCCAAAACCTTTCGGTGTTGGAATTGTATCTTTGTTGGACTTAGTCTGAGAAATGTTTGTGTTTTAAACTAGTTTCCCTTGCTGTTTAGTCTATAATGTTACCGGTGCAGTGAAAGTTAAACCAGCAGCATTTTAGCAAACTGCATCATAAAATGTTGCACAGAAGAAGTGACGAATAAGCACACTTAACCCTAGTAACATATTGATACACATGAACATGGATTACTGACATTTTCACCAGTGCTGAATTTTCTGTGCATTGTTACAGTTTCCAGCACTAAAAGAAAATAAAACTAGCAACATGTCTTCCTTTAAGGTCAGAAAAGTACTGACTGAAATACAAACCATACAGTATCAAGTTTATACCTGAATGTTATGGTTTTATACTCTGAACACGGAGCATGTTCTTAAGAAGCATTTGTTGCTTTGACTTGCCATTCATAATTTTGTGCTTCTTGTAAGTTAGAGAGCATGTGACCATTCCTGTACTAGCTGATCACTGGGATATGTTTGTTGAGGGCAGACAAACAGCAGAGCAGATAGAATATGATCTCTTTAAGAAAAAAATCAATCCTAGTTAGACTTTTTTATGTTAGTCTTACAGGTTTACCTGTAGTAGGAAAGTGATTATTTTATCTTTAATAGTTAGAGAGTCACCAGTGACTTACATATAAGCATTCGGATCACAGTTCATCTCTGACTAGACATCTTGTGAATCACATCCGAATTGTGACTTCTTCAAGGCTGTTTGTGAGTGGAAGGAACATCCAGTTGGTGTGATGATAAAAGCAAGAATATTTTGAAAGCCGGCGTGACAGCAGTCTGATGTAGCTTGCTAGAGTTGAATTGTTTTTTAACTTTTATTAGAAATGCCTTTCCTCAGATTTTTGTGAAGACACGAGATTTGATAAGACTTAGCTAGTAGTAAAAAAGTAATAATCATGAGTATAGTAATTTGTTGATTAAGATAAATCTTTTATTTGGATTGCTTTACCAGACTGGAGTCCTCCGAACCAACTGCGTGGACTGTTTAGATCGCACTAACACAGCCCAGTTTATGGTGGGGAAATGTGCTTTGGCCTACCAGCTGTATTCACTGGGATTGATTGATAAACCAAATTTACAATTTGATACAGATGCTGTAAGGTAAGATAGATTAATAGAGTGTAATAGTTTTAATTTTTAATTTTGAGTCAAGAGATTATGTAGAATTATGTCCATGTAGAGGAAGCATACAGTTATTTCTTCTGGAATGATTTAATGTTTATTCATCCAAGATTAAAAAATCTTCCGTGCTTGAAATCTTGAGAAAATCCAGTCGTGCTGAAAGTTCGATCTTCTGGAAAAGTATGTTAATCAGTCTTCTTAGGAGATAACTGCTTAACTTTATTCTTTTTATATGCCTAAACTTTAAGAGAAGTGTTTTCCTTTGAAATACATTTAAGAAAACCTCCACCCCCGTCTTTTACACTTGTTTCAATTGCTTTGAGGCAAAATGCTGACTGAAAGTGAAAACTGAAATAAATACATACTTCCATGGAGAATGCCAAACTGTATAGCACTACATCTTACCTTACTATTTCCTCCCTTTTCTTTGGAAAAATTTCATGGGTTTTGATTTACTGAAGAAAAGCTTTTCAGCAAAATTGTTCTTTCAGATCAAGTGTCAGTGGTACTTATACAAGCGTCCTCAAACCCTTTATGAAAACCCCGCATTTGTATTGAAATGTTTTGGGGGTCAGGGATCGTAAGTCAGGGATTAGTTCATAAGCTACTTAACATGGAAATATGCTTCAGAAATTAATGTAGGAGTCTTTAGGTGCTGTGTTTTTATTCCTTTAAACTGTCGTCGTGACCGTGAAACTTACGGCTTCACCGGTAACTTTAACTAGTGGTTTGATAGTTTTAGAGCACGGAGACCTAACTTGTATTCAGAAAACACAAGTAGTTGGGCTTCCATATCCTTTACTTGAGACATACCTTCAGCTCCTCCTCTTTTTTTCCATTAGTTTCCAGCTCTTGCCTGGAGCCAGTACGTGCTGCAGAAACAACCTCACCTGCAGCATGTTGGTTCGCTGTGCAAGTGGTGGCTCCTGGCCGCTGCCTGGTGGCCAGGGAGAGCACCCACAGGTGGCTTCCTGGATGTGCTAGCAGTGCCTCTCATCCACCATGTCCCAGCTGCTGGGAGCTGCACGTTTACCTCTGGGAATAAATAATTTCTGCTGCCAATACCAGTTGCTCTGCAGCCTCCTGGGGCTACTGGTCAAACAAAAAACAAACCAACCCACCAAACCCAAAGAAACAAATGAGATTCTCATACATGGTGTCATGAGCTCTGAACAATTGGTGTGTTGGGCAAGTGGGGTTTGGATTATTTCTTTGGTGGATTTTTCGTCTGTTGTTTTGGGGTTTTTCTTTTGTTTTTTTAGAGTTACTTAGATGTTTCCTCCTAATTGATTTTATTGTACTTGACCTTGGACAGAAGATTTGATGGACAGCTATTTAGTTTTTACAGAAATTGATTTGCTGCTCAGATAAGTGTTCTTCATCCAGATCCCTTTGAGGAGAACTTTAGTCAGATGGTTGCTAGGTTACATATGCAATATTGTCCCTTTGTTGGAAACTTTCTTAGGGAAATGCTTTTGTTGTCTTGTTTTGGTGCTTTTTTTTTTTTTAATTTTTGTTTGTTTGTTTGTTTCTGTCTTCCTTTTCACTCCTCAAGGGCTTCTTTCTTCTACAGATATTACATGTAGATGCCTGAGTTACTTTGTCTGCCTATACTGCTGTGAAACACATTCCCACAGGTTTAGTGGTTGGGTTTGCTTTTTAGTTTTGGGGAGGGGTTGGGGCTTATTTTGTTCTGCTTTGGGGTTTTGTCTCTTAACTAAACTTCCAGTCTCTTTTAGCAAAATATCATCCTTGTCATTGTCTTGCTCAAGCAAGGCCATAGTCTCCATTTCTGAGAAGCACTTTTCAATGTTAGACTTTTAGACAGAGTGCCATGTCCTTAAGATAGCCTCTTTTTCTGAGACTGTTGTCTTGGTTTGTCAAAGACTGTTGCCTTTGTTTAATTTTTTGCTATTTGGTCTGCTCCCAGTTTGAATACTGTCAACTTCCTGATGCGAGAAGACTTTTTCACTTTTTAGCCACCTCTCCTTGTTCAAGTCAATTCTTAACCAATTCTTTTTGCTGTCTGCTTACACCAAGGTTTTCCAGCTCCAGCAAATGTTACCTCACTGTTAAACACTTTTCTTACAAGTCATGTTTATTCATTTTGTACCTTTGAGCCATCATTACTGTAACTAGGGAGATTTTTGGAAGGTTATGCTAACTTCATTCCCAGTGTACTTAACAAAAAATGTAACATTGAGATATTGATATGTTCTGTCCCTCCTAGTGTATTAAACATGCCTTGGTTAGTGAAGATCTATTGTTTGTTTTCTCCCCATTAAGTAGTAGGACATGTTAATCTTCTTCCTGCATCTACACAACTGCCTGCTCTGTTTGCGTGAACCTCTTCTGTTACACTAAAAAGTAATGAAAATCTCAAAGTCTAAACCTTCTTAGTAATGATTATGTCTGAATAAAATTTCCACATATTTATCTGAATAAAGGAGAAGAAACTGTATTGCATTTGCAGGAAGACTTTATTATATTTTCTCTTTAAAAATTCTATTCAGAAGTTTGATAGATGACACATTTTGTTTTTCCTTCAGATTATTTGAAGAATTATATGAAGATCATGGAGACACTCTTTCACTGCAGTATGGAGGCTCTCAGCTTGTGCACAGAGTGAAAACGTATAGAAAGATAGCTCCATGGACTCAGCATTCCAAAGATATTATGCAAACGCTCTCAAGATACTATAGTAATGCTTTCTCAGGTAAATTTAAGTACTTTCTTTTAAGCTATTGTTTACGAAGCATCTTACGCATGATGTTTCAGTAATCAACACTATGATCTTAAGGCAGAATTCCTCTATACTGTAATTTCCAGGTAATTCAGTAACATCTCAAGTAGGTATTCTGATTTGACAAGTTATTTATTTATCCGATGTTGTAGCATGCAGTCCTTAGAAAATGCAATCATGTAGCACTGCATCTGTCAGTGGCATTTGTAGATCAGTAGAGAAGCAGGTAGGTGTTACAGAGAGTTAAAATGTTGGGTAGAATGTCTTCAGCAAATGTAAGGAAACTGGTAAATCTAAACATGAGTAGAAGGCTTCATGTGGAGTATGTCTTGGGATGTTTCTGAGGGCTCAAAACAAAGCATGCTGTAATGCATGTAATTGTTTTGTGTGAATAGGAGCCACAAGTGGTTAAACCTGTGGTAGAAAAGACAAAAATAAGTTCAAAACTCAAGTAAATAAGCTATTTTTTTCACTTAGAAAAGCTGTAAAATATCAACTTACTCATTTACTAGCTCATATCACTCGTTAGTAGAACACTGAGTGTTCTACTTTCTTCTGGGGCAACATTGCTAAGGGAAAACTGAAAAATGCTGAGCCTTATGCAAAAAAAAAAGTGTAGTATGTTTAGGAGTCTTGAAAAAGATCTAGAAGAATGATCAAAGGGCAGTCTAAGATATGTCAGAAGGGCAAATGCTGAGTGTTACTGTGTTATAAATATTGTGTCAGTTCTCTATTTCTCTTTTTCACAAAAGTTACATAGGCAGGGGTGGAAGTACCTTTTTTTTCTTCTTCCTAGTAGACTGCAATTATTTAGAGACTGTGAGCTTTAAAACAGTGAGTTGGGCAATGGCTAGAAATACTTCAGTAATCTCTGATTTCTTTGGCTGAAGTTATTGCTTCTGTGTATATAACAATGTTCTGAGTAACTTTTCTGTATGTAAATCATGTAATTTGTGTATCATATTTGCCCAAATTAAATGGGAAACTGAGAAGTTGTTTATTTCACTGATATGGTCTCTTATTGTTTGCATTGGCAATGAGATCTGGTTTCATCAATTCTTATGAGCCAAAGTAGCAGCCTTGCAGTGTCCCCTGTACTGTGACATAGAAGATGGAGCAAATCTCTGAGCTGTTCACTTTTATGCCAGCCACTGAAATGGTTAGGTGGAAGCCTGAGAAAAGTTCTAGATCTGCATTTGTGGTTGTGGTCTGCCTGCAAGGATAGTCATGATATGCATGTCTTCTAGCAATGAAAGAATTTGCTCTAAAAAAAGATGTTACAAAAATAAGAAAAATGCAGAAATAAATGAAGTCCAACTAGTCATTTGAATGAACTTGTATCAAAGTACACAAACAGACATCAGTCTTTACTGAAGTCAATACTGTATTTGAATGAAATTTTCTTAAAGGTGCTTCACACTTCCCCCAGTTTACTTATGATTTTGGTATTTGATCCCATTTGAGGCAAATATTTTTGGTGTTTTATGAATTCCTTGGGCTTTAAGATGACATTGTTGAAATGTGTCATTCAATGTCATATTTATTTTGTTGCGTATTTAGTATGGATTTTTAAAATATTTGTTTCAGTGAAATTTAAAGGTTCACTGTCCAACACTGCCTGTTGAGATGGCAACAGCTAGCTTGTTAATGTGGCACATTGAGAGAGATCATTGAGTTCTTTAAGTTTTCTATGAAAGCAGAGAAGAAGGAAGCGGTTTTAGAACTAGTGTCTGATTTGCTGTACTGCATTTATTATTATTATTACTACTATCCATCATATATCCTTTAAAATGCAAATAAAAATCTGAGGGCTAGGCAGTTCATGAATCAGCATTTCCTTGTGTTTCTGATCCAAGAAACTTTTTTTTAATGCTTATGTGTTTTATGTACCTGAATTAACAGACTGAGAAACTTTTAGTGATTTGCTTGAAGTCATCCAGTATAGAAGATTCAGAGCAGGGTTACAAGAGGCCTGCTATCACTGCCTCCTAAATAAGTTTCTTAGCCAGACATGTACTGTTTGTGTGTCATTAAAAATACATGAATCTAAAAATACGTGAATCTAAAAATAGTATTATTAAGACATGTATCTCAATAATAATTTGTAATAATTTGGTCGAGCTTAAAATATGACAAGCTAAATTGATGATTTAAACAAACAGGAAACAAGTCCAAATTACTAAAAGGTGTTTGTGAAATTTAATCATTTTACTATATTTTGGCAAGAAAATCCCAAAGAATTCATCATTTGTGTGTTTTGTTGGAAACGTGCGTTGTATGGATATTGTTTAATTTCATTAAATCATCCTTCAGTTATTTAGGCTGCAGTAAATTCACTAAGGTCTGTCGGATTTCCTGAAACATGCCTAAATCCATGCACGTGCTTCATGCACACACGAATAGGCAGCAGTGGGAGACAGAGCTGCAGCGGGAGGTCTGACTTCTGCCGAGCCTGGGCTCCTGAGAGAGAAGCCAAGGCAAGAGGCAGCGTTGATAGCAGCCCCACGTGCCCTGCAGTGTGGCAGAAGGTCTGCTCTAAATGAGGTTCCATTGTGCTGCTTGAAGCCCAGAGGGCCCTGCAGCAGTCGTGGGACACAGACACTCTGTCTCTGAGGAGCAGAGAGAAGCAGTGTCTGAGTGGGCTTGAGCTGTGCAGTGCTCCTGGTGTTAAGTGTGCCTCTTGTCTCACAGATGCGGACAGGCAAGATTCTATCAATCTCTTTCTGGGAGTATTCAAGCCTGCGGAAGGAAAGCAACATCTCTGGGAACTTCCCACTGATTTTTATTTGCATCACAAGAACACCCTCAGTCTGTCACAGACCAGGCAAAGGTATTTGGCTGTTCTGTTTTTCGTTCTGTTTGGTATTGCTCTAATAAATTTTTAAAAATACACAGTGGTAATCAAATAATTAGGTCAGCCTGTCAAAAACTTGATTACTGTTTTCTATGTTTATACAAAAGCTTAAAAAAACCACCTTCAAGAGATTACCCAAAAATGCTGAATGTTGGTGTTTCAAAGGATTTGCTTTAGTATGTTATTTTCCTGTTGTACTTAAAAAGAAGTCTAATTTCATATGAAATTCTATCCTTCAGTGTCAAATGTTTCACTAATTTACTGAAGTACAGTTATGTATGAATGTAGTAATATTCCACTAAGCAATATACAGGTGCTTTCTTGATTGTCAGATTTATTAATGGTTGAATTCGAGATTATTTGATGAGGATAACATTTATTTTCCTATGCATTGCACTTAGTCTGCAGCTGTGCATGCCAATAAATCCATGATTTTCTACCTTCCTTTCAGTCTGTGTCTAGCCTGTTTTGAAAACCATTTTTCTTCATTTGCATTCCACTGTAGTTGCATGGTAATATACAGAAGTAACAGAGTATAAAAATTTTAAGGTAATTTGCTTGCTTCACAGAGGGAAATGATTTTGATGAAGACTATGAATACTGTGTGTTAAAAAAAATCCATTTTAACAAAAAGGACAGTACTCAACTTGTCAACAAAATAATCTCTTAGGATTTTGGCTGATTTTATCTTTGTTCGTTTTGTGAGCCTTAAAGCTCTTTAGTACAAGTGGTAGATCTGAATATCTGCATTTAGATTTTTGGCTGGGGAAAACTGCAAGTGTTTAAAAAGTGCGATCAGTCCCTGTTGGCTGCTTATTCTGTTAACCTGTCGCAGCAGCTGGCACATGATATGGCTCTTTCTTAATTTCAGTCCTCTTGTGTTGCCTCCTGAGGCTTTTCTTAAAGGTAGCTTATGTGAGCCATACAACCAAATGCTAGTTCAGGCATACATTAAACATGCAATATTAATTTTCTTGACTACTTGTTCTGAACATTATTGTATGCCTAAAATTAATTCAGCTGATATATTGCAAATATACAAATGTTCTAGTCTCCCTTTCATCTGTTACTCTGTTGAAACAGCTGTCTCTTATTTGTCACAGATACTGTTCTCAAATGAGGTGGAATATTAAAAAGAAATATTGGTACTCTTCATTTACTTGTTAATTAGTTTTACCTTTCATTCTAACCAGAATTTCTTCTGAGTAGTTATAATATACAGTCAATGTTTCATTATGTGAACAAAATGACACCTTCATGTAATAATTAGGTGAAATAAATATGTGAAAAAAAAACTCTTCTAAGTAACTTTTTGGTTCTACCTAACATTTGGAGAAGTTCTTTGTGTAACTTTTTCCTGCCTGTCTGTGTAGTGCCTCTTTTGCATTCCTTGGGCACAAGAATGAAGAAATAATGACACTCATAATGAAATCAAGGATACAGGAGGTAGAAGATGATGTTTCCTGTCACTGAAACTTCTTTTGACTATCTGTGCTTTTCCTATATTGTATTTGCCTCCCCATTGGGAGGAACATATTTAATAATGTTCATATCTTACTTCTATATAATTTATGATTCACGTGAAAGGACAGTGAATATGGAAAAGGAGACCTTGTGTTGCTGTGTTACTCATGATGTACTCAGGCAACAAAACTGGGTGTGTCTGCATAGTTTGTGAAGGCACTGGAGAAAGTAGCTTACTGGCATGACCTGATACGGGACTTTGAGAAGAGGCAGGACCATCAGGCATAACTCATTGCTTACTGTCTAGGATATACACAGTTCTTGGAACTGAAATGTGTTTTCCTGCCTGTTCTGTAACATCTCCTAAATCCCACTAACAAGTCTATCCCTGGCCCTGGGAATATACCCACTGTGTCAGCTGCAGATGGCTACATTGACAGGAGCAGGAAATAACCGCATTAATAACTCTGATTACAGACCTCACAGTATTGTGAATACCTACGTATTTGAAATACAGATCAATGAAGACAATCATGTTTTCATTCCATGTTATGAAATAGAAGAAACTATCAGAATAATTTAGAGAAGAAATTAAAGTATATTTGAGAAGAGGCAGTAAAAATGTGTAAACATGAATGAAAGATAAAACATGCTTTGTTTTATAAATGTTGCTTGACTTCCTTTGTTGTTTTACAGAAATTCTGAATAAGCTTCCAGCAGGGATTGAATTTTTCTGTTACTTATGCCAACAGCTTTCAGACTTATGACAGCCATTGCATCAAAATGTATTTCTTTGTGTAGAAATCAGCTGCTTTGGCAATCATCCAATTTTATGATTATTGATCTTCATTTCTTCATACCTTTTCCCTAAATTTTTGGATCTGAATAACAAGTAGGAGAGGATGCCTTCCCCCCTCTCCTCCCACCCTCCAAAGACCAGAACAAGAGAAATACATAAATACTTTTGATACGTTCTAAGACTTAATTTTCAGTGCTGTAGAGGTAGGGACCTGAGATGTATTTTTTTAATGGAACAAAACCAGTCTTCTGTCCATGCCTGTATTGAGCTTCATGTGTTTAAATTTCTTGATTTAAGAGCAAAGTAGTTGGGTAGGGGCCTGTTGAAATCCTCCATCCAATTCAGCAGTGTTTGGTGAAATGATACTGTATGGAGGGGTGAATATTATGTGCAGACTGGATAGGCTGGATACAAGATCCAGTCTCCTGTATTAATTGTGTTTCTGTTTTTCCTCTACAGCTATACTTACTGGTGGACCACAGGTGTGCTAAAGCATTTACCTCTTCCTTTTGATGAAGGTAGGACTCCTTGCCTTGCAGAATATGTTGAAAAGGAAGTTTTAGTCACAAATGCTTTTTAACTGTTTTAGATCCCAAATCTGAAAAAAAAAGTGTTTCCATAATGGTTTCTAAATACTTCCCTGCCCCTTCCCCCCCAAAGGAGATATGATTTTTCAACTGCAGGTTGCAAGAGCTTCGTAAGTGGCTAAAACTTGAGCTTCATATGTTTATGAGCCAGGGCACACTTAGTTATGTTTTCTTATTTTCTTGTCTATTAGCATATATTTATAGTCTGTGCTGGTGGGTCTGTTCCTGTTGCAGATGACACAATATAGCTAGTGTGCCTTATTTCTCTGGGGTACTGTGGAGCGTGTTTTATTAGGAATTGTCATCATGAAGTGAAATCAAAATATAGTGGTTGATAATGCATATTTATTAAAGATGTGCAATGAATCTTCTTCATGTCATATTTCCTTGTCTCAGAGGGGATATGACTGTGGGGAAGATTGCCTGGTAATCGTGGCTAGGTGAGCAGGCTACTGTTTGATGAGATTTTTGCAAGAGTCAGTAAATGCTGGTAAAAAGATTTGTTTTTCTCCCCCCCTCAGTGACAAGTGCTGAAAACAGACGCAAATTGACAGTGAAGAAATTCCACAAATACGATGAGGAAATTGATATCCACAATGAGTTTTTTAGGCCGTATGAGCTGAGCAGTTTTGATGAGACCTTCTGCTTGGCAATGACCAATTCTACACGGTATATTGGGATGTTTTGTGGCTCTAAATCCTTGATTGGAAGTTGATTTGGTGTGAATCAAATATGCATTTGATTTATTTGGTTAAATATGTGTAATTTCAAATTTAACAAAGTTCTTGAAACTAAGTCACAATGTTACATGGAGGCGTTACTCTAAAAAAAGGTCCATTAAAAGAGCAATTAGATTTCCAATTATTTTTTATTATAGAATGCCTAATGTCTGGGCACTTAATGGCAGAGAGATGAACTTTTCTCTGTTGACTCAGATCACAGAGGCTACTTTCAACACAATTGTTTTTTCCTTATTCTACTCTTGTTTTGCAGTTGTTTTCTTCAGTTCATCCAGTTCTCACAGCTGGCCAGATATTTTTGGGGTTTTTTTGTTGGCAGCAATCAGCTGGATATTCTGAGCATAATCTGAATCATGGTTTGGCTACAGTTTTCCAGGCAGATTACATTTCATGTAGCTGTTTGACCCAATTTGAGTGTTGGCAGCATTTTGAAAACAGTGTATGAAACCCTGAGTTACAGGGCTTCTTCAGCACAGGAATGGAGCACAATGTTTTAGCATCTTTGGCAAGTGGTGATACTTGCAGTTGTTTTGTGGGACTAAATAATTCAACTGAAAGCTTTTTAAATACCTAGGTTATATATACATCAACTTGTAATGATAAAGTTAGAACTTGATATCTCTTTTTATGATGATTTTTTAAAAATTCACAGATAGATGTTAGAGGTGGTTCTTCCAGAAAATTTTAAAAAATTTATGCCTTGAACTTTGTTCATGAACACTTACACCTTTCTATTTTGGCAGAGATTTTATGCCTAAGAATGTGGGAATTGATCCAAGTCCATTTACTGTTCGTAAACCTGATGAAACTGGAAAATCTGTGTTGGGGTAAGTCTGAAATCAGAAATTTTGTTCTGGTTTAATAGTAATGAAATTGTAATGAAAATATATAGACTCTTATGTGTGTGTCTGTGAAGCATATTCTATGTTGCGTGGGAAATAAAAAATTCATTGGTGTTATGCTGTAGAATTGTATACTTTGAAAATCACATCTAATTTGAGATTTTTATTTGACACTAGGAATTCCTAATTCCGACGTGTTTAGTATTTTCTGTTTTCTCTTATTCCTCAAAGTGAAACTCATAAGAAGATTTTATCTGTAATACACAGAAGTTATTAAAATTTGATCATCTCTTCATCCTAGTGGCAACTCTATTCTCTATTGGAGTTGACAGCAGTGCATATTTTCTTGTTGTCTTTAAAAAAATGATAAATTTTTCATAAATAGTATATATTCGGAAGCAGAAATAAAAGCCGATTTCAGCATAGTCTTTGATAAAAAATATTATTAAAATATTTATTGGTAAAATTATATAAATCAATCCAGCAGCAGTTACTGGGACAAATGGATGCTCCATTTAGCTGCTTTTGCATCCTGGACCTGCTCTGTTACTCTATTCCACTGCTGT
Source organism: Platysteira castanea (assembly GCA_013397175.1). Taxonomy (NCBI): domain Eukaryota; kingdom Metazoa; phylum Chordata; class Aves; order Passeriformes; genus Platysteira; species Platysteira castanea. Next base: position 582,658 of record VYXC01008630.1, read on the forward strand.
GTTGATTGCTGTGTCGCACAAGGGCTATGCAGAATCTTCCTGAATTCAATCTCTCTTTGATACCTCACATTAAGGAAACGTTTTGGAAGTAGCTACTGTGCTGTCACAACGTTATAAATTCCTCTGAAAACTTGCTGTTCTGTTAAGCACTAGAACATTTGACTGTCTCATGTGCTCTGATCCTCAGGGTCTCGTTGTCAATAAATGTTGAGAGTAGACTATGCTTATCACCAGTAGAACCTCATTTCATGCTACTGGGAATAAACAGGAAGACTGTTCTACTGTTACACAGTTTATCTCTCCTAAGAATTGTGAGTTTATGAGTATTTTGAGGATAAGCTTTGTTCTTCTGCTTCGATATAATGTCAGATTTTGGACTAACTAATTTGTCTCCAGATACTCCGTTAAATTCTTGACTGTTATATCATTTTCTCAGGCACTTTTATTCAAGCTCTTTGCTGTGATTTTTAGGGATTGATGTGAGACAGAGAATCAGCTCCATCAAAGCCACTTTGCAGGACTCCCTGTGTATCACTTGTAAGGCTTCCCCTTCATTGACTGTGTTGTAGGGTAGAAGGTGGCTTCACTCTTGCACCTCACCCATATTTAGCCTTGCAAAAGGCGGTACCTTTGCCTTGCACATTTGTCATTATCTTTTGATCTAAGACATTGCTGAAGGATTTGGTGATCTCTTTTTGTCTGTAAGTGTTCGGGTCTCAAGGACACTTAGATCCTGGCTGAGTACATGTTGGGAGTGGGGTGAGGATAACACTCTTACCAGTGTTTGGCTGCTTGCTCCGTTCTTCAGCTTTCAGGAAGGACTGTTTTTCTTGTGACCTTCACCTCATTTAGAAAAATAGGGAAAAACCCTTAATTCTCCCTAGAAAGAATGCTTATGTCTTCATAACTTTCTGTAAATTTCAGTCCAAGGAAGTGTCAGGTTCTGCTGAGTCAGAAATCAAACTCACCCGTGGTGTTATTTTTCCCAAGACATTTGTTCCAGCTCCAAGATTTCTTCTGATACAATAATGTCCTTAGGGTGGGGTATGGTCTCAGATCAGAACCTTTGGAAGGAGTCCCCTACTTTTTTTTACATGTTCCTTGAGCATATAAGGTGTAGCTAATTCAGTGCAGGGGTAAACTGCTGCGTGAGTTTGACTTCAAGAGGCAGCACTCTGTAGGAGTCATGGTGTGCTCCACTAGGGCTCAAGTGATGCTGATGAGAGCACTAGACCTGCATCTCCAAATAGCATTTGCATCAATCTGTGTGCTGTTTTCACAGCCTCTTAGCATGTTGCTGTCTTCCTTTAGAGTGAGTCACACGCAGTGACAGTGATGCATGCGACAGTCACTGCAGCAAGGAAGAGATGTTCCTTCCCTATTTCCAGGGATTTGTCCATAAACTGTCTATTCATTAGTTAATGTCTATTCATTAGCTTCCTTCGCTGAAAGATTGTGACAATGTCTGAGAGGAAATTGCATCTAAATACCCTTCTGTGGCCAGAAGGAGAGGATGCAGAGGACATAAGGTTGGTGTAATTTCTGATGGGTGAATTAATATGCACCTTTCAGACTGCATACAGTTAAATCCAGTGTTAGCCTACTTACACAGAGATGCTGTATGTGGAAGGCTTCTTACAAATAAGGCACCTCTTTATATTGACCAGAATTTCTTGAGTGAGAAATACATACTACATAAAGAAATGTTGCTGATTAAAGAGCTGAATTGAGGGGAGAGGTATGGAAAGTAAAGGGAAAAAAAGTGACATGAGCATTAAGATTTGGAACCAAGATTAAGAAGGCTATAGGAGTGGATATTGTTACTAATCAGAAAGTGAAACTTTTTCCAAGACCGAAACCAAAGATATTATGTCTTAATTAATTTTTATTCCTTTTCATTTATCCAGTTGTGGGGAGGGATTTAAGTAAAGAATCAGAGAATTAGTGAAGAAAAGCTGATAGAATCCTTTGAGCTTTCTTTAAATGCTCTGGAATAAGAAGAGATTGAAGAAGAGAAATCAATTGAGGATTGTAAAAGATGAGCAAAAAGTTGCCCCAGAGGTTAAAACTTATTTCCCCAGAAAGATTGTAACCAAGATTAGTAATTTTTAAATTCATTGCTAATATCTTGCTGATTTCATAAATAGACACTGCCTTTCCTAATAGGAACAAGAATAATAGAGAAGAAACTGTGCTGCAGCGCAAAACAGCTGCTAGTGCTCCTCCACCCCCAAGCGAGGAAGCAGTGTCAAGTAGTTCTGAAGATGATTCTGGGACAGATAAAGAAGATGAAGGTGCTGTTTCTCAACGTTCAACTCCAGTAAAGGTGACTGATACAGGAGACAATACAAAAATCACAGAGGTAAGAAATTATTGTGTTGGGCAAGAAGGCTTAAAATTCGCATTCCCTTTAAAAAATGTTGTAGAACAGTCAGAAGTAAAGCACTGAGAAATTTAGTGAAAAAGGTCTCCTGTGTAATTTTTTTGTGTCGATATTATCATAACTGCGGTACAATTGCTTGTAAACCTTTTCTGTTCTTCTTGTCATGTAGTAGTGAAACACAAAGGAAAATAGCTTTAAAAAAAATTACTGTCAGAAACTGATGGTATTTGAAAGGTATTCGGGTCATTACATAATGTAAAATGCAACTATATTAATGTGTTAATTCAGAGCAGTAGTGCACTCCTGATTATTGTCCCTTACCATGCTCTGGCAGACATCATGAGGTGGCCTTTGAGCATGCAAATGGATTCCTTTTCTCCAGGAATGTACTTGATCTACCTACTTAATCAACATTTAGTCCATGGGAGTTAATCTGGAGCAAAGCCCCTGAAAGACATATGGTATGAACCTGAGGTCCTGAGAACCACCTCTTAGAAGTACAAAGCAATTCCTTTTGGACGATGCCACTTGCTTGGGTTGATTAACTGTAAATTAATGTTCATTCTGTCTAAATTTCAACCTGATTTATGTGGACACTTTTAAATTGCTGTTCCATAATGACGTGATCTGGCATTAAAAAAAAAAAAATTAACTAACTTCAAAAATGTGCATGATAATGTTATTGCATGGGTCCTGTGCTATTACTGCTACTAAGGTTGAAGATAATGGCAGTGAATGAAATAGTGAAATAAATTGCATTTGCCCAGTCAGGTGAAAAGAATGTATATTCTCAGTTGTGGGCTATTAATTTTTCTTTCCTAGCATAACTCCCATTTTGTTGGAATCCCTTGGGTGCTTATTTAATGAAAATATTGAGTTGTATAAAGAATTATGGAAGTATCTATTTTATTAGTTCATGTAATAGGTCTTCAAATTCTTTCTTATAGATATCCATTTTAGATACCATTGAAAATGTCTTAGCAAAAGGTTATGCTAATGGAAATGATAGAAATTTGGAAAATACTTACGTTGTCTGGGGGGTTGATTTTTTTTCAAGTCACAGCTAATTTAAATGGTTATAGTATTGTGCATGTTATCACTTCTGAAGAAAATCGAGTATTTATGACCTTGGCATAAAATGTAGTGCCTGATAGGCAACAGACAATTAAACTGCCTTCTTTTTTTCTTTGCCACAGTTCAGATTTTGATTCTGTTCAGCCTTTAGCCTTGGGTTCTTTGTTCTCAGATAATTCATTTTCAGCCTTCAATAGTGCAATACTGTCTTCTTCCTAAGCCAGTACAAGCACATTTATTTATTTATTTGTGTTTATGCAAGATACTTTATCTGAAAGTTTTCCATTATCTCTGAATAACAGAGTACCTGTTCTCCAGCAAATCAGATTGTTTCTAGATTATTTTTAGCAAAAATCCAAGTTGAAAATTTTATCTTGGTTAATACTATTGTGTAATTTATCTCACATCAGTTTTTCCCTCTTTTTGAACACACTTCAGCACTCAGACCTAAGATACCTTTTTTAGATTTTTAAGATGCTGAAATGAAAGATGCATGTAAAAACAAAGTATGATTTGAAACATTATTGAATTTCAATGGCTTAAAATTGGGTGAGCTATTCTGACTTTTTAGTAATGATATGAAGAAATATATTATAAATTAATTAGCACCTTTTCATGCGTTGAATTATAGTCATAATTTGCATTCTTCATTCATGGCAGTCCTTATTATCGGGGGAACTCAAAAAACTAGTTCCTTTCTGTTCACATCTCTGAGAAATTAATAAAAAAATGCATTTATACTTCTGATCAGGACATACCTTTCTGAAGTTCTTTGACTTTGAATCTTTCTGCACTAAAAGAAAACTATCTTTATATTTGACTCACAGTCATATGTGTCTTGTCAGAAAGCCCCCCTCAGTTTAGCACTGAATCACTAAACACAGTTAGTGAACTATTGCATGTGCATTGATTCCTTGTTATAGTTGACTGACATGATTGCATAATGTATAAAATAAAAATAGTTTTGTTCAACCTGACGTTTGTAATTATTGCAGAATTGACAGCAGGAAATGTGAAAGCAAATGTGGGAGCATGTTCTGAACGAATATGATTTATTCTATATTAAGTTTCAACATAGAACAGAATTTAATAGCTACACCATTATGTTCTATGAATATAATTTATTCTCCTAATATGTTGTTTTATCTGATGTTATCTTTCAAGAATTCTTTACTTGTTGAATAAATGTGTTAATATTTTTAATAAATTATTTTCTTTAAAAAATATATGTAAGCTAAGATTGATGTGGATGTGAGAGACCTGTTTGTTTTTGTCTGCACTTTTGAAATTATGTTTTGGTTTGTAAAGAAATTCTTTCTTAAGAGCAAACTTTCTTTGAATGTTTTTATGGTATTCTTAGTCTGAATCTTTCTTACATTCCAGAATGTAGTGCAATCAACAAAAGACGTATATGGAGTCAATCTTTCAGATATTCCTTCAGAAGATGATCTTGCAATATATGCAAGGTGAGATAAATTTCCAGTGGTAATCAGTAAAAGATAATTTGAGCTAGTTAAGTGCAGTTTATCAAAGTGTTGCCTTTGGTTAAACTTATTGAAATGATAAGTTTTAGAGAAATTTTAGAAAATATATGCCTATATATGCTATCTGTTTTTCCAAATCAAACTGCATTCAGCTGTCTGTGTCAACTCTGATTTCAGTGGAAGCTATACAGATGTTTCTGAAAGCAAAATTTGGAGCTTCAATCAAATGAAAGATGCTTCAAAAGAAATACCTGTCACTTAATATAGTCCTAGAAATTTATAAGTAAATTCATAGGAATTCCATATTCCATTCATAAGTAAATTCCACAGGAGTGGTTCCATGATTGTAAGCTTTGCAATCTGTGGGGTTTGCATTTTTCAAGTGTTGAATTACTCCAATTCAAGTCAGTCATAATGAAGTAACTCATTCAGTAAAAATGCACATAAAATAATAGAAGTTGTCTTTTTTTTTAACATGATGCCATATAGAGTTATGTGTTAACTGTTACCTTTTAGTCAAATTTAAATAGCTGCGTGACTTTTTGAAGGAAATACTTTGTGATTTTTGAAGGAAAATTACTTTTCTGATTCATATTCCACCGTTTTTTCGAAACATCCTGGTCTTTTGGGCTTGAAATAAAAGCTTGTGGATATTACAGGGAGACCTTGAGATGATTATTAAATCTGGTATAGACTGTGAGAAGAGTTGAGAAAAGCGGTCAGAACAACTCACACTGTAGAAGCACGGATATCTAAGTGATAGATATTTGTAGTGTAAGTTGAGAAGAGGGAGAAATCAGCTTGGCCCTTGCCATTGTTGGAGTTCCATGAAACAATGACATGCAAATATATGTGGTGTGTGAGTTCACGTGCATGTGTATATCCCTGAGCACAGTGTGTGTAGTAGTGTTCCCTTGCACGCTGCATCTGGATCAGCATCTTACTGCCACTTGTTCTTAATAAAGGGTTTTGTGGATTCAAACCATACATACAGGAGATGAGTGTAGTCCAAGACAAAATCCAGCTCCTTAGGTGGTCCAGCAAGTTCCTACTTTCATTGGTGGGGAAGCATCAAGGTGTCACCTCCCAGCTCCAATTACACAAAAGCTTCTTCTTTCATTCAAGGGTAACTTGGACTGTTATCCTCTAGGAGACAACTGTCACCATTCCTGCAGGAGCCATGAACTGTCTGCCCCCCAAAAGCAATCAGGAATGCTGTTCTGAATTCCCATAACCCCATAAAGAGCAGTGGCTGCACGATGCTCTTGTTAAAAAATGTGTAGTTACACTGTTGTTCTCAAGTTCTCTCCTCAGTATCACAGAATAGTGCTGAAGCCAACGAGAAACTGGTTCAAATTTTCCTTTATTTCTTAAACCAGAAATTATTTTGAACATTTCGATATTTTTTGTTTAACTCGAACCAGAAGTGAATAGAATAATTTCAGTTATAGATGAACTAGAGCTGAACCAAAAAGTAACTCATTGAGTTCCCTGGTGGAGGAGATTCTTTCCTGAACTGCAGTATTTTTCCTTGAAATCTAATCAGAATCATGGCAACTACTTGCTGGGAACCAGTTGGAGAAATTTAGATCCAAATTGAAGACCATCCTAGTTCCAAAAGTCTTTAAATGCTGTTGCCAAGAGACCTGCTCATGCAAGATATTGGGAGTGCAAACCAATGAGATTTGCTTAGGAAACCAATGTTTCAAACACCTGTTTAGAATGCAGAATTAATGGCATTTGAGAAAAGGGGTGTAAGAAATCTGCACCTCATCTCAGAAAAGCACTGTGTGTATATTGAAGTGAATACTTGTTTGGCATGCATTGAGATGGCCTTGTGTGCATTTGGTTTTATTTCCTAATGTGTAATAGCAGTAACTACCTTGTTATATTTGAAACCGTTTCAATTTTTAAGGGAAATTTTAATTCACTGTGATCTCTTCTAATTTGGTGACATGTGGTGTTTCATCCTTAGTTCATTAATCCACTCAAAGCATTTTTTCTTTTTATTTAAAAATCTTTTTCTGTTACTTTTTCTTTAGGTTTAGCTACTTCTCTGGCGCTCTTTTGTTCTTTAAAATTCCCATTTCTACCTATTTCCTACACGCTAAGTCATTTGAAGATGCTACACTTGAATAGTGTTAAGGAGGATGTTTGTCATTGTCTCTGAAATTTTTACCTTCCCCTATGCCTCTACCTTTGTTTATTTTTAATTTTAACCACTGGAAAATCAATGCAAATTTGACAACTATCCTTTGATATAGCAGGTAGTTATTGTGGTTCTGCAAATGGTCCAGTGTGAGCTGGTGTCTCCTGTGAGTCTCTCTGTGCAGATGAACAGTTCTGTGTTAACATCCAGAATTGCAGCTATTTCCAATTTTATAATTTCTTCAGGCTGGACTAACGTTCAATCTATTGTTAATGTAAAACTGTAAACCCCTTGAAGGCTTTGAAGCTCCCTATTCGTATCCTTTTCAAGAAAAAAACAAAAGAAACCTTGCATTTTTTTCATTTCCTTCAAGCAATGCAGGTTTTAAAAATAGAAAAAATTACAAATTCTTTATCTGTTTTAGCTAACAAGACATAGTGCTATTTCTGATCTGGTGTGCTGATTTATGTAATAAAGGATGTCAGTAAAATCTATACTTTCCAAAATGTACATCACTTGAGAATAGCAGCAATTTCTTTCACAGTATGATTACAGTTCTCACATCAAGCCTTTTTCTGTTATTGTAATAAGGGAGATGGGGATGTAAGATCCTGACTTCACGTGATGTCGCTGGACATATTTCATGTTTTTTTGTTTTTGGGATTAGGGTCTCGCAGATTCAAAGTACTTCAGGTTAAGTTACTTTACATCAACTGATCTATATTAAGCCTATTTGCAAGTGCAAATTAAAAGTAATTTCAATCTATCAGCCCGTTTTCACTGATGGCTGAGATAGTTCTCATCAAAACAGAAATCACAGAAGCACAGATTGGTTGAGGTTGGAAGGGACATGAGGCCCCTCAAATAATTTGAAGGTGTATGCTGGAGATCAACTGTGTTGCTATCTTACTGGCATGGGGTCCCTTGCTTGTGTGCATTTAGGTCTTGTTACTTTCAAAATACTGAATAATTTGAAGCAGTTAATTAAATACTTATGCAATTAGTTTGCCTTTGTTTTTTTTTTTTTTTTTAAGTTGGTTTCAATAGCAAGCTCCTGCACTAGATCTTAATTGTCTTGATTTCCACTTATAATTCTCTTATTTAGAAATGTATTTATTCCTTTACCATCCGAAGTGATGTTGTTTGTCTCTGAGGCTTTTGTTTCTACAGTGTAGGATCTGAATGGAGCAGAAAGAAAGGCTGCAATAAGTTGTTTAGGAACATGTTGGTCATTTGACTTCTGTGCACTCGTTCATGCAATTGGTTTTGCACTGGTAATAGTTGCTTGTTAAGATGTAGTAAATATTCCTGAAGTAGACCAGTAAGGCTTCTTAAGCTAAGTGGAAGCTCACTGTTAAGAAAAACCCTCTGCCTCAGAAAATTAAACTAGTAAATCACAACTAACATTTACTTGTCTTTTCAGTGACGCAGATGTGTTGGAGAGTGAACAAATTGAGTGCAAGATGGCTACATATATTTATATTTGAAACTGTCTGACTTTTCCTTCTATTCTGAGTGACTAAGATTAGTGATAAACTACTTTCCAAAAGATTTTGTTCCACTTCATTGCCAAGAAAAAAAGCCATGACAGTATTTTCTATTGGCAGTGTCTTCTAGCAAGTATTTGGAGATGGGGAAATTGTCTCAAAAGGTTGTGCTTGTAAATAAGTGATCTGGGCTAACAGTGTTTCAGATGAATAAACTAGATTGAATTCAGCAGAGGACTAACTTAAATCTGAAACTTGAGAGACTTTGTGTCTTTTGCTTTTTGATTTTTCCATAGACTATTCCTCTGACTGATTGCTTTGAAAAAGACATAGGAAGTTGACTGTAGAGGGCTGCCAGTTTCTTAGGGGAGGCCTTTTTCTCTCCCATGACGTATTAGGTGACACCAATTGATAAGCAAATCTTTTTTCAAAGGAGGTTCTGAGTTCATGCATTCACCCTCTGTGAACTTTTAAAAATCTCTCCTGTTCACCAGAGAGGTACATCATGATCAGTGACTTGCATAGCATGACTCAAAATCTCATTTCTTAGTGTCATTTTCTTTTGTTTGATGATTTTTGGGGGATAGTTCTTTAATTTATTTGATTTATTCTCTGATCTACTCCTTTTCACAGGTTTGTTCAGCTGGGACAGAGTCAGCATAAACAAGACAAGGGGAGCCAGCAATTTTGTTCAAAACACCCCTTGGATAAGGTTATAAATTTGTATGTATTCTTTTTCCTTCTCCTTTTAGCCTGATTTTGCTTTTGTCATTAGATGTGAAAAATCATCAGATAAATGTGATGTTAAATTGCTTGAGAGTCACACTTCCATTTTTTTACTGCATAAAGAGATTCAATGCATTACATGAAGAACTGGGGGTTTGGGGCTTTAGGTTTTGTGTTCTTTTGGGGGGTGTTGGTTTTTTGTTTCATTTTTTAGTTTTTGTAGTATCAAGGGGTTTGTATTCAAAAGTCCTAGCAATCTTGAAATAACAGAAAGTGCTGAATCTACCGAGTTTAAAGGGCAATTTCTTCTTTCTGTGATTACTTTTGAAAGAGGCAGTTTGAAAAATTGATTGACTTGCATATTCTTCATTAAAAACCATTTAACGTTGCGTTTGAATCTTCTTTGTACTAGTGTAAAAAAGGGGTCATGCTATTATCCAGATACTAACATTGAACCAGGTCTTAGAATTCAGATGATCAAGTACTACCTTCCCAGCTGACATCTTCCTGTACTGTAGGCAGCTTAAAGTTTCACCAAGGCAAGGCAGATTTTTATATACTTCTGTCTCTGGGATACATGATCCTTTGTCCAACAGCATTGCCACTTCTTAGACCTGCAAGAGCTTTAGGGCAATCCATTGATTTGCAGAAACCTCAACTGTGTTTCCTGCACTGCCTCTTGTCTACCCCTCTGTGCTGATGAAGTGAGGGAACCTTGAACATAGCATTTATACCTAAGTAGAGAGAGAGACTGGGTGAGCCTCAGCTGGGCTGAGAGAGTAGAATGACATGAAACAGATGTAATGCTGTGTATGAGACACTGCTGTCTAATAACAGTGTTTAGTCACTTGGTATTAGCTACATTTAAAGTAATGATACCATATTTGTAGGTAAATGAGCCTGTGGTTTTAGAATAGAATGTGTCTAATGGGTATTAAAGTAGTAAATTAGATTGGCAAACTGTTAGAACTGTTTTTCAGTATGAGGGAACAAGCCTGAATGTTTTAAATAGACGTGTTTATTAAGAAAATATTTTGTAAGAAGAAGAATGTTTTTGCTATGAATGAAGGCAGTTTCCTTTTTGTAATTGCAAAATCTTCCAGCATGTAAGACAGTGTAGGAGATAATAATTCCTTTCTTACCCCTTTAAATGTAGAGTAAATTTTTTTTCCCAATGCTCAGCTGCTGTAAAATGAACACATTAAACAGAGTCTATACACAGAACTCTGGTGGCTTTGGGGTAGTCAGATGTCAGTTTTTCCCTTTTTCCAGGTGTAATTTCTGTGTGTTTCTGAATAGTAGAAGTGTAAAAGTCATAGGGCACACAAATCTGTGCCTCCTGTCGCTCCTCCTTTTGAAGTCATGTAGATCATCTCTCCTTGCCAGTTCTTCCAAACATGCTCCTCTCTGCAGATCAGAGAGGAAATAGGTTATCTTAGAGTTGGTAATTTCTTTTTTATGGCAGTATATCCCTAGACAGCTTAAAATTTTTCTTTGGGTTTTGTTCTGTAACTTTTAAAAAATGTTTAAATACTGTTTGGATGGTGACAGGTTGTTCTTTCAGTTAAAGTCATAAATGTAGCCATTCTTTAAAGGCATGTTGTTCAACTCTGAAACAAGGAAGCTTTCTCTTACTGAGTTTGAATTGCTGCTCTGAATTGGGAATTTCCTTGGAGAATACTAACTTTTTAGAGATAAAATAGAATGAACATAAGTGTACTCAAGATAAGGGAGAGAGGGAGGGTTTTCAGTAACAGCAGCTGGGGCACAGCTTGCACTTGTTTCTTAAGGAGCTCTAGAAGAAATTGAAAAATTATACTAACTTGTATTAATTGGATGTTAGATGCATTTTAAATTGAAAAAAATCTGAAAATTTTAATTTGTTAGTAGTTCCTTCATATTTGATACAAATGCAATTAAACCCGAGTTCTTTTCATAGTAAAATTATGTACTCAGTCCAAAACTTTGGTTTCTTATCAGCAGTGAGATATAATTTAGGCTTAGGTTAGTTGCTGTCCTTTTGATACTTTTCAAGAAAATCTTTTTTAATAACTCCACATCTTAACTCCACATCTCACAACTTTAAAACACTTGACCATTTTAATCAAATACATGAAGCCACTACAAAAGAAGAAATCTTTCTTATTTTTATAATGTCACTGCAGTGATATTTATGAATTCAAATATGATTTGTATAAGTACTGAAGAGAAGGTTCTGGCTTAAATTTAGAAACTCTAAGTATAGACTAGAAAAAAAACCGGGGACTTGAACAGGGACCGAAGTGATGCAGTGAAATAATACTGAAGTCGAGCGGAGGATGTGAAAGGATATTGAAATTCATCTTTTTGTTCTTAGAAATTCCATGGAGGAGAAAATGATAGAATTTTACTTAGAGCTAAATAGAGCTAAACAGAACTGGACTACTTTTAGCACAATCTATTATAATGTATATGAAGAGAGACTTTAGTACTGCAGTGTAATTACTGTTGGCTGACACAGTGCACCTGTTCCTAATTCCCTAGTTCTCTGGTATTCATTTTGGTATGATATAAATAATGCTGTTGTAAATATATGCTCTCAAAACCTTTTCAAATGTACTTCATACATTTATCTAGGAGTATAAGAAATTTTATTCCCTCCTGAAAAGGGAATTGAGTGTTTTAATTCACTGTAGCACAAAAGAAGAGCGAGAGCACACTCAAACATCTTATACCCAAGTGTGGCTGGTGCATCCATCAGGGTCCAAGCTGTCTTCAGTGTCTGTGCTTCAGGTCAGGTCGTAAAATGTTTTGGGTTGGAAGGACACTTAAAGACCATCTGGTTCCAACCCTCTGCCATGGACAGGGACACTTTCCACTAGACCAGGTTGCTCAAAGCCCCGTCCAGCCTGGCCTTGAACACTGCCAGGGATGGGGCAAATACAGCTCTTGGTGACCTGTTCGAATGCCTCACTGCCCTCATGGCAAAGGATTTACTCCTACTGTGTGAATTAAACCTGTCTTCTTTCAGCTTAAAGCCACCCCTCTTGTCCCATCACTTCATGCCCTTGCAAAAAGTCCCTCTCCAGGTCTCTTGCAGCCCGCTTTAGGCACTGGAAGGTGCTGTAAGGTCTCCCCAGAACCTCCTCTTCTCCAGGCTGAATAACCCCAACTGTCTCAGCCTGTCTCCATAGGAGAGGTGCTCCAGCCATCTGATCATCTTCATGGATATTTGCTTAGGATTCAAACAAGGCAAAAGAGTGCATTTTGTTTCCTTTTTAGATATACTTTAGAGACTTGAGGAGAACTGATCAATGTTGAAACAAATGCAGTGGCTTTCTGGTGACTGCTGTGTGTCTGAGAGCTAATCCACATCACAATGCACTTTTGCTTGGAAGTATGGAACATCATTGTAACTGAAGGTTTTAACTGTATCTTTTACTGTAGAGACAATGATACACTTGGTGAAACTATAACAGCAGGAAGCCTGCTCACAAGTGGGATGAAAATAATTGAAAGTTGCATGTCAAGGGTGCTGTCCTTCACGACAAAATGTTTATGTTCCTATCTATGTAATTTTCACTGGGAGGCCATAAAACTACATGTCTCCAGGGAAACCTGATAGCCAAGTCATAAATAACATGCCCTCCTTCATGACTATTGTAAGATATTAAACTTATTAAGTAGAATAGATTTTTACATGAATATGTTAGAGAAATGACTTTTAATTAAATGACTGGATAATACAAGCACTCTACAAATAGTTACAGCTTAATACAGGGTTATTAATCAAAGTTGGCATGCATGAACATGGGGTTCTTTCAATATATTTTTATCATGTTGATGCAAGAAGGTGGAAAATTGAGATTTAGTTATTAAATGCTCAAAATGAAATGCACTTTGCTGCCCAGCTTCCACTGTGCCTAAGGAAAGGATTTTTGTGTCATTAGTGCTTCAGAAATGTCATGTCTTTAGAAACCAATCAATAAATAGAGAAGGCGTCAATTTAGTGTTACGGCTCTGTTTTGCTCTTTTACTTAATTGTCCGCTTGCTAGTGGATCAGACAGACCAGTTATATTTGAGTAAATGACGTCTTTTGCTGTTAGATAGTGACATTGGTAAGTTGGTACAGTGTGCTAGTGTCAAATGCCATTGCTGGAGGCTCAGCTTGGGTGCTTTACACTAGTAAAATAAATACCTGTAGAAACTATGGAAGTTTTGAAAGGCAATCTACTTTTAAAGCATCTAGACAAATGGTTTTTACCAGTTCTGAAAACACCCACCTTGAATAAACTAGAAGTGATAATGAGAAGAAACGATCACATTGCTGAGAAAAAAAAATTAAGTTTTAGAGTATGCAGCCAAACTCTGTGGGTGACCAGTGATTTTATTGTCTCAAGTTCAATAGTATACTGTATAAGTAATTCTATCATTGCAGTCAAAGTATAATCAAATGAATGTATGGCTATGTACAGCTGAAATATGAAATTGGAAAGTATTACTTTAATCTGGATATCTTTTTGTTTTATATACTATATTCAGTTGTAGTGGAATATTCGGCACAGTATATCCTACATGACATGCTGCAGTAATTTTTTAAGACTAATGAACTGTCACATGATGAAACACATCATACAATATATTTTACTAAAAATATTGTTTTACAAAAAATACAATATATTTTACTAAAATAAAAGGCTGCAAAATGATCAAAATGAGGGAGCAAGGGTATTTTGGCAGTTTAAATGGAGATCCTAATTTAGAAGCCATGTCAAACATTAGTTTGTGCCCATAATGCAACTAGAAGTTTATTAGGGCATTTTATTTATAGAAGGACTTTCCTTTTGCTTAAGTGTTCCAGTTCTTACTCTTTTTTTACCTTTAAAAGAGGAGATTCTACACATAAAAATAACTTCTTGTCTCTTGAAAAGCACTCAGATAGTGAGTCACAACTGTGGCTTCTGTAGAATATGGCAGTAATGCTAGTATCTGAATCTTCTTTGCATTTGGACTGGTTGATGTTTGCTTTATGAAATAGTGAGCTTTGACAGTAAGTTTCCACTTTCTTACCTGAGAAGATGTGTGTATTAGGATTCAAATATGGTGTTTGTTGTATGAAGATGATTTAGAAAATATTTCCATAAAATATCTGAGTGCTGTTGCTGATAATAAATTGTCTGTTTCCTGATAATTAGATGGAAATTTCTAATTAATCCTTTCTCTCTGTTGGCTCAGAGTATAATCACTTGTTATAATTGCTACTAAGTGGGTAGCTCAGTGAAGTCTTTCTTTTATCTGCTATAGTGCATGGCACAGATCTACTTTAGCTGGGGTGCTTACTGACCGTAGCAGATCTGAGGAAGGATGAAGGAATGAGGGCAGGGCAAAGGGAAGTGAGAAAGTATTCTGTAATGGGATTAATGGCAACTTACCTAATTACCCTACTTGGAAAGCTGGGTCTTATCAGGTCTGCAGTAGAGATAAAAATCTAGGTAAAGGAATTATCTACTGGGAACTTGCCCTCTCATTGACTCTCCTGTATATTTCAAGGAAAAGAAGTACTCTTCTCTCTCTGTGGAAAATTTTTACCTAAAGCTCCAAATATTCTGCATGTTTGGTTTTTTTCCAGAATACCCATCTCCTCCTTTTCTCAAGATAATATTTATGAAGTCCAGCCTCCAAGAGCTGATAGGAAATCAATAGAGATTTTCCATGCACACATCCAGGCTGGAAGAGGGAACATGCAGCCCCTGGGAAAAGATGACTTCCTCATGTACAGAGAGTACATTCGAAACAGATACATGTAAATCCAAGCCGGATTCTCCTGCCAAATCAGCTGAACTGATAAGTCATTAAAATAATTTTAGAAAGGAAATCTAGTTTTGTTATTTTGCAGTAATGAATTTATTACTAACTTTTCTACTTATTATTCTTTACTGTTATCCATTTATTGTATTGTGCTTTAGGGAAAAAAGTTGATTTAATATCTGGATATAAAAGGTTATTTAATATCTTTTTAGCTGAAAGTGTATCTTAAGAGACTAAGTGAGTAATCAGAGCACCCAGAGTCACTAGAGAGTATGTAGCGGTTTATGGCAAAGAAAATACGGCATCTTTAGTTTTTTATATTAATTTCTTACGTTGTTATGTTTGCTGATAAAACTGAAATGATTTGTACACAAGAATCAGAGGAGAATAGTTTTCTTCCTCTTTGTTCCATGACAGAAAACAATCTTTTTTTACAACAGAATATTTTCTGATATTTCTTGAGGTTTTTAGCCAAGTGAGTGCTAGAATTACTGCTTGTAATTTGCTGCTTTCTTAAGCAAAAGTGGAGAATATGTGGCTTATGTCAAAATCAAAATTTGCATCAACACTAATAAACTTTGTAACCCTAATGTGTGTCAAAGCTAATCTCACTGGTGCTGGTAGCTACAGAATCTGTGCCACGTGCTGCAGGGTGAAGATGGCTTGTGACTAATTATCACAGGCTTCTAGTAGAGACGGAGGAGAACCCCATAATGACTGCATCTGCAAATGAGGGAATGCTCTTCATGTTATTGGGTTTGGACACCTAGAGAGTGCCAAACCATCCTGTCATTTTTCTGTATGAGTGGCATTATCCTTTTTGAAGTGTACTCTTCCCATCCCTGTAATTGTGCTCCTGTGAGATGCCTTCAGGTTCAAGCCTAGAGCCTCTGCGGAAAGTGGTGTCGGTAAGTGACCAGAGCGGCTGGGGAGATCATGCAAGAGGAAGCAGTCGTTGGGTTAGGCAAGACTGAACATCATGTCCTGTGCTGGGAAGTGAAGAGGCAGCAGGTGTCTAAATAGGTTCTTTTGGGGTTGAAAGTCAAACATTTCTCAAATTAAAAAAAAAAAAAAAGGAGGGGAGGAAGCTTACTATTTGCAATTGCAGGCTAAAATTCCCAATGCTTTGTAGCCCTTTGCCTTGAAGAATACTGACAGTACCAGCAGCATTCTTGACAAAACATTTTGTTCCACAAGCTTGAACAGACCATGTTTCAGAATTTTCTGGAATAGCGAATTCACTGTTTTAGGGGTATAGCCAACTGCACGTAACAGATGTAGAGAACATGTTTGTGTTCACAGTAAATTGCTTTTCAGGCAGCTACTGTAGATTCGTGGCTGCTCACGGCAAATGTGTTTGCATATCTTTGAATATTTTATGCAGTACGTTGCACATCTGTCAGTAATTCAATATAAGAAAAGATGCAGTGGGTAAAGGGAAAAAAGGTTTCTTGTCATACAAGTTTGTGTGTCTCAGGTAAGGACTTGCATGCAGTCAGGGAGAGAACATGGTACCTTGAGCTACCAAAGCATTTTGGTGTCCATTCTCTTTTGTTAAATGTTTTGAGCCAATGGTTTTAAAATGGTTGTATTTTAGGAGATGCAAGGATGAATTGTCACTTTAGATAATATTTCATTGCAACTGTCAGTGTTTTTTTCCTCTGGAAAAATAAACCTATACTGAATTATTTTGCCCAATGTGAAAATAGTTAGAAGGAATAAATGCTTACTTTCAGAAAATGTAGAGCTGGAGTTTGTGTCTTAATGAAACAAAAGCACGCTTTTCTTATTGTACTTAAACTATTGCAAGGAATGTTTTCTAGACTATCACGGACCCTACTGCTGTTTTTCACAGATACTGGTAATTCATAAAAGTTACCCTTGAAAGCGTACCACTTACCCACAGATAACTCAAAAGATGAAACTCCTTTTTTCAACAAAAATTTGCAATGTTGTTGCAAAATTTAGGGACTGTAATAATTTTACAGCTCTAGGAGAGAATACGTTCAGCCCTCAGCAATTCAGACACTCCTCAAAGAAGAGGATTAAAGGAGATAGGTTTACAGTTCAGAGAGATGAATGACAACTCAGCTATGGCTTGTGTGATCTACCATCAGCATAATCTTAGCAGCTGTTGAGAATACTTCAGGGTGCCAATGTCAACTTCCAGTAGGTTTGTTTAAAAAAAAAAANAAAAAAAGGCCAGTGCATGAAGCAAGACTCCCAGCTCTACCCTGAGTAAACTCAACAGTCTGAGTGGACCTGCTGCCTAATGCACATAAATGGTTATTTTAGAAAGAAATACACTCAATCGCCCATCTAACAAGTTCAGTCAGATGAAGGACTCCCAAGGTGCTACCTCTGCATCTACCTACTTTATCCCATTTTTGTGATAATAAAGTTCAGTTCTCAAGAGTGTTAGAAGTTCTCGATAGATGCATTTATTTCCCTTTCAGAAGGTGAGGAAAAAGTGCGTAAAATAAGAATAAACACGAAAAGAGTGGGCTGTGTTGGCTCTGAAGAGTAACATGGTGCTCTTTTTCACTTTTAAGTGCTAATAAATACCTTTAACTTTAAACTTTAATGGACAAAAGAAATACTTGAGAAATACGTTGATTTTCCTCCAAAATATGTTTAGTTTGTTTCAGTGTGTTTGAAAGTTACATTGCAATACAATCCCAAAATGGACACCTGGAAAATAATGACTTTGGGTTCTTTTCCTGTGGAATCAGGAAGCAAAAATACTGGATTAGGACTGATTTGGTCATTTCTGTGCCAATGGATTTTGATGCCAGTCCGACACCTTAAGCTTTGTGCTGTGATTGCAGGAGCAGTTCTTTTCCACTGGCAGTTTCCTCTCCATGTGAGTCTTGTGTCCACTTGCAAAGCCCAGTGACTTTTTGTTCTCTTCCTCTCATTTTCCAGAGACACTCATCGGTGGTCCTGAAATAGGACCCTTTCAGTGTTCACACAGCTGCCAGCTACCAGGGGGAGGAAGCAAAAGAGCTGTGTGTAGTTCTGGCATGACACTTGTGGCAGCTTTTTCTTTTGTTACTGACTCTGAGATCTTTCTGCATCATCCAGGAAGGTTCTCTTGACTTTCACAGACTCAGGCTAGCCTTCCCTTGTATAAACTCCAAAGCACATGCCCTGTCAAATAGTCATATTTTATAGTCAGAGGAAATACCAGCTTCACCCAGGAGATCATTTCATTCTCCACAGGGGTTTCATCCTATCAGTAATTATATGAACAAGTCCAGTTCACTGAGGATAAAACTGAGGTATGTACACAGTAATGTTCCATTTGCTGGCATAGTTTCAACCCAAGTGATTGCCTAGAGGCTGATAGGGAAAAATACAATGTTCTTGGCTTCCAAATGCCTCCCTCTGACTTGTATATATTTCAAAATCTTATTAAAGCTGTCACTTTTGGTGGTGATTTAAAAGTAATGTGGGACTAATGCAGTAAGTTACAAAATATTAATTTAAAAAATCATACGTTGAAATTACATCCCTTGCAAGTATCGATAATCAGCAGTTCCCTTCTGCAGTTCTGAAATCTACCTGCTGCGAAGAAAACCATTGCAGCTCCCAATCTGTCCACTGGAACCAAGCAAGAGAGTGCTGAGAAAAGGCATGAAAAACAATGTTTAGTGTTATATATTGCTCCTCCAGAAAGACATGCTCTTTGAATGACCCAAAGTTAGACTAGAACATTTATATTCCTTTTTTTTTTAATAAATTCATCTTTGTAGAACAGAGAGATACTGTAATCAAGATAGGACAGCCAACAGCATGATATGAACCATCTCTGATGCTCCATTTGCATTTCCCCATTCTAGGTGAGTTGTGCTGCCAGCACTAAAGCCCAGCGTGGTTTTCAGTCATTGCAATAGCCACCTCTCATTTTCCAGAGAGGTTCAAATGTGGCCAAAAAATAGGTCTGTTATTTTGCATTCCCTGACAGCTCAGGTACTCTTTCTTTTTTCATAGGGGTTATCTTTTGTTTATTTCCCTTCTTCTGATTTTTTGGTAGTGTGTTTGATTTTTTCAGCATCTGTGGTTCAGAATCCTTTTTCTCACATGTAACTGTGCCACAAGTTGTAGTTTCCCCACTATATCCATCTCCTCCTTTTGGAGTTTTCACTTCTTGAAGCAAAACTCTGTAGTTCTAATACACTGTCTTGCTTGTTTTATTAGTGATGTATTCCATGTTTCCATCAATGAGACAGTTTCACTTGCCCCTGGAAATACAATGTGGATCATGTAAGGAGGAGAAAATAAAAGGAGAAACTAAAGAAAGTGGTAAGATTTTGACTCTCAATCAAACTTAAACCTTGCATGCAGACATTCTCTGCAGGCCGGATATCCCGTAACAACTTCTCCCATAATAAAATTAAATACTCTGTGCCACCCTCTTCCTGGGTTTTCCCCAGATCAGACTACTGGATAATTGACTCAGATACTCACAAGTCCAAGCTATGAAACCTGATGCTCGGTTTAAGGTTCTACGCTGTATTTTGAAGGATTTTTTGTTTTTCTCCTCCACAGCTTGCAAGGGTATTTTGTAGGCTCATGATCTCCCTTCTTAGCAAGAGAGGGACCACTCAGTAAAACCTTTCCTAAGAGAGGCAGGGTTTTAAGGAAGAGTTAGACCTGTTACCTGGTAGCTAATCCTTTTCCCTGGAAGCTCTCATAACCTTTCTACTGTAAGTCCTAAAGGAGATTTTTAGGTATTTTTCCTTCTGATCTCCCTTCTTTCCACATAAATCACAATCCTTTACAGTGGGCTTAATACCAGGGTGAGCAAGAGCTGAGATGCATCTCAGTGAGGCAAGGGAAAAGGAAAAGGGCAAACAAGAGAAGAGCTGGAGCCGTCTGGGTGAAAAGAGAGGGTTGGACGCCAGTGAGGTGTATTTGAATAAGCAAGCTGATGTTCAGGGAAGAGTAGATTGGCAGGAAGGCTGCAGTTTAGTTGCTAGGAACTGCAGAAGAGCTGTGCATGCGCCTGGGCACACGCACAGCGCTCGCTCTCACGTTGTCGGCCGTGTGGGCAGGTTGAGGGTGTGGAGCCGCAGCTCACGGAGTCACAGAGCCCAGCTCAGTGTGTGAGCATGGCCCAACACGCTCAGGGACACGTGGAGCAAAGGGCTTCTGCTGCTGTGGCTGGGAGGAGGCTGGGTCACAGCATGTGGAAAACAAGCAGCAAGCCTGCCATTGAGACTTACCCCATATCCGCATGAGCCCCGACGGGAGTCACAGCACTCATTTGGAAGACACATGTGCCAAGACGGATTTGAATTTCCAAAGGTCACATTTGTCATTCTCTATGTACCAGGATTCTCATTAACAAGTGTCTCCAGCTGGCCCTGTGCAATGGCCTCAGGACATGCTGTTGTAACCAAGTTGTGCACACAGGGCTTCCCCCAAGGCTTTGGGCTCATCTCACTGCTCTCCACTTACGGGGTGTCGTAGGAGAGGGGCCTGGAGCCTGTGTCCTGGACACACTTTGTAGGGAATCAGATTTTGACCTAGCAGGCATGTCCTGATAAGTGTCGCATGAAACCTATAAAACAGCTTACTGGAGGTGTAGGCTGGTTTGTAGCACCATCTGATTGAATTCCACCTTACCTGATGGCAGTGGCATCAAGGCCAGGTAGGCTATAAACAGAGAGGAGGGCTTCCAGAGGTGAGTCAGATCACCTCTCTCAAGGGAGGGTAGAGTAACTCCTCTGCAGGAACATATTTCTTCCCCTTGTGCCTCCATGGAGGAACACTGGCTAGTGGCTTAGCCAAAACACCTGCACTTAAAAAACTAAAATTAAATGAGTCCCTCGGTAGCCTTTATAAAACCTGGCAGAGCTGTGAGATAAATAAACAGCTATAGTGTTATAGGGCCCCTTACAAAAGGATTTTATGGCTTTCACCCCTGTCTCATCTACTCCAGACACAGGTAGGTCCTCTGATAAAGTGCTTTGCTAAAATAAGGGCATGTGCCACCTCAGGGCTACCCTGTGTTGTCAGGGGTAGATGGGACTTCTGGTCTGTCATCAGCCAGGTCAGAGAATGGGCTGCTCAGGGTTAGAGGAGCTTGCCAATCATCACTGACTTTGAACAAAACAGGATTTTGTCTGTGTCTCCTTTTCTGATGGGCCATGGTGACCTCTCTACCCATGTCAGGAGCCTCATGCAGGGACCAGCTCTCCCTGACTCCCCTGGGACTCACAAAGCTTAGCTCTGCTTCTCCTCTGCCTGATGGCAGCATGGTCTCCATCTGCTGCCTTGGCTTGAATCTCTGATGAACATTATGTTATGGAATGGCTTATCCAGTAACATTTGTACCATTAGAGAGTCCACAGAATTACCCACTTCCCACTCAGTAAATGCTTTCCCTTCAAATGCTGGGTTTGGAGAGTGTTTGCACTGTAGTCTGCTGAGCAAAAGCCACATGGGGAAGTTCCTGGGAGAGCTTCATTCTGCCCAAAGCACAGGAAAGTGTCCACAATCTGAAGATTAGTTACCTGCCTTTTTGATCAGAAGTAATTGGTCACTATTAGGAATCTTCACTTATCTGCCATATGAACACTGCCTCACCCTCATCTATCTCATGTATCCTGCTTTTGGATGTTCAGAACAAAGTATCCCCCAGACCACTGAATCTGCTAGTCTGTTTTAATCATCACCACTCATCTCCTTATTAGATACTGGTGAATTATTATACTCCCATTTATTAAATGCAGAGTATACAGTAGTAGCACAAATACTGCATTGGTTTAGTTGTTTTCACAGATGTCCCCTTTAAATTTCTTTTCTTATAACTTACAGACACAGGGTTTTGCCTGCTTTCATTCTGCATATCATTGCCATTGTTGATTTTATCAATCTTTCTGCACATCATCAGTATCATGGGTCGGAGCATAGGATCACAATTCCTGCTCTGAACAGGAAATACATCCCTTCACCTTCCAGCTCTATAGTTGCAAATGTGAAGCTGAAAAGTTTAGCCAAGGATGTGTTTTTTGCTAATTCTTCTTGTAGGCATTAGTTTGTTCCTTCATTGTTGTTTCTGGACTGCACATTTGGGCTGACTTGGAACTAGATGTCTGATTATATCTCCTGGTATTTTCCTGCTTTTAAGTTTTTTTTTTTCTTATTCGATGATTTGGCTATTAGCCGTGATTGTAGAAATAGAGGTTGCAGCTCATAAAGGCAGCTAAAATCCTTTCCATGCTTTCAACAGGTTGTCACTGACTGAAATTGCAGCAAGGTCCAAGTGCTGAGGGTGCGGTCCCAAAATACCCTTCTAGGGCCATTTCAGCACTTCCTTATAAGAGGAAAGGCTCTTCAGAAAAACCCTGAGGAGACAAAGTGTCTCTTTTTCCCCTTGAGCTTTATCAAAGGCTTGTCTCTCACAATTGTCTCAGCTCTCTCCCATTGTCCCCTGAAATCTCCAACAGCTCTTCATCCCCGTGCACGTGCACGGAGCCAATTTGTCCTCTCCCGCGGACCAGGGAAAACATTCCCAGACCTCGCCTGTATTCTCAGTGATATGAGCATGTTCCAGGCTGAGCATCTCTGCACAGCTGTACATCAGCACACAGGGACAAGCAGCAGAGATGGGCCAGCTTGTGTTTGGTCACAGCAGGAGGTGGGAGGCACTTTGAAAGAGCATCACTTTTCCCACAGAATTCCCTGAAGCCAAACTGTTTTATTTTCTGTTAGAGCATAAGTTTTCCAGTACAAAATAAAAATATCATTAAAGCACTGTCAGTATTACATAGTGTTTGGTACAGTACCAATTTTTTCAAAGGAACTGTTTACCTTGAGCTGATTATTAGCTTAGTCTGTAAATCCCCTGAAAAACATTTATCCTCAGTGTAAGTGCTGTGACTCTGGGAAGGATACACATGCATTCCTCATAAGCATGAGATGTTTTTCAGCTTCTAATTATGCAGCAATCACAACACCCCTATAAAGAAATCACTGAGCTTTGATATTTGTATCTAATGAATATTTCTCTATTTCTCAGTTCCTTTTTTTGTTACTGATTAAAAAAAAAGAGAGAGAGAAATATCTGCCAATGCTTTTCAGTGCTGTGATTTTAGAACATATATTTGCACTCAGCTTCGGGTCATTTTGCATATTGTCCTGTTTGTAGCTTAACAACTGCATGAGCAGGAGCACAAGCAGGAGGTCTCCAGTTCTCATCTATGCTGAGAACTGGTCCTGGTGTTCTGTATTCTCAGCCTTACCCTACTTCAAGGGGCTGTAGTGCAGACTCATGCCAGCCACTTGCTCTTTGAATCCTGACTTCAAGACCGTAAACATCCTCTTTGCTGACAGTCTCCTTTTTGCCAACACGGCTGTTAAGCTTCCTCACACTCATGCTCCCTTCTTCACTCCCTCATTCCCTTTTCCCTCCTCTGCTTTGTAGCTTGTTCATGCTGGCATGCTCCACTCCATGGTCTCCCTTTCAGATAGTCTTCCAATAACCTCAAGGGGAGTTTGGAGACTTGCTACTTGCTTTAACGTGCCTAAAAACTGTTGCTCTCACTTCAGTCTGGGCAGAACTTTCTTCATTTCAAATGACACCAACACGAAGGGAGGTTGCAGCTACAAAGGCTATGATGGAGTTTTAACTCTGGAAACCCGATGGCAGAAGGAAAGTGCACACATTGCTTTGTCTCTGCCTCATCGAGAACAACTCAGTTGTAAGGACACAGATATCTAGTGCCAAGTCTTTCTCACATGGAGCTTTGTGGGAATTCTGCTTTGAGTTCAGTGGGAATAGCATCAAGCTTTAAATGTGAGCATAAAAATTTCCTAAAACCTGTGATACATGGGTAGAAGTATGCCATACTGTATATGCACAGTATTTTCCTCGCATTGTCCAGCAGCACCACGTTTAACAGCAGCAAGGTTGCAGTTTAACCAGGGGCATCATTCCCGTGACACCCTGAAGATTCTGCAGACTATAGATGTTTTTTGCTGGCATTAAAAGTATTGTTCTCAACCTATATTAGGCAAGAATAACTGAAAGAATACATTGCAAAACCTATCTTTCATTTACTTAGTTTCCTAGGAAATGCAGCCAATAAAATCAATTTCCATCAGAAAGGTATTTTTAGAAGAAGTGGCCTCTTCCCTGGCCAGACTCACAGCTCTCCAGTCATAGCTTTCTGTGCACTTTGCTTTCCCACCTTGTTCTTCTTCCCTTTCTACCTTGCCATCTGAAAATGATTTCTTTTCTGTGCTCCCTTGGGCAGAGCACAGGGGCTAGATATCAAAGGCACCATTCTTAGGTGGGGCTGTAGGCAGGGAAGAAAGCCCATGTGGGAACCAGAAGGAAGCAAAAGCAATTGCCCAGAGTCCTGGTGTCTGTGGGCAGTGCCTTTCATGGCAGGGTGAAAGGAAGCCTCATGTTCTCCCTCAATTGACAGTTGACAATTTTGTTGACATTCAAACTGTAATTTTGAGAGGCTGTTCAGGTGGTCCACAGCCAGCACTAAGTCAGTGGATCCATGGCCCTGCTCTTTATGGCTTCAGACCACACAGCAATGAGCAGTGCTGCAAGGTGTGACCTTCTGCACCAACTGAACACAAGGAGAGTGAAATACATGTTTCCCTGACATCCTCTGACACAGGGGCCCCAGTTCTGAGGATTGTTTTTTTCCAGATTCCAGCAGGAATGTGGTATAATTGTTCTCCCCTTCCTTTTTTTCACCATGGCTTCTTCTCATCTGCCTGGTGTTAATAACTGACTTGCTTTCACTCACATATTTACACTCTTTTGTCCTAACATCTCCCTGCTGTTCTCTGTCTCCCTGTCAAGCAGTGCTGGCATCATATGTCCCTGGGGTGTGCTGCTGGTGGAGGCAGGTTCTGGGGCACACTGATGTATCTGGGCTCTGAAAGAGGGCACAAGCAGAGCAGACCAGTGGCCTCTGGCTCATAGTTACGTGGTTTAGATTTAGGTGAACATTGCTGAAGGCTTGTGGGTTGCTGGAGACTCTTGGATGGGATTGCAAGAGAAGTGGAAGGATCCATGCTGGAGCAACTTGTGAAGAACTGCAATCTGTGGGAAGGACTCACGCTGGAGTTCATGGAAGACTGCCGCCTATGGGAGAAGCCCACACAAGAGCAGGGCAGGAGTGTGAGGAGTGCATTCCCTGAGGAGAAAGCAGCAGCAGAGACAATGTGGGACAAGCTGACCACCATCCCCATTCCCCGTCCCCCTGTGTTGCTGTGGGGGAGGAGGTAGAGAAATTGAAAAGTAATTGAGTCTGGAAAGATGAGGGGGAAGGGGGGGAAAGATGTTTGAGATATGATTCTTTTCTTTCTCATTATCCTACTCTAATTTGTTCATTAACAATCTTCCCCAAATCAAGTCTTTTGCCCTTGACAGGTTACTGGTGAGTGATCTATCCCTGTCCTTATTTCAACTCATGAGCTCTTTGCTATATTCTCTCTCCCCAGTCCACCTGAGGAGTGGGGTGATAGAGTGGCTTTGGTGGGCAACTGGGGTCCAGGCAGGGTCAACCCATCACTGTGGAAAATGTCAGTAGAACCCAGGAGGAAATAGTCCGGGTTAAGGATGAATCATCAAAAGTTAAAGGCAGAAATGGCATCTATTTTTAAGATTACACAATAGGAAAATACTGACCTGCATTTGGTTTGAATTTTGAGTGGTTTGGCTTACCTTTCACTTATTTTGAGCTGAAAATGTACTAATTTTAGACTGTTTATCCTGCAGAATCTGTGACAGTTTATCCATCATCCGTTGTACACGGTGCACACAGGCATTGTAATTACCAGAGCATAGAACCTGTCACAGTCCCTGTGCATCTTCCTCTGAAATGTATCCCAGGATTGTGCAGATTTATGAAACACTCAGAGGCACATGCATCTCAGACTGTGGTTGTGTTTCCAGCTGTCTTCTCAGCAGCAGCGTAGGTGGCAGTGACATCCATTATGCTTCCCTGACCATTTCCAGAATCCTGATTTTGGTTGCTATGCCTCTGCTGAATTTCACTCTTTGGGCTGAAATTTTTTATGGCAGGAGAGCAAGAAATTCGAGAGTTGCTGTTGTTTTCATGTTGTTGCTTCAATGTATGTTACTGTCTGCAATGAGGAAGACAGGGTCCACCCTTTATATATATATTAGATAGATAATATACATATTAGATATTATATTTATGCTGTACTACAGTACACTATCCTGCACTATGCTGTAATATAATATGGTTTTTCATGTGTTTATATAATTATAAGCCAAACTAGATAAGCTGTGTTGTTTGCCCTAGCACTCCTAGGAGAGGAGCCACATGGGCAGCCTTTCAGTAGGAGAGTTCTGTTTGTTCATTTGGGCGAGTCCTGCATCATTGATTGGAAAAGGAAAAAAAAGACTTTTTTAGATCTCACACGTGTCTTTTAGCCTTGATTTGGATCCTAAGGGCTCTGTACTACGGGTACTTCTGTCAGTGGTGCTGCCTAAATACCTATAAACAATCACCCCTTAAGTGCTTTGTTGATGAAGGGCCAGAGCACTTGGCAGCCTCCTGGGCTAAGCCCTCTCCCTCTCCTCCCTGCAAGGCATGGTGCTGGGAGGGAAAGAACTCAGCTATGTCATTCAGTCATAAGTATTTTTAAAAATTCAAGGGAGGGGAGAGAATGAAACCAAACCAGCAATGGGAACACCTTAAAGGGGGACTTCTATCTCCTTTATCCTCCTCTGACCACCCTTATGCCCTAGCAATTACACTGATTTCAATGGCATAGGCTGCTCTTTGACCTAAATTCAGCAGACTTCAGCCAAGACTGAAATCAGTGTACACACTCGCAAACTGACTGGAAGTAACTTGAAGATGACTACAGAGAAGGCCAAAATCCATCTGAGCTCCAAAGATCCATGCCATGGTCCTGATACCAGGCCAGTGAGTATATCTTTTTCTTCATACCCTGCTTTGAAGCCAGTTTAAGTGGAAGAAGGGAATCTGACTATTTTGACCATTAGAAGAAGTGTCCAGGCCACGCAGTGGCTGCATTTGGCATGGGTTGGGTTCCCCGAACACAATGCATGTATTTCTGGGGGTGATTTTCCAGATAAAGAGGCAGGAGCACTCCCAGGTGCAGACCTCAAAGGCACTTAATGCAATGCACAGTGTGCAATGAGAACTTCAAAGGATGGAAGCATCAAAGAAAACCTCTGCAGCTGCTGCTGACTGCAGCGAATACATGAAAGGACGATATCACAAGGATTCTCCTTATTTTTTTATTTCTTAACAGGGGATCAAGCAACTGATCAAAATTTCACCTGCACTGAAGTGATGGGCTAGACCACAAAAGACTGATTTTTCCAAGCTGACTGTGTGAAGGGATTTTGTAACCAGGTTCTTAAAGCACTGCCCTGGCACTGTAAGAGAAGGGAGTGCACTGGCATCCCTGGAAATGAGGCATAGTTACCCCTGAAGGGCTGTTGAGGAAGGTGCTGTCAGCATTGTTACAGCAGGGAGGGATTAACAGGCTTGCAGCAATCTAATAGAAGGGAAAAGATGACCAGAATCAGCATTTAATAAGTTTATTCAGCATCTTTTGAACTCAGCTGCCCTATTGATGCAATTTTTTTATATCATAGACTTGGAAATAATAACCTTTATTTAAGTGCCGTATCAGCACTGGGTGTTCCAGCATTAAGGCTTTGAAAGGGGTATTTGAAATGAGATGTTTATTTGCTAAGGCAACAGGGTCAGAAGTAGATTTTTGGAAATAGGCATGACCAGAGCTGTTTTTTAAAAGTGACCTGCAAACAGCTCTTTATAACTCAGCAGCTTTGCCTTTTCACGGTACGCTGCCTCATATTCACCAGGAGCTGAGTTCATTTCTGAGCACTGATGACCTCAATTCTGATGTTCAGTAAATTAATTTTCTAGGTTTTTCAGGTGCCCCACCTGTGGTTTTGTAAGACTCAAATATATTTAGGAATTGATAGTATCATAAACTACACCATGATGGTTACAGCTGGGTCCTCCTTTTGAATTTTGCAAATGCTAGCAGTCAAGTACTCCGAAAGAGTATTTCGTGTGTTTTGGTGCTAAAAATAAATGACTGTGTAATGAAAGGCATTGTAGTTAGCATTAAATTAATGCTAACTGTAATTAAAATGCATTCCTAAATTCTTTGGCTTGGGTTTTTTGTGACTCACCCAGTGCCTTTCGCACTGTATCTGGATATTTTTGGAGCATGGACGAATTCCAAGTATGAAATCTCAGTTTAGACAGGACAAAAAACATAACATCAGGTTGAAGAAGTGACCAAAATAAAGGCAAATTTATATCTGCTGCTTTGATGACAAGGGTTTCTTCTTTTCTGCCTCAGTATCTTGACTCCCTGCCCTCAGGAGATGAGGATGTTGCAGTCATGGCTGGGACAGGCTGGTTTTTCACATGTGCTCTTGAGTGAGGATTTGCACCTCCCCTCCTGGTGCAGCCAGTGCTGCCCTACTCAGTGATCATGTCGTGCAGCAAGCCTAAACCCACTGAAAAACCCACCCTGGGATAGCTACAACCCAAAATCTCTGTTCCACATACCTCTGTGTAGCTGCTTGGATAGGTCGCAGCCATGGTGGGGACCTGCAAGACTGATAAGCCTGTGTCTGCTTCTGTGTTTAAAAATATATAGAAGGCCATTATTTCCACTCACCCAGAACAAACATTAATAGTTTATTAATGCTTCTGGGTTTGCAGTCTGGGGCTTGAAGTTTGAAAACCCTAAGTGATTTAGAGGTTGGGAGTCCACAACTTCACAATGTGATTAAGGCGATGGCACCTTTTGTGGGGCCTGCAGGTACAGCAGAGTTATTTTATGAAGTCCCTTGAGTGTTCAGAAAAATTCCACATCTCTTCTTCCTTTCCCACAATATGATCAGAAATAACTTTGATTTCTTAAGCAGCAAAGCTTTCAGATCTTGATTTTCTGCAGAGCTTTGCAAACGGCCGAGGTGTGATCTGTGGGAACTTGGTGGCACAAAGGAGCCATGTGAGATCTGGGAGCAGGCAGTAGGAGAGCATGTATGGAGGTTTGCTGTCTCTTGGCATCTGCTGCCCAGATGGAAATCAAGTTATCCTTATGCAGGAATTTCAGGCAATGCCTTGAAAATGCAGGGGCAGCATAGCACAGGTTCCCCTCTCACCACAGTGAGAGAGGTGGGGGAGAGCCAGTGGCTCCTGTCACTCTTTCTCCCTTCTGGTAAGAACAAGAGCAGTGGGTTATGAGGAAAGGATTAAATCCCTGCACAGGGGTGCACTGGTTATCCATTCACAACAGGCTGTCAAGAAGCAGATCCTGTATTTGGAGAGGCCCAGTGGGGTAAAAAGCCATGTGCCTAAGGAAACAGAAGGTTTTTCTACACCAGTCACCTTTGCATCACATTCCTCCCTTTGCTCGTCAACTATATTTTCCTCTACCGTCTCTCAGCTGCTCACTTCCAGGCTTTTTTAAAAGTCCATGGTGCTGCCCAGGAAAGGAATAAAAATGAAGTTGTGTGGTTAGAAGTAGAGGCATCCAATGCAATCCAGGAGACCATCACTGAATTGGCAACTCTGATAACGTTCAGGTCCACACCAGAGGCGTGTATCCTCACTACTACAGATTAGATCAATTAGATCACTTACGGTTAGAGTAAAAAAACTGTGGCTTAACTGTGAGTATTGTTAGAGGAAGGTGAGATATAACCAACAAAGAAAACACCATTAGAAGGCTATCAGAGCACAAAAAAAGGCTTGTGCTTGCTTTTGACACTGCACATGAACCTAAAACCAGCAAAAAGGACATCACTACAAATACACTAAGTGATGCTTCCCTGAAAATCAGCTTCCTGTCTTTTTCAGGCCAGACGTGAAATTTTCCCCCCGTCACAGAGCACGACAGCAACTGGTCATGCCATGGGGATGTGTGGGAATGCAAGACTGGCCTCATCTCTAAAGTTGTACTGGGTACTTCCAGATAAATTAACAAAGATTAAATTTTTTTTCACCTTGAGGATCCAAATTAGTTTAGAAATGATCTATCAAATGTCTTTAACTAGAGATTAACTCTAATCCTTTTGACATTTAAAAATAAATATTTCTATGCCTTTAGATAATAAACACAAGCAAAAGCCATATTAGCATTTTAAATGTCAAAAGATAGGGAAACATCATTTTTGGAGAGCTCTTACAAAGTAGCTGCTTTTATACATCTTTTGACTCCCACGAGGTATTCACGACAGTTTTCTGAAATATTTAGTTTAAATACCAAAGTTACTAAACAATTCGCTCAAAGAGCGGTATCTGAGCATAAATGGTGTTGTCCTTTCCCTCAATTAATAGATTTTTGTGAGATACATTAATGTAAAGTGCCGGTGTTTTAGGGTGCAAAGAGAGGTGAGGTTCCATCTGAAGTTTATTTGGCTAATGTGTAACTGCAAATAGCAGAAGGTCAATAAACAAGAAGAGCTTCAGGGCTTATGGAAATCACTGACTCATGTTCGATGATACAGAGGTTGTCCAAAAGCCACCAAGCCTGGGATGAAGCAGGCAAAACACAGTGAAGTTCGGTGTGCAGCATCCTCCCACAGCACAAAGGAAACGTGGATGGGACAGAAGTGTTGCTGCTAATCTGCTCCTCTGCAGAGAGCACACATGGAGAGGGGCTTTGCGCCCTTTCTGGCACCACCTGCCTAATGAGAGGTGGCACCGAGGGGTGGCCAACGAGAGGGGGGTCTTCCAGCCTCCACTGGGGGTGTCCCCACTCCCAGCTGTATCACTGCCATGAGGCTGGACCCCATTGTTGTGCTGCTGAATTTGTTTTGGCTGGTCAGTCAGCTTTTGGGTTTTGGCCCGTAAAGCGAAAATCAGGATCTTGCAGTCACTGTGAACCTCACATACTGGACTGATTTCTCATGGGGATATTCCTGAAGAGTAGGACTCACTCATTCTCCTTTTCTGTGTGTGCACAGCATGCAGGTGTGTGAGTGTGTGTGCATGCATGTAAATAAGGCCTAATAATGCCATTGAATTAATTACTCCTGTTGCTATGGGAACACACACTATTGCCTCAAGCATGTGCTGCAGAGGTAGGTGCTATGGACAATATCAGAGCAGACTTTTGGGTTTATCTTCTAAAAATTTTGGGTACTTTTCCAAAGCAGACTGCAAAAATATTCGGCTGGAGCTCCTGAGGCTGGGAAGTGTGAATCAGGAATTGTCGATCTTTTCCCAGCTTGCAAATGAACCAGTCTTCACACCTAATATTAGCAAGCCCCACCTGGCACATCAGCCTGTGCCTGGGGCTGGTTCCCAAGGAGATGAGCAGTGGGCTGGTGGGGTGGCAGGAGCAGGCAGTGCTGAGCATCGTTCCTTCAACACCTCCCAGTGATCCACTGGCCTGAGGGAGAAAAATCCCAGGTCCCCAGACCAACCCAAGGAGCAAAGGCTTGCAGGGCAGCTAAGGATCCCAAGATGACACTCCCGAGTGCCAGGCAGGGTTTGCTCCTGAACTGTCTGTGCTTTCAAATCAGAGTCCCTTCGCTGGATGGCAAAGGGGCACACAGCCAACGGGCACAATTTTGAAGGTGTCATGGTGTGAAAGGTCTGGTGGTGTGGAACCTTCTGCTTTGACCACCACCACTGCCTGCCAGGTTATTAGAAAATGGCAACAAAAACAACAACAACAAAAATAGTAGTTAGGAGACATCAGTGAAGGCACTACACTGATTCCCCCCTACAACCACTTGCTGCGATCTGACAGTCAGCTTTGACCCCCCACACCTTGTTAACACCACGTCACAAAAATCCCTGGAGTCCTGCAGTACCAAATCACACACTTTGGAGAAATCCAAGTGTATTTTTCTGCACAGAGGTGTTGGTCCCATCCCAGAGAGATATCTGATCCCATAACAGAGGGAAAGAAAAATTATCTAGAGTGGTGTGTCTTCTGAGAAGCCATGCTAACAACATTACTTAGGTTTCCAGTGTATGATTCTTAGCTGCTAAAGCTATCTGTGCATCTCTTTTTTTAACCAGTATGGCTTCTCCTCAACAAAACATGCTGTGGAGGGGTTTTTTTTTTGGTTTTGGGTTTTTGGTTTACTTGTTTGTTGGGGTTTTTTTTGGATCTTTTTACAACATTACTGGAACCGCATCTGCAGGAGCTCCCATAGAATGATCTGAATGATCTGAATGATATCCAGTTGGCATCAGTAATTCAACCATTAAGCTCACAGTCCCAGCATTACACTTTGGAAAACTGGCCACTTTTAAAGCCCTAAATATACATCTGAGTGGTTGGTATTGCATTCTGTTTGCACAACATAAATGTCAACACAGCCTGACCAGGGATACCTAGGCAACAGCTAATTTTGAGGTCAGTGATTAACTCTTCTTTGTCAGAGTGTAATTTACCATCAAATTATCTCCATCTGAATATAGCACATTCGGGATTAAAAAAGGTCTTCTTGCTATTTTAAGACACGGAGAGCCTTTATTAATGGTGGCAAGTGATGTTTGCTGCATTTTCTCCTTGTCAAAATACGGATGTTCATGAGAGAAGCATTCTCTTAGGGACAGCAACCCCCTACTCCAGTATTCCCAAGAAGAGGAACCGAAGGCTGAGCTCAGCCACTGCACACAGTGCTGCAGTGTTTGTGGCCATAGAAGGGAGCAATCAATTTTTATTTTCTATGGCACATATACACACTTCCTTGATTAGATAAAAAGTGGATGCTACCAATTAGCACATACATCAGAGGTGAAGTATTGATGCTCAACTTGGGTTTTGCTCTTTCCCTCCCTGCACAGAGCACATTGCTACCTTCAGCTCTTCAAAATCCCTCATTTTTTCATTAAGTTCTAGCTAGTGACCCAACCCAAAATTTTGAGTTTAAAGCTCTCTATATCGTAGCACTGTATTTCAAACCCGTATTTCTACCTCATAAGGCTTTTTGGAAATAACAGTGAAATCCTGACATAGTAGAAGGTCCTTCTAGTGCTCATGTCAAGAAGCAGGCCCTTCTGCAGGCATTACAGAGGAGAAACAATCATCCTTCTGCCTGGAAAATCACTCATTTGTGATCTACATCAGCATGAACATTTGTTTGGAGGACTCCAGAACTATGGACATTACACCACTGGGTCCCTGCATTTGGTGCTGCCAAGCTGAGCATGTGTTCACCTGGGGGATGAGGAGGAGGGGAGCAGCTTGGATCTATTGCTTTGCCTGTGGATTTTTCCCAGCCTTTCCAAGCCCCTATGCTCTGCCTTGTAAGCACTTCAATGCTAATAACTTCAGCCTTGCCAGCTCTACCTTTGGTTTTACTATTGTAAAGCTGACGTCACCAGGGGGGAAAACAAACAAACAAACAAACAGCTTTCTGAGAATTTGCAATTCTCTGTTACTGACACAGCTAAATATTCATCAATTTGTTTCTTGCTGGCAGGCACCCAGGCTGTTGAGCAGTGACTGTCTTCTTTGAGAGTTGCTTTAATTTGTTCTCTTAGAGGATATGTCTTCTCTAAGGTTTGCCAAGTTGACATGTAAAGAAATATGAAACTATATTTGTATCTGGAAGACTCATATAAAATATGTTAAGTATTAAACTTTCTAATAACAAGGGTGTATATATATATATATACATAGATGCTATTGGTTTACACCTGAGTTATTAGTGTCTCTGAGTAATATCTAATTTGATATATAACATATTTGGCTGGGATGTATGGATTTGTGCCTGTGATGTCAAACTCCCAGGCCAAGCACCCCAGGATGATATCCCCTCTGGTGGGTAGGGACCTTGCTTTCCCCCCATAACATGCCCCACTGCTGAAGGTAAAGCCTTCCTCTCTGAATACGAGAGCAGTATCTCTTTGCCCACTTTCCTGCCACTAACAGAAAAGATCCCATCTGTTCTACTATGTCTTTTTAGGATGCAATCTTTTCAGAGGTCTGGGATTTCTTACAGTTTAGTGACTCAAGGCCACCCTGTGTTTCTTGGCTTCCACCTTGTAATTAGGGATATTAGTTGAGCCCTTGGAGAAATTGCCCGTGGAGATCAGACAAACTCCACCACTGAAATTTTAAGGGCAATTTTAAGGGGTTTTTTATGGGCAAATTGGAAAACCAGCTACAAGGGATAACTTCAGTACAGTTTGTTTTGTACTGAGGCTGTGTGGAGATGTACCAGAGCAAGCACAGGAAAGAAAGCCTGACTACAGCCTCACAAGGTGAGTGAAGATGGAGATTTGGTCCTGTCTCAAACTGGATGTTTCTATATTATGTGCAGGGGCATGTAATGTTTAATGCAGTTGTTGGCCCGAATTTTTGGTAGGACATATATTTAATTCATTCCTGCAAGAGATGTGGGGCAGAGAGTCAGACCTCCCTCACCATTTCCATAGGGACTTGCTCAGTCAGTATGTGAGTACCTAAAGGGCTGTGTCTGGCAAAACGTTTTCTCCTAGATTAAAAAAAAAAAAAAAAAGGGGGAATAAACCCTGCTCGGGTCTCTAAAAACAAATATATGAGTACCAACTTTTGGGAAAGGATTCTAGGGCAGATCCTTCTTGGGCAGAGGTGCAGGTCTGCTATCTCAGCATATCCCTCTGGCCAGCTCCACAGAAATCAAGGCTGAGCTTATTCCATTTTCCATTTGGATCCTATTCTGAGCTCTACCTGCTCAACGGAACCTCAGTACTGGTGTTCCTGGCTTAGAAATAGATTTTTCCGCATTTTGGGGAGGCACATACTTTACTGTTCATCCCCAAGCCCTTTACAGGGACTGGCCAACAGAGCCAGCTCTGTGCTGCAGACAGGGAAATTACTCATGGGTGATGATGGGGCTGTCTCCTTCCAATTTGTAAGAAAGCAGTTTCAGAGAGGAAGATGGGCATAGCACTTTTTCCACAATGAAATTTATTTTTAGCTTGCATTCTAGTATCTGGGAAAATTGTTCTCAAATTTGCTATTAACTTAAATGAAAAAAATCTATCTACACCCTCCTGTGTAGTCACTGTTCACCAACTTATAGGATCACATGAAACAACAGAAAACAACAGTGTTTTTATTTATTTTAGTGAAATAAATTTGCAGTTTCTTTTTACAAAGCTGCAAAATGACATTTGTTAGGTGAACTCTGGACTCCCTCTCTTAGATGTGCAGAAAAGCTCTGGAACAATTTAAAGGCTAGTTTGAAGCCTTTTAAAAGCTTGAGCAAAAAGGTTTCGAAAAAGTTTAAAAGAATAAGAACAATAAAAGACCTTGTTCCACTGCACTTGATGACACATCTAGTGATGAATGACCTTTGTTGCTGCGGCTTTCTTTCTGTCAACAGAACAAGCAGAGCAAGGAAGGAAAGGTTGCAAAATATGTGTATTTAGCTTCAGTATATTCATCACTAATCTCTAGAAATAAACAGAGTGGACCAGAGGCTAACTTTTCCAATAAGGGTAAGCACTGACCATGCAAACCCATTTGCAGCTCTTCCCGCATCCAAGAGCTGCTGGCCTAAGTTACTCCTTTGGAAGCTAAGCCAGCTCCAGGCTTAGCCTGGCTGGCTGGTGGCAGTGGGCTGACGGATGTGGAGATTGCTAAACGCGTGTGTTGATAGCTCTCATAGTACCTGTGCCCTTTCTAAGTGATAATATGAAAGCTCAATCACTACAAAAAAAAGAGACGCCTCTGGGTGCTGAACACTCAGAAAAGGCGTCTTCATCTGACTAAGCTTAAGAGGTCAAAGCTGCATCCAAAACTCATCCTGTCTGAAGTGGGAGTGGTAGGAGGAGGGAATCAAAGCCTGGAACCTTGGCACTGTCAGCCAAGGGCAGAACCAGCAGCTGCTGAAACTGTGAGTGGGGCAGGGCCAGAGGAGGTTGGGTGGGAATTCTACCCCAAAACCAGAAATTCAGCCTAAGGTTCAGCCTGAATCCATTCCTGATGACTGGTATTTGTTACACTACGGAAATCAGATTTTCACCTGCGTAGGTGAAGTTTGTCCCTGTACTTTCTCCTAGTGATTCAGAGGCCACATAAGACACAGTACCATTTTCCAAAGCACCCATAAAATCCACTGGAGAAATGCAGCCTTGTGGATGCAACAGAGTAAACCAGGATTTTCAACCCAAGCATGTGCTAGAAAAAGTGTAATAGTTGTTTTCTCGTGTTTATGCAGTCCCATGTAGCCCTACTGTGCAAGTGAAACAGATTTTACAGACATGCAGGCTGTTTTATAGGATGGAGTTTTATGAGGGGCAGAGCAGCCAAGCAGCTGGAAACTTATCAAAAAGGAGTGGTGGCACCGTGAGCGCTCAATCAAGAAGCACAGTCAAAGACCATGAGGGAAACACGATGTGTGGTGGAGAAATGGGACCGTGGAGGATGAGATTGAAATTCTAAATGGTGTCTGAGCCCCTCTGAGGTTTATGTCACCAGCAGGTTTTGCAATATGGCATGTTTGCAGGCGGGCACCTGTTCAAACCTGAAGGATCAAACAGAGGGTATCACTAGTAAAGACCCAGTAATTGGTGTCACCAGGTGACTCAGCCGAGTTCACCAAGTCAGGAAAATTACAAACTTGGGGAAGTGCCTAAGTGGATTGCTAAGGGCTTAAAACATCTTTTCACACCAGCTGCATAGACATCTCTAAAATGCCAGTGCTGGTTAGCTCACCATCTGTGTTATCCCCCCCTCTCTTCCCCTCCTCCTGCCTTTATTTTAAGGCTTCTTTATGTTGCCAGAAGAAAAATGACTCTTCAATATTTTCAGCGTGTTATTGGAAAGATAAATTTTGAAGTGAAATTTTTGTTGGTTCTAACTCTTGCTATGTAAAGCACATTTAATGATACTTAACATTTACTCAGCCTGCTCATTAATCATTAAAGAATACCAGCTAGCAAAATAATCCATAGTTAACTGAAATTAAGCAATCACGTATTAAAATTACACGACAATACGACTCAGCTCTCAGAACAGATGGAGAAGTCAAGCAGTGAGGTTTTTAAATCATTTGTTTCAGCAACTTTTTAATTTTGTTGCTGCTTAATTTTCAGAAACTCACTAAGATAATTACTGAGTTATATCATACACTGTGCTTAGGTACGCACTGCTGGAACATAGCTTTTTATATTTTTATTCTCCTGTGAGATCTACAGATCCAGCCTGAGCTAGGAGGGCAAGATGAAAACATCTTGATGACAATGCAAGAGGTCTGACCAGACTTCTCTCTCTGCTGCTCCTTATGTTGCTGTGGGAAATGTGGTGGCTCTTAGGCACCAGCTTTTAATCTTTGAATCCTTTGTCCCCACAACCAGTTAAAATTAAGAGCAATCCAGATGGCTCACCTTTTGTTGGAATAACTGAGGCAAGAAGCTGTACTAAGAAGATAAAAGGCCTTTAATGACAGCTCTGGAAATATAAACAGTTCCCAAGGAGGTGTAACCATTTTAATAAGTGTGGAGTTGGTCCCTAACCCTGCCAATCGATACCTGGCAATGTGAGGGAGATGAGGAAGATGCACAGCACTGCTCCCTGCGCTCTGTAAGAACCTGACAAGGACTGTAAGAGCATCCTCCTCTTGAAAGGGTAAAAGTCCAGGGAAATGAGGGAACTAAAAAGCTGGAAGAACTCAGAAGAAAACCTGACAAAAAAGAACAAGACAAGCCGGACACATCCATCTCCTTTTCAGAGACACACTGCAGTGGTTGAGCAATTCTTTCTCAGAGTGAAATACATGACCACAGGCAAGGGGTGTGAGACCAACCTGCTCTCAGGCTAAAAAACTCTTCCTACATCTCACTCTGAGATCCTAACGCTCTCACAAGGTTTCACCAGACATGAGATGATTTTTCCCTTGGCAACACGGGCTCTTAATATTTTCAGTTAAGGAAAAATGTTTAAAATCCATAATATAAAAAGCATGCACTGCCCTGTGATATACATGCTATTGCAGCCAAGACTTGCCACATACTTGTTTCCCAGCGGTAACAGGTTGGTCAAAGATGTGACAAATCACCCACAACCAAGGCTTTCCACACTGCATCTCGTTACTGAAAACCAGATAAATTACATTTCTCTCTCTGCTTTATAGATGCTGTAAAAATACTGCAGATCTTACAGCTTCATAGTGGACCCCAGCTGGTTCATGTTTGCAAACCTGACTTGCTAAGTTTGAATGGCAGCGTTTTTAATCAATTTTGAAAGATACTTGGAATAATTTATTCTGCCACAGTTATTTTAAATAATGTTGAAATTAATCACCTCTGTTTGAGGGGTAGATTGGAGGATTTCCTCTGGGCAAATACAAAATTTTACTTTACCTCAGATTTTACCTTGCTTTCTGTTGCCTTGCTCTGTAGCAGCTCTTTCTGCACTGGGATTCTTGTGATTTCAGTATTAATCCAAGTTTACACTGGCCATACCTGTTCTCCAGCTGGCAAAGGGAAAAGGGTAACTGCTATGTTCTGAACTACAGGAGGGGTACTTGACCAAGCGCTTTAGTTGTGGACACTTGCAAACCCTTCTTACCTCTGCTTGAAACTGGTTTTGCTGCTGTTACTAAGGCTGTTGTAATGTCTGGATAGGCAAATAGGCAAAATATAGAGATGGTGGGACACCACACAGGGGCTGTGGACACAGGCTGCAGTGAAGGCAATTCCTAAATAAAAAGGAAAAATCGTTACAACTGAGAGTAAAGCAGAGCTGCAGGTAGCCCAGAGAGGCTGTACTATCTTCTTCCTTGGGGATACTCAGACTTGATTGAATGAGACTGTGAGGAAAACTTTTGCACAGTTGATGCTGTCCCTGCTCTGAGCAGGTGGTGGGACAAGAGAGATGCCCCGCACCTGACCTCCACGGGTCCCTTCCAAATTAAGCTATTCTGAGATCTGTGTTTCAGAATTCCTGGGGAGCAATGGCTCCAGTTGTTTACAGAGGTACAGAGTGTCCACAGCTCGTCTTGATGATAGTGTTTAGCCTGCAGAAGGACATTGACGGGGGTGGATGTAATGAGTGCTGACACTAATTCTCTTTGAATGTGCCCACCTTTTACTGTGGCACAGCCTGCATGCTTTCTTCATTTGGACTGTTCAAGACAGTAAACACATTTTCTTCTAATGTATTTTTCAAAATTGTGTCTAGATGGTTTGCATGCTGTTCCCATAACTGAGAGGTTATTTTATTTCCACATTCTTTTGATCATCAGTTGTAGAACAAACACTGTCTCCCAGACTGGGGTGGGGGCACATTTTGGCTTGTCCCCTAGGAAAGCTGTGTTGCTGCAGAGGGAACCTACCCACTGCCCACATTTGTTGGATACTGGTTTTGCCAGAAACGGGCATGAGAATGTTATCGTTTGACAGTATGAATACATATAAATAACTTAAAGGCAGGTGTCGAGAGGATGGTGCCAGGCTCTTTTCGATGGTGCACAGTGGCAGGATGAGGAGCAATGGCTGTAAACTAAAATGCAAGAAATTCTACCTCAGCCTGAGGAAGAACTTCTTTACATGGCGGGTGGCAGACCACTGGAACAGGCTGCCCACGGAGGTCGTGGAGTCTCCCTCTCTGGAGACAGTCCAAACCCACCTGGGACACGTTCCTGTGTCACCTGCTCCAGGTGCCCCTGCCTTGGCAGGGGGGTTGGACTGCATGATCTCCAGAGATGCCTTCCAGCCCTCGTGGTTCTGTGGTTCTGCTTCATCTATTCATGCTTTAGAGCAGAAACGTGCTGGCTGCTGCTTCCTTGTGAGACACAAAGGGTGAGACAAGGAGAGAGCTGACATCTTTTATGCCGTGAGACTGAGTCTTCCGTGGTTTGACCTGACCATTTTGGGGACCTCAGAAAACAGTGCGGATGCTGTCGGTGGTGAACAGACTGTTAACCCCACAGTATATACTGTTCAGACAGGGTAACTGCGAACAGGCTTTTCCACAGCTGTTTCGAGCGCTATTCGGACACATTTCCACCCGGCGGAGCACGGAGCTCCCGCTGGGCTCAGAGCCCTTACAGCAAGCGCAGCACGGACGGCACCCACCGCGGGAGAACAGGCTGCGGAGCGGGGGGGAAGCAGCCGTGGGAGGAGCGGGTCCTCGCGTGTGTGTGCGCGCCCACTTCGCTCCCCCTGCCCCCGACCAAACCCTTCCTGCCCCGGAGCCGGGCGGGGAGAGCTGGCCAGTGCTGACCCTGCTGCCCCGGCACCGCGGAGCGCACTCCGCGCCCGCCGCCGCCGCCCGGGCCGCCCCTGCCCGGCCCGGCCCNNCGGGCGGCGATGGAGGCAGCGGCAGCCCTGAACGAGAGCGGAGCGGCGGCCCCGCGGCTGCCGGCCGGCGGCGGCAACGCTTCGCTGGAGCTCTCGTCGCGGCCCCCCGCGCCCGCCGCCCTCAACCCCTGGGATGTGATGCTCTGCGTGTCCGGCACCGCCATCGCCTGCGAGAACGCCCTGGTGGTTGCCATCATCTGCTACTCGCCTGCCCTGCGCACCCCCATGTTCGTGCTGGTGGGCAGCCTGGCCACGGCTGACCTCCTGGCCGGCCTCGGCCTCATCCTCAACTTCGTTTTCCAGTACGTGATCCGCTCGGAGACGGTCAGCCTGCTGACGGTGGGCTTCCTCGTCGCCTCCTTCGCCGCCTCCGTGAGTAGCTTGCTGGCCATCACGGTCGATCGCTACCTCTCCCTCTACAATGCCCTCACCTACTACTCGGAGAGGACGGTGCTCTGCATTCACACCATGCTGGCGGGTGCCTGGGGGGTCTCCCTCTGCCTGGGGCTGCTGCCCGTCCTGGGCTGGAACTGCCTCCACGACCGCACCGCCTGCAGCGTCGTCAGACCTTTGACCAAGAGTAACGTGACGCTGCTGTCTGCCTCTTTCTTTCTCATTTTCCTCATCATGCTCCATCTCTACATCGAGATCTGCAAGATCGTCTGCAGGCATGCCCACCAGATAGCTCTCCAGCAGCACTTTCTGACTGCTTCGCACTATGTCACCACCAAAAAAGGAGTCTCTACCCTGGCTATCATCCTCGGAACTTTTGGAGCCAGCTGGCTGCCTTTTGCCATCTACTGTGTGGTGGGGGATCCTGACTACCCTTCCGTGTACACGTACGCCACGCTCCTACCTGCTACCTACAACTCCATGATCAACCCCATCATTTATGCCTACAGAAACCAGGAAATCCAGAAGTCCATGTGGATGCTCTTCTGTGGCTGCTTTCAGGCTAAAGTGTCCTTTCGCTCCCGGTCCCCCAGTGATGTCTGAGTGACTTTTCTCTGTCAAACCGCACCAAGTGACAATCCACCCAGTGAACTTTTACAGTGCCTGTTCTAAACTTCAAACTAGGTCGTGAAGTCATTGGAAACATGCTTAAGTATTAGCACTTTATACATATTTGTATCTCGGAGAGTGGTTGGGGGTATGGAGTTTCGGGTTCCCTGAAAAAAAAATAACAATGTGGTTGTATATAAATTTGCACATCCCATTTGTAAAGTGAAGACATTCCGGTACTGCTTTACTATAGCACCTTATTTCTAGCTGCTGACCTGCCAAAACAGTGTTGCCTTTCTGAAGGGCAGAGAGAAAGGAAGTTGTGTTCGTGTCGTATTTGTAAGTGTGTGTGTTGGGGGAGGGAAGGGGGTTGGGGTGTATGTGTGTGGTGTATGTGTCTATCTATACTTTGCTGCACAACATTGATAAATTATAACATTTTATACACAAATAAAAACATATAAAATGTAATATAAGCTTGTGTGTTTAGATGCTTTTAGAAAGAAGAGAGTTGGTAAATTTGCCAGTTCAGCAAAGTCCGTTTATTTACTTTTGAAGGCTCCCCATGTAATTCTGCCTAGAGAGATCATCATTCACTACTGAGATGAAATGCTGGACCAAGAAAGGCACCTTCCTGCTTGTTTGTTTGTTCTTTTCTTTAGTCTGGCAAAGAGTAACGAAGAACACAAACTCTTTTCTTTTTTTTTTTTTTAACCTCCAGCAACCAAAGAAACAAATAGCCTGGTCGAATAGGCTGCTTATTACAGTTATTCTACAGGTTCCCAGTAGCTTTAATTTTCAAGTTATAAATTAGCCCTTTACAATAACCACCCGTTTAAAAATTAATCAAACTTTGGGGAAAAATCATTCTCTAAGCTGGGCTCTTTTTTCCTGATTTAGTCTAATGCCAAAAGGGAGAAAAGGAAAAAGAAAAAAAGAGGCACAGTATTCTTTCCTAAAAGCCTGTAAAATGCCACAGTATGTGGACTTTCCTTATCATCTGCAGTTCTGAGGGGAATCTGAATTGTTTCTCTGCCTCTTTGTTTTTGGACTGCATGCTGTAGAAAAATCATTTAAGTACATCTTTGCTGTCTGCCTGTCTCAGAGCAGTGTAGAGTCTTCTGACAATCCCACGGCTTAGTGGCTTCAAAGAGTCCATCAGAGGTCAATGTCTTTTGGAGTTTGGAACACTCCTCCACTCAGCTTCAAATCCACCAGCAACTGTTTATTCAGAACTATAGCACGTGTAGCAGATTTCACAAGCAGTGTTGCTGTCCATTTATTTATAGTTACGCTACACTTCCGTCTTGGTTATGTTGTAGTTTATCACTACCATTTCTGTTTGTATTTAAGGGCTGAAACAGATTACTTTCATGTGCATGGTACCATATAAAAAGTTTGGACTAGTGCTTTTCCCAGTTTATGACTGGGCAATAGATCAAATGTCTACCTGCTAGAGCAGCTGGGTGCACAAGGATCCAACCAGACCCAAAGAGGCTGTGAATCAGTAATGCTGCATTATGTGCAAGTATTATGAAGCCCAGCATCATTTCACTGGTAATACAAAGATGTTTCATTTAAAAGAAAAATTGGTATTCCCGACTTTGCTAGTTCCACTATTTCTATCAATTGTAATAATCACAAATGTGACATTGTAATTGATGACTACCTTCAGGCATGCAGCTCATCAGGGAACTGTTGCAGTGGTGTTACAAATATAATTCAAACCAGATTTTATTACAGGTCAAAATACTGCTCAAATTAAGAACTTCCTAGTTGCTGGTAAAAAAGATTTTTTTCACCCCCTTTTTAAGCCTACATCTTATAGATTACGTCTAAGCCAGCAACTCTAAGAGGGCCTTCCCTCTAGCCCTGTGGCTGGGTGGCACAGACCATGCTTAAGCTGCCTTTCCCTTGCAAAGCC
The DNA here is from genome assembly GCA_013397175.1 of Platysteira castanea. NCBI lineage: Eukaryota > Metazoa > Chordata > Aves > Passeriformes > Platysteira > Platysteira castanea. The sequence goes on from VYXC01008630.1 coordinate 625,958, forward strand.
AGAGACCAAACTGCTGGCTGGAGCATCCTCACCATGTTCTAGTGACCTGCAGAGACTCAGCCAAAGGTGCTGCAACGCCCACAATAGTAACTACTGGGAGAAAAGACCCGTGAGTGCCTCAGACAGGTGAAACATGGCAAAACTTTCTGGTTAAAATAGAAAATGTGCCATTTGCTAGGCTTTAGTCTCATAAATCTTTGTCATTCCTGTGTTGACTGCAATAAAACCATGGGAGAAGGCTGCTGAGTGCAGATCCTCACACCCTGGCCCTGACCCTGCACCCAGGCGGGAGATGCTGAGTAGGACCTGAGCAGGTTTCTGGGAGGCCTGTACAGGCTCTGAAGACCAACACTGGCTATAAAACCCCTATGAGAAACTTCTTATCCTTACTTTTAATCCTCAGGGTGGCAGAATCTGCCACAGATTACCTCTAATGCAACCTCCCTTCTTTAACTCTGTCTGGCATTGGAGAATTTTCACCATTAATTCACTGAACAGAGATAAGCTGTATAAAAATTAGATAAAGAACTTAGCTGAATAGAATCCTACTTCAGTAATAAACCTCTTAACCGAGGAGTGTAAAGGATTTAGGTGAGTTACTCTTCCAATTTTAGTCCGTGTTTCTTTAAATGAAACTTAGTTTCTTTTTTTCTGTTATATGATCACATTTTCAGTTACCACTTCCCCCAATGATTCACAGTATCTAAAAAATAAAGCTGCATCCCTTCTGTTAAAAATGTGCCACTTTTACAGTGTTTCCCTAAGCATTCTTCTCTTCCAGGAAGAAAATGCAGGTGACAGTGATCTTAGCCATTCATTTTCCTGGGACAAAATAAATGCAAGGGTTTTTTTCTATGTGCCACATTCCGAAAGATGTGCTGACTCATAATTCCTAGGAAAAACTAAGGTAAAAGAGGAGAGAGTATTTTGATAGGTTTTAGTTAGCCCTGACGGTGGAGTTGACATCAACCCACTGCAGTAAAATACAGCTTTTCATTTTCAAAGTGAATCCAAATCTGCAGGAATATCTGAGCAGAATAGCATAAAGGAGGCTACCTAATTTCTCCTCTCCCCAAATAACATCTCGTTTTAGATGATGGAGGAAGCCCAGGAATTGTGTATAGCATGGTACACGTATTTTCCTTTCTGACTTTTTTCTTGAAACAGCAGACATTTATTTGAGAAAATGGTGCTACATTTGCAGTATCTGAACCCACAAACTCATCCTGTTTTCAGATGATGGCACTTTTACCTTGATCATGAAATTATTTGGGGAGACAAAAATTCCTGGAGCCCCATTTCCAGTCACTGGGCAGGGCAGGGCTGTGACCCTCATGCAGCCCCAGTGGGAAGCCAGCTCAGGGGACAACCACATGTCTGCTCAAGGGGGACTGTGTCTGATCTGTTTCCAAAAGTCCATGGGCAACTTTTCCTGCATAGAGACCAGAACTGCAATGGCAATTGTCATTACTATTTCCTCATCCCTGCAGGCCCATGGGCTCAAGGGTTTTTATGTTCTCATGTCAATGGTGCAGTCTGTGAGGGGAGAAAGCACACACTGAGTGAGGTGCAAGGATCAGGCCCAGTGTTTGGTAATGGTGTACTCTTTGTAGTCTTTGCCGGAAATGGAAACAAGATTTCCTGCTTTACCACGCTTAAAAAAATCTTTGCCTTACTCTGATGTGGGTAAAATTATGTCAGACTTGGTCTAAAAGACTCCCAGCCTGTTCCAACTGAAACCAGTGATGCTCTACTGCACTCCAGCCAAGATAATGTCAGTATCTCATTACAAAAAAGTTACTGTTTTGAGACAGGCAGCCCTTGGCCTCAGTTCCATTTTTCATTAGAAACTAATGGTTTATTACCAACCTTGAAAATCTTACAGGACTTGCAGTAATTTGGCTTGCTTGAAGTACCTCTTGCTGTGATGGGCTCCCTTGTTTCAGCAGGAGCAATTAGAGAAAGAAGAGCACAGCTCTGGTGAGGAAGACCTGGTTGGGAGCCAGTTGGGGCCAAAAGCCCCACACACCGCTTGATTTTCTGTGGGGCTTCTGCCTAAATCAGCAGTAGAGCAGTGGAAAAGAGACTGACTCTGCAGGCTGCTTCGTATGAGTCACTGCATATTAAAAAGCCAGCTGGATTCAAAATCACAGGTCAAACAAAACCTCTTTATTTAGCTAAGCAAACAAAAGGACAAAACACTTTTAAACCTGAAAAGTGAGTCTGTACATATTTTTATCAATGTAATGATCCACAGGTACTAAGTAACACTCGACAAAGCACTAGAACCTCCAATTTCCATTCTGCCTCTCTCACTTTAAAAAGGATACATTTTTATAATGAGGTAAAAATAATTTCTGATATTGCAGCTGCTCCTCAGCATTTCAGCTAGCTGTTGTAGCAGTCATTATTTAAAAGAAAAAAAAGACAAAGGGAAATAAACAAAAATGTTTTCTCTTTCTTACTGCTTTATGATGGAGATGTGCGACTGGGAAGGAGTGACCAAGCAGGTGACATTCAGCTCTGCATGGAGGATGAGCACATCTGGATCTCACCTTAACGCTTGCTGGGTTTGCTTGTTTGGGGAACAGTCTGTGTTGTGAGGTGTCTCCCCATCACCTGGTCCTCCTGAGTGAGCTCCTCCCTTGAAAGCTCACAGCACGCAGCTCCCGGGCTGATGCATTTTGCTCAGGAGTACCTCACAAAGCTCCCCTGGGTAGAAAACCACTACACCTTTCCCTGCTCTTTTGATGTTTAAGCTCTTTCCTCTGACTACAGAAAGCTCTCCCGGGGACAACATTCCCCCAGTGGCAGTTCCATTTATTGAGGGCAGCAACTCCAGTGTCCTGGAAATAACCCAGCTGCTGCTGGGGCAGCTGGAGAACAGTAAGCGCTGACTCAGTGCTGACAGTAGAGGTGGCAGCCGGTTCAGGTCTGCTCGTGTCAGCTCTGTCTGCTGCACAGAAGTGACAGAAGGCAGCGGGAGGTGAAGTGATGGTCAGGTCTCTGTGAAGGCTCCACATGTTGCAGCAAAGCCTCACAGTGAAGGGCATTTTCCAGCAGATTCATGCCCTTTTTTAAAAATGAATTTCCTTTGTTGGCACCACAATACAAGTGGTGGGAGGGAAAGAGCAAGAGAAAGGATGAATGTGCTTGTATCTGGTTAGGGAAAGAGCACAGTGGTTCCCAGTATGACTCATGGCATGGGAACAGCTTCTCCAGCAGGTACCTCGGATACATCAGCTGGCTGTGGTGCTCCCTTCCAGCAATGGGTTGGGGCCACACACAAGACAAAAGACCAAAAATACTTTTTCACTGCAGCATTGTTTGAGTTATCCTCAGTCTCAGACCTCCTGAGCTGAAAACTGCAAGTGCAGGCATATCTCTTGGGCTGCCCAACCTACCATTCAGCCAGTGAAGGGAGAAACGTAGTCCAGATTCAACTTTTGTCCTGCTTTTGGTCACAATTAAACTTCCAGCTGCAAATCCAGACTTGGCAATCGCCTACAAAACAACATCTTTTCCACCCCCTGCTGCTGTCTGTGCCCCCGACACAAGGTGGTGGGATAGAACATCTTTGCACTGTCCCTTGCACCTTCCTCTGTGGCACAGGCTCTCTCTCCACCTGTGCAAGACTGGAGTTATAGCCATACAAGAGCACATTTTAAAGGATGTGTCAGCACTTTAAAGTGAGAATTAGATGCTTAGGATAAGAATTAGGAAAAGGACTTAAGCACCCGTACTCCTAAAGGTGGGCCTCTCAGCAATCTTTCTTGCTGACTGGACATGCAAGTACCAAATCAGTCAGCTGCTCTGTGCCTTTGTCCTCCACGCCCTTACAGCCAGGCAGCAGCACACGCACAGAGAGCTTTGCCCAAGCAGCACAAGCAGCCTGGAAGCTGCCTTTTCCCACTATTCTCAGAGGGGATTGAAGTGTCTGTACGCCTGTGTTTTCCACACAGCTTCATTTGGTGGTAAAGCACGGGAATACCACATGGGATGAATATTATCCAGGTTTTTTATCTCTGCACTGTCCAACATTTCCATGTATTTAAGTCACTCCGGCAGGGACGGGGACTGAGCCCAGGACATGGGTAGATGGGGGTGTTTTTATGCAATGGAGGTTTATCAGCACTGTTGGGAACACTTGTTTCTCTAGCAGGGACAAACTGTTTGCTATGCTTCAGGCACAGGAGATGGATGGGGTCAGGAGGAGGCAAAGTGACTGTGGGGAAGGAAAGAAATTCTGAACTGGGGGAATATTTTAAAGTTTTGGTTGTTTTTTTCCATGCTACTCACTGTCTAGCTCCTGTCTGGTTCAAAACAATGTTGAAAACCAGGGAAGGTTTTCTCCAAGCAACCTGCTTGCTGTGCAGTTGTTTCATTTTGTAGCTTAATTGAAAGACTGAGATTTTTCAGGAAAGAATTGGAAAAGGGTTTTGAAAATTAGCTTGAACCTTCAGTCTTTTTTGAGATAAGGCATATTTTGTGTGGATCAGTGCTCATTTTATCACCGCCAAGCGGATGGTATGCATGTTAATAATTATATTTAAAACCAAGGCAGAAAGAGTGGTTTTGGAAATGTTCTCCAAGAGGCAGATTGTTTAAATAAAGGTTTTGCCTCCTATAAAATATAATTAGATCTATGACACTTTTTGAATGACTGAATTTTTTTTTTTAATCATCACCTTTGCATCACAGAGAGATAATGTGATTGTATACCTGCAGGCAGATATAATTTGTCACTTCAAGTTGTTGCTGTTTTTTATAGAAAGAAGTACATCTAGGTAATATTAAGATGCTGTCAAAATAAATCCCTTCTGATGGAAAATAAATGTGTCAGTAAAAATGGGGACCGTGCTACATTTCAGTATCAGTCTGACTTTTGATACGGTGCTCAATTTTTGTTAGTAAGGAGGAAGTTGGATTTTCCTAAAGAGTTTATCTGATTTTCCCAAGCAGAGGTGTATTTTGTTTTAAATTTCATTGTGCAGTGGCAAATGAGGAAAATGGGAGACAAATAAGTTAAGGCTTCCCTCTTTCTGTTCTTGCTGTTTTATAAATGTCTCAAAGAAAATAATAAATTATACTGAATAATGCTACTGAAATAAGTGCATCAAAAAACTTTTTGTAGGGAGAGTGTGGGTATAGGGTGTGATCTGCGCACCAAGCATGACCCCAAGACTTTGAGTGGCTCCCCTACTTGGACATGGCTAAAGATGGACTCCTTCATCCCAGGGGTCTCAGCTGCCCCATGGCAAAGGCCATCACGTGGGAGACAGGCATTTGCAGGGCAGCCCAATGTATGAAGCCTCACTTGTAACACTGGAATAGTGAGCTCTAAGAGTAATCAGATACTGCCTATTCATGAACAAGAACAGCTAATTACATTATTTTTATTTTGAATGAAACTGGGAAGATTAGAACACTTTGCTGTATTTGCTGTCACTGCGTTAGTTCCACATGAGACGTGTTTGTGGGAAATAAAGACTCTGTGGAGCCCCACAACTCTCCCAGCCGTGCTGAGGTAAATACCCTGCTGCTGTCTCGTTTGCTGAAACCCACAGCGATGTTAGCAGCACGCAGCTCTTATTGTGTCAACCAGAACATTTGTGTCTTTCATAAGACATTTTTAGAAGTTGGAAAAGGCTCTGTCTCTGCCTTCATTGTCATTAAAACTGGGACCTTTTGCCTAACCATAGTGTTCATAGTATTGGTCAGACTCATAAAAGCTTCCTAATAATACCCTCCCATCCTGCCATGGGATGGAAACGAGCTCGTCTGCAACGAGCACTCCGTACTTTACCTGAGCAGACAGAAACACGTTGAATGTGTCTGATACTTGACCTGGCAATATCAGTCCAGCTCCACTATAATGCAGACAGCAGAACTGGTTTACTACTCAACCACTTGCTTACCCCATTTGTCTGCCAAGCTATGTGGCTGTTCCCACCTCTCCAGTGACTCCCCGATGCCTCAGCCATTGCTGAGCAGGGCACGAGCCCCCTGACACCCCCTCCCCATTTTATCCCTGCCACAAACCAAGGAGTGTGTTAGTAGGGCTCGGTGCTGGGGGGGCTCCCCACTTCCCATTAGTACAGCACACCGCTGGACAGTGCAAGGCATGGAAGGCCCAGAGACAATTGCTCTCTGTAGTAATAGGTAAGAGAGAGCTGGGTGCCTGTGTGGAAACCCGTGCTTTGTGATCCTCCTCTTCTGCAGGGCCAAAAATGATGATATGGGAAGATGAGGTAGCAGTGAAAGTCGCCTGAGAGCTACCAAAGGACATCAGAAAAGTCTTTTTCCTCCTGGAAAAAGGTATCTGCATACAAAGCACAGATAGGATGCCTGCTTTCTGTTCCCATTTTGGCAACATCCATATGCTTCCATATGTCTTCTTGCCCTGACACTCCTCTCACCTGCCTTTCTTCCCCAAAGGTGGCCTTTCCTTCTGTCTTCCCTGAAGGCCCTGTGACAGTGGTACATTTCCTGCTCTTGGCATGAGCTGCCTTTCCTCAAACACGTCTCCATTTTCCTGTCTTTTCAGACAGCTCTGCTACTGCTTCCCTCAGAGGGGTCTCACATGTGAGGAGTTGGGTGGATTTTATTTTTCTTTCTACAAATCCCCTTCCTCAGAGGGGACTGCTCCAAGGGGGACAGTGTTACTTCTGTGCCACTTTTGCTCTTGCTGCATCTGGGAAAACCATAAATAATAAAGATCTGTGGGTCAGTCTGGCAGAGAGGCAAGTAAAAATGACTGGATCTATCAGACCTGCAACTCACTTGTCTCACAGTGCTCCTTAGAAGCACCTGTAGGTGTCTGGTGGAGTTTAGTCCCTGCTTTTTGAAAGTCACCTACCACCAGAGGTGAACAGACACAGCAGGAGTGGTATTTTTCAGGGCACCCGGTGTATTACACTCCTAAGGGCTTCAGAGTGAGCACTGAAGGCTTAGACCGCCTCACCACTATGTGCTCCTTTATGGCCAGGATAATTCTGAAGGGCCTGTCATGCCCCTGGGCTACCCGAATGACATCTTCAAGACCTGCCTTTGGGTGCAATAGGCAGGGCAATGCCCAGTGGTTCATTTTTCCCAGGCACCAGGGTAGGAGCAGAGCAGGTAAATGTAGGTATAGCAGCGTAGTCCCTCTGACAGAGCACAGCCAATACGCAGGCACACTCGGGTTGGTCTAAAGATGCCCCACAGCTGCTTTTACACATTTCAGAGAGCTCAATCAGACCCTTTGGTGGAGGTAAACGCTGTCATCCTGCAGCAGGTGGCCTCATCTGGCTGCTGGTGGTGGCTCCCACTTGATATGGACACACAAGCCTGGCTGCCCCTACGAGTGGGAAGCAGAGAGGGGGATCAAAACTGGCAAGATGGGGAGGGCAACCTAGGTCAGGGATCTGCAGCTGCCAGCTCCACCACAAGCCCCTCTGCGACTCCCTCAGGGAAGAGGGTGTCTTTTCTCTCCTAACTGGGCCACATAAACCCCAAGTCTGGGGCAGGTGGTGGTGCTGTGCTACTTGGAAACCTTCCTCCCCACTCAATTTTGCTGCCTCTCAGAGAGGCTCCAGTCATGGTCTGGAGTCAGCTGGCATTTTTAATCACAAACTGAGACTGAGAAATACACATTTATGTCCTTGAACATATCATCCACAGGCAATAAAAATATCTTTTAAACAACCTAAGGCAGCTTTTACATCATCTTGCCTTCGCTCCATACCCAAATGTCTTAATATGATGTTTATAACTTTGTCTGTCCTGGTATCACCTCTCTTTGCTTCCACGGAGAGGCTGTTCCTGCTTCTTAAGATTACTCTCAGGTGGCCTCCCTTTAAAATGTATAACTCTATATAAATCCATGGCAACAATTTCTCGGCTGTTCCAGCACTTGGGGCTATCGATTGGCTGTGATGTGCTCGCTGTGCTGTGGTGAGCCAGGTCCATACCCCCGCTTCACCCCAGCAGAGGCGAGAGAAGAGCTATTGCTTGGCTCCGTTTCCTATCGAGTTGTGTTTCCCAAGAGCTGCTTGCACACTCCATTTGTCACACAGTTGTTGTCTTTCTGCAAGCTCCTTTATGCCATGACCCAGTGGTGAAGGTTTCTAACTTTTGAAAATGTTTCTTTGTAGAGAGAGCAAAACCCTCTATGGTTTGTATTATTCTTTCTGGCTTTAATTGCTAAAGTCTTATCTGAAGCTAATAGAGGCAGCATGACCAAGGAATCTGCAGAGCCTGGGAACGTTATTATTGCTTGTTTGTGCCTTGTTTGTGTTTATTTTTCTTTCTACAAATATGACAGCTGCTTTGTGAAAATATGTTTCACAGCTACTGTGAAGGAAGCAAGTCTGATACAACCCCCACTACTTCTGTGTAACCTTTCAAAAGCAAGGGAGGAGAGCTTCATTTGGGTGAAATTTCTGTGTAAAGCCCCCTGTGAGACCACTCACTGGGAGTGTGCTGCCAGAGCAGGAGGATGTACTGAGTCACAGGTGTCTGTCTCACCCAAAGTGTGATTCAATTTTTTCATAAATTACTTGGGTGATGGAGCAGGGACAATACTTACTCGGTGGGCAGCTGTCAGACATCGGGGAGGGGCTGCAGTTACCTCAGAGGACTGACTTGGTATTCAACATGATCTTATCAAGTCTGAGAGTTTCTGGAAAAAATAACAGAAGTCATTTTGTTAGAGACAAGCACAGCAAGTCAGTGGGAAAATCAGCAGTGGAAATCCAGGTGGGGTGTGAACAGCCACGTCGCAAACACAGGGAAGAGTATCATGAGCTGAGCTGGGTCAACAGCTTCTCCTCACCATTTGTGAAGGCTCAGAGGAACTCCTCCAGTATGTGAAAGCTGCTGCAAAAAAGAGAAGAAATCCCGTGCATCTAAAATCCATGATTTGTAGTACAATGAATGACGAGCTTAAATGGCAGCAAGGAAAAGTCAGGCTTGACACTGGAAAACTGCCAGAAACAAAGGAGCACTGGAACAATCTGTGTTGGGAGGTTATGGAGACTTCATCACTGGAAATCTCTCAAAGCAAGTTGCAAAGATCCGCCTGAAACAGCACAGAGAGAATGATCTTGTCTCCAGAGAGAGTGACAGGTTGAATAAACTTGTGCGGTCCCTCCCCGAGCTGTTTTAGTTCGTCACTGTTACAGTGACGTGTACTGCTTTAAGCTGCAGTTTTAGTGGGTAGTCAGGTGCTACAACTGCCACAGTTCTCTGCCTTCTCTTTGGTCCAGACTTTGTGATTACTTTCCAGTTCATACAGTGTCTAGACACCAGAATGGAGCCCGTGGAAGCAGAATTGATTATGAATAAATATGGCAGGCTTTCCCCCCCACGTATTTCCTGCAGAGCATCAGCATCCTCTTAATCAAGCATTGAGCTCTGAGATTGCCTGTGTGTATGTGTACACACATCTTTTTAAATCAGCTTCTCTTTTGTTGGACTTCTTTTTGTGCAAGCCCATTGCCAGGAGAGAGTGCTGCAACTCATCCTTCACCACCAGAGGTGCTTTTGTAAACTTCCTGTAATTACTGCACCCTGACCTCCAGGTTTTTAAAGAGAAATGACTGGAGTCTGAAGACATCTGTACCTGCAGTTACCAGTCAAAGCATTCTATTTCATTGAGATACCAAGCAAAAATACTATGGGGTAAATCATCTTTCCTCTTTAGCTAAAGCTGGGTTTGGAAATGGCAGAAAAAACCAAAACAGTTTAGGAAAAATGTCTCAGGTAATGTGTTTTCTATGGAAATGTTCTTTATTCCAGGCTACCTACAAACGATGGGAGGGAAGGATTATTGAATCACTGCGAGCTCCTAATTACCAGACTGACAGCCCCAGACCTGAACCCTTCTCATTTGTATGGTGTGAGTGACTGCTTGCTGGGCAGAGTGAAGGGCCCCCAGCGAGCAGGGGCTGATGCTACCCAAAATATCAGGGGGTGGAAGAAAATCTCCTTGAGATGCTCACATCTGCTGTATGTGCTCTGTAGCACTACAAAGACTGCAAAGTAAGTCACAACAATGTGGGTAAACAAATGGGGTTAAATTCTAGTCCATGTCACTAGGACACAGACATTGATTACAATTAGCGGTAGCTGACAGAATTAACGACAGCAGAGCTAAGGTAGGTGTGCCCGTGCATATGCAACCTCAGAGGACAGACCTTATGGCTTTCACAGAAAGGTCAGGATAGGAGGGACCTTAAGAGATCACCCAGGTTCTGTCCTGCTCAGGCCATTCAGGGAACCTATGGAAAGTAGCAGAAAGCAATGCCATCCCTCTGACAAACTTCGGCCAAGTTTTGCCGAGAAAGCTGGAGTAAAGCAAAGTGTCTTCTTGAGAGTCAGTCGCCATAATTGCCAAACAACTCCACCAACTTCTGCAGCAGGTAAATAAAAGCAAATAAGGGAATCAATAAGTAATAATATAGCAGATAAGCTGACGAGTGAGAAGCTGCGTGTGTTCATATGGGACAGATCACATCAGACAAAATCAATAGCTGCCTTTGTCAAAGTTATAGGCTTGCTGACAGTAGCAGACATTTATCTAAATTACAGTAACTTTCTACAAAGACCTTGGTATAAAACCTGGGGGAGATAATCTGTTCAGGCAATCATGCTGCTGAGTTTGAATTAGTCAAACTTCATTAGATAAAAAGGAAAAAAAAGAAAATAATTCAGTTTTCTGGACTCATTCAGGGATGCTGACAGGACAGAATAAGGATCAAGGGCCAGATGCTGTCCAACACCCATAAAGCTGTATGGTGCACTGATCACCCTGTACAGAAATCTACTCACTCACTACCCTAAGTAATTTTTGCCTGAAAAACTTTATATGGTTTTGAAAATCTGTGTTACAGAGCAAGTTCACTACCCAATGGTCTTTCCTTTTCGGCAGTTCACACCTGTAACACTCTGCCTCTGTATTGTCTCTGCTGAGCACACCCGGGGCTGCTGGTAACCACCTTTAAAATGGTCATAGCAAAACACATAGGAGACATGTGGGATCCACTCCCAAATAAAATGTTACCCTTGTTGATATCCTCTCAGAGCATTTACTTTTGTGTGAACATCAGGTTAATACAGACATTTAGCACAGCCATGTGACTGCAGTAAGAGTTAATATTGTATTTTAGTTGGTTCTTTGTGTCAGTTTTGCCTTGAGGAGAAGGGGAGACATTACAGCATTTTCTTTCTGTAGTATTAAAAAATCTTCCTGTTAGAAAGGTATATGACACAGAACTAGGTGCAGATATCAGCAATAGGAAAAGTCTAATCTGCAAATAACTAGCCAAAAGAAAACTAATAGTTTAGTTATTATCATCATCAGCCTTATTTATTGCAGCTCATAAAAGGAAAATCTGCTCTGAAACAAGATCTACCAAAATCATGGGCACCAATACCTCAATATCCGGTCACTAATAAAGGTGCAACCTCACTGTTTGCACAAAAACCTTTATGAGAAGGGGATCAGTTACTTAATTTAAAGTGACTCAGGGGGCTGCTTGCCTTGCCAACCCTGTTTATTTCTGAGCAGTCTGGCCCCTTGGCTGAAGCCATGCTGGCTCATGCTGCAGCTCAGCCCTGCTCCACTTGTCCGGGGTCACTGAAAGGAGCAGGACAGGCACAAACCAGGGAGCAACACCACTCCATGCACACATGGGTGCTCTTGTGAGGCAGCAGGCTCTGAATTTATACACATTTACTGGTTTCTCTTTGTGAAGCACTTGTTATGCCGGCTCCACATGGAGAAGTGCCTCTGTGAGCTGTTCTCCATGGACAGCAGCTTTCCTTGGATGGAGGTTGGGACTTGTGCTGTGAACATGAGACAGAGAGGTCTTAGTGTCATCCCTGCCTTCCTCCTCTCATTCCCAGGGGTAGAAAGAGCCACTCTGTGCACATTGCTTCTCCCCAGATCTGTGTGTCCTTTGGGAGAGGGTTGCGGCAGGCTGGGGATGCTCCTGCATCGGGCTGCCTGCTCTAAAGGAAGGTGTTGCAGAACTTTCTGCAAACAAGGGGCTATACTCTAGAACCAGCTATGTCCCTCTGGCAGAAATGACACACGCACTTCCAAGTGACCGCCTGGGCTCTGAAGCACTGTGGATTCTTTTGGAAAAGAGAACTCAGGGTTTATCCAAAGTCATCTGAGTGT